>BMAW01092858.1:0-30803 GCA_019974015.1 Nephila pilipes
TGAAATCAAAATGGCGGGTAGACGGGAGCCTTAAGGTTTATTCTAATTTTGGAAGCTAGAAAGAAGAATCTTTATTATACTGTGTGTGCGAAATGATATTTTATCTCTGTTTTCTCATCTCAATTCTCAACAGATATTGCAGTCTTAGAAAGTTTGAAATAATTCTAATAAATTTCATCTAATGAACTATCCAGATTCCTTTCAAATCGCGGTCGCCTCCAAATCCATTGCCATGGTCACGGATTTGCGGCCGGTGCTATTTTCTAGGCCTCCGAGCCCTGATACCACCCGCCGTGTATCGGGACGGATGCACATTAAATCTGATCGAGGTACCAAGGCGTGGTATGGAAGTTCGGAGATGGAGTACCAACTCATGGTGTCGTCCTCGCCACTTGATCAAGGCTCAGAATTACGTGTTTCATCGCCAATAGCATTCGTGTTGCTTATCAGTGCGACGTCAATAAACAATCACAACCAGTGATTCATTACATTTAACACATTATAGGAGTCACCGGTGATCAAGATTACTAAAAGCCGAATTACCGGAGTCAAGATTACTAAAAACACATCATTCGAGTAAATTTTCAGTGTTTATCAACATTATCATTGTTACTAAAATGGCATGAAGAAACTAATGCAGAACATACAAAAATAAATTTTTATTTATGTATAACATGTATGAGTGAGCTGAAATATTGTGCGTTCATTTTGCGACGTGTTGTATTGAAACACTCCAAGCTAATGAAAACTGAACCAATGCAGTCTCCACAATATGTCACACCTTTTCTGGTACAGTTTCTTATCTTTAGTCTACTTTCGAATTTTTTTCGTTGCACACCTTACAAAATTGTCGCGTTTCCCTATCTTTAGCTAGCATATTTTTTAACTACATCATGCGAATTTCTCAGTATGTCAAAAAAAAAAAAAGCATTTCTAATGATTACACAAATTTATTTGCCTGTTATAACTAATATTTCACCAAAATATTCAACGTACAGTGAGAAGTTCATGTCAGACAGATGGGCAAACCATGTGAAATTAGCGTGGCATTCAATTTGTTTAAGGTTCTCGTCTACCGGCCATTTTGATATCGTGGGCGCAATATTAATCATATGGAGTTTCGACTTCCGTTCTCAAATGTTTACAATTTGATCTATTCGAATGCAATAAAGTGCATAAAAATAATCAAGGCTTCCGAGGAATTACTTTTTTCCTCCTATTTTTAAAAATATTTTAAAATATTTTTTTAAAGACCGGAGAACTTACAAACGAATCATTAAAATAAGGATAAAAATATTTTTAAGAATCGGAGGGTAAAAAATAATTCCACGGAAGCATTCATAATTTTTTTTTTTTGAACTTTATTGCATTCAATAGATATAAATGTAAATATATGAGAACGGAAATAGAAATTCCGTAGGATTAACATTACGTACACGAAATCAAAATGGTTTATCCTTAATCCTTAAAATGATTAAGGATTTCTTCAACGTTGCCCATCTCAAGCTTTTTCTTTGGAGAGCCCTTCAATTGTGACATTTTTCATGGCGTACCATCTAAATCAGTAGTTCCGAACGGGATCGGTACCACTCTTCGAAGGACTCTGAAGAAATTTCTCATCCCAACAATTTAATGAACTATAATTTTAAAATCTTTTTACAAACGAAATAGACCGTTTTCACCTCTTGCAGTACACTTTCGTAGTGTCTGAATTCTATTTAACTGTACAATGTAGTGTGTGTGAGCAACAATATCTTAAAATCTCAATTCTTGTATGATAATTATCCTAATCTTTTAAAACTTTCAACAGTCCCCTGAAAGTACTTTAACTTGTTTTTTGAAAATTTCAAACTTTCCGAGTATTTTCTTTTAAAAGTTATCCTTTTGCTAGTTTTAATTTTTAATGTAAATTTTCCATTTTAATGATTTTAAATCAATTCCTGGAGAAGCACAAATCGAATGTTCAGTCTCACTATATTTTTTCCAGTCAGACCGAGGACACCCTTTTTCTGCATTGAAGAGATTTAAGGGAGGGTTAAGGACCGACTGCCTCCCTATTCTTTCTAAGAACATATCTGGAGTCTGTGCAATCAAAGACAGAAGATGGTAATTTTTTTTTCATGCTGTTTGAAGTCCACAAGAAAGTTCTATTGCATAATTGTTTCTAGTTTAGAGTCCAAATGAAAGTTTTATTGTTGCAATGTTTTCTTGAGGATGTGACATGTTTGTTTATCAATGTCGCACTTAGAAACAACACGAATGCTATTGATGACGGACTTCGTAATTTTGAACCTCGATCAAGTGACGAGGCCGACACTTGAGAGCTATCACCTTCCTTTCCTAACTTCCACACAACGCCACTGAAAAGACTTTGAGTCTCGTCAGATTTAATGTGCATCAGTCCCAGTTGCACGCTGGGTCTTTAGTGGCATCTGGGAACAGGTATATTATGTTAAATGGAATTATGAACACCGTAACCTACGCTCCATCGCCAACGTCATCAACCGCACATAAGAAATGTATTCTAATGATATAATACTGTATGCTGTTCATTCTGTGTAAAAAAGATGTTTCCATGTGAGAAAAAGCCCACTTTAAAATACTTACCCAATTTATTTTGACAGTTTTGACCTACATTTATTTAGTTGGTGCGTTGTGCTTTTTATTTTATTGAAGAATCTTTCTACGCGTTTTCTACTTAAAAAGCGCAATTAAATGATTCTCTAAAGTACGCAATCAAATTTATAAAAAGTTGTCTATATTTAAGGTACAAAAGTGTCTATTTGTGAAACAGGACCAAATAAAATGATTGGAAAAACAAAATGAATAAAAAAGACTTCTCTTTATTTTAGTATCACTCTGGGAGCTGTCTTTTATTTCCTTTAATTAACTTGTGTTCCATTTTCCGGTCAAAACGAAATTTGTTTAGCGATGAGACGACAGGAACACGTTTTGGTAATAAACCATCTGCCAAACACTTCTTTTCACACGTTGTTTGAACAAATGGCGGATGTGATTTTATTTTCAAGAAAACCAAACAAACAATCAGAAGTCTCTAGAAGTGAAAGGAAACGGAACTCGGCACACAACAAAGTGAAAGGAATAGGAAAAAAAATCTAATTAAGACTATTAGAACTCTTTTTATCCAGCTATTTGTTTCTAAAAAGGGAAACAATGATGGGTATTTAAAGTTCTAGGAAAACATTTCGTTCACTGTACATTGATTTTTTTTTTTTTAAATCGAGAGATAACTCTTTTAATCTATCGGTATTTTTTATTTAAAAATTTTCTTTAGTTTTATGAGAATTATCTATGTACTCTTACAATAGATTTACAAACAACCATAAGATTTTCGAATAATCTTATTATTAACAGTACTGACAGAGTTTTATAGTCATAATCCATAATGACGAATTGCGAGTATATATACAAAGGGCTTTCCGTAGAAACTGATAGTACAATCATCAAATATTAAGATACATATTTACAGCAAAAAATGATTCATTATTTTTCAAAGTACTTTCCCTCAGATGATATGCAACGATCCCATCGCTCAACCCACTTTTCAAAACAAGTAAAGAAGCCTTTATTTATTTATTTTTTGGAAACTGATTCAAAGAACCCTATAGTGCTGAAATAATGTCTAAATTTGTATTAAATTTTCTGCCACGGAACTTCTCCTTCAACAACAGAAACCGCCATAAATCGCATGGTGCAAGATATGGATTGTAAGAGGGATGTGGCATAATTTTAATATTACATTTTCTAAGATGTTGCTGAACAGAAGTAAAGATACATGCCGGCGAGCATTATTGTGACGTAATGTCCCATTCCCCCCCCCCCAGTTCATGACGCTATCTAGATTCGAACTGTCGAATAGTTTTCAAAACTGAAACATAATAATCACCATTCACAGTAGTGTTTTGAGACATAACACGCTGATAGATTACACCTTTATGATAAAAAAAAAAATCATCACGACCTTTCCAGCGGATTCGGTTTTTCGGAGGCGTAGAATCGGTGTTTCCATACACTTGTAGCGGAATTGGTAAGGGGATAGAAATGATGCATCCAAGTTTCATAACCTGTTATTACCAGGATCATTTTGAAGTGTATGTTTCCACTCATAACATTGGTGAATTCTTGTTTGCATTTGTTCTTTAGTAAGGTGAGGAGGGACCCATCTCGAACAAACTGGGCGAATCTACAAATTGTTGTGTAAAATACGAAATATCGACATTTCCGAAATGTTAGTAGATGTCACTACTTCCTCACTTGACATTCGCCGATTTTCTTGATGATTCTCCACACAGTGTTAACATTTCGATCATTCACATCACTTTCTGGTCGGCCAGGCTTAGAAGATAGGTTCTGCAAACAAACATCCCTTTTTTCAATCACCCCTTGCCATCTAAAAATAGTAGACTCACCAAAACATTTGTCTTCGTAAGCAACTTACGACAGCAAAATTTTATGGCACAACGCGTTTCAGTTTTAAACCCTGAATCATTCACCTCCATTTCTGTAGGGCAAATAAAAACAGTTCTTTAACAAGCACGAAGCTGGGAAAATAAAATCGTCAACTTCGTTCAGAATATTTATAAAACAGTTAACATTTTGATAAAATCACATGAACTTTAATTTTTTAGTTTCGTGGTGTTGCCACTAAGTAAAAAAAATAACTCTCTGTTTTTATGGAATGCCCTTTGTATGTATATATATATATATATATATATATATATAAATATAACGTTCAAAAGAAACCTTGAATGTAAAATAAAAATAAATTATACTTAAATATACTGTGAAAATTGAATTAATAACAAAAATTGTTACATATATATATAACGTATAATTTATAAAAATTATATATTTCATGAAGTATTAAATTATCTTAAAAAATTAGAACAAATCAGTAAGTACCTAAAAATTGAAAAGTCTAAGAAAACTGTTCAGAAATCAATATAATCAAAAGTGGAGATATATTTAAAATTGATTTTCTGGCTGTGGACAGAAATGCGTGTTTACACACACACACACACACACACATATATATATATATATATATATACAGTGGCTCAAACAATTGAGGATACACCTTACTTTCACTTGATAAATCCAACTTTTAATGAAAATAACACATTAACTAGAATAGAAGACGTATTTTTACTTTTACACGTAATAAAAGGGTTAATTTACAGTAAAAATAACGAAAACCAACAAAAAAATATCTAAAATTAAAAGTTTCACAAATATTTGAAGTAAACATAGGCATATCTTTACCTCAAAAAATTAAGGATACACCAATGAAATTTTTTCGATATATTACATGCATAGACAGTATCAGTATTTTGTTGCATGTCCTTTGGCTTTTATAATGTCCTCCAAACGTCTGGGTACCGATTCGACCAATTTTTTAGTGGTATCTGGAGATATTTTATCCCATTCTTCTTGTAACACTTGCTTTAAATGGGCTTTGTTTCTAATCTGGTGTTTTTGGACAGCTGTTTCTAGTGTAGCCCACAAATTTTCTATAACATTGATGTCAGGGGACTGTGGCGGTGTGTGCAATTGCTGTTTACAATGAAAAAGACACCACATTTTGACATTACGTGCCGTGTGTTTGGGGTCGTTGTCGTGCTGAAATATAAAATTTCCATCTAAACCCAATTTTTGTGTACTTTCTTTAAGATTGTTGCGGAGTATGTCTATATAAAGCTTATGATCCATTATACAATCTATAAAAACTAAATTTCCTACCCTATTTGCAGCCATACAACCCCAAACCATGACGGAGCCACCACCATGTTTAACTGTAGGACGTAAATTTTTTGGATCCAAAGCGGTGTTCGGCTTTCTCCAAACGGTGTGACGACCATCGCTTCCAAAAATGTTGAATTTACTTTCATCACTAAATATAACTTTCTTCCAAAAGTTTTCTGTCTTCAACTGATGAGTTTTTGCAAACTCCAAACGCTTTTTCTGATTTTGTAAGCTTATGAAAGGTTTCTTTCTATCTACTCGACTGCTATTTCCAGCATATCTAATCACATTTCTCACAGTTTCAGCACTTACACTTCTGCAGATTATTCGAGAAGTTTCTGCAGCTAGTTTGACTGCACTCAGTTTGGGATTAATCTTGATATCTTTTAAAATTTTCCTTTTAGCTACATCACTCAGAATACTTTTCCTTCCTCTTCCACTCTTATTTTGAATTAATCCATCGCGTTTAAATTTCCCAATGATTTTCTGGACACATGAGTGACTTCTACCGACAATTTCAGCTATTTCACGATAAGATTTTCCCTTCTTAAATAACCTTTATATAAATTTCCTTATATCAATACTAGTCTCTTTCCGAGGAGCCATTTTCCATTTAAAATTACAGCTTTGTATTCTCATAACCAACTTCAAAAGACAGAAATAACAGTTGAAAAAGTTGAAGCGTTTAGGATAAAATTTCCTCAAATCGATTATTATGGAAGTGCTAAAGAAACTAAGTAGAAGTAACAAAATTTCTATTTGTATCCTCACTTTTTAACCTGTTTATGTTTGAAATGCCTCTAAAAGTTTATTTTAGAATTTTGTCGTTGATTTTTCTTTATTTTACTGTTAATTAAACCTTTATGTTTTCATAATAAAAATTGTTTGTACTTGGTTAAGGTGTTATTTTGATTGAAAGTTGATTTATCAAGTACAAGGTGTATCCTCAATTGTTTATGCCACTGTACATATACCGAAACTATGGAGTAAATCCTTCCATGCTCAATCTGACCAGACAGAATTGGGTCGCAGTCTCAATAAAACATTTGAATGTTGGTATGAAATACCAGCTGTTTCAACAAATTCAGTTGAAAATTTAACAAATGAAATTCTTCTACGTGTTGCTAATAATGTAAAGAATTACTTGTTTTTGCTTTTCAAATAAATAAATATATCAAAATGCCACTTTCGACATAAAAAACAACAACAACCTCCTGTGCACTTCATTCTAGCAATCTTTCTATTACCGCAACCTTTATTATTTCTTTCAATTCAATTCTCTGTCGCTTTCATGCGACTTGATTTTTTTTTTTTCTATTCACTCCACTTCTAAAGTTACGTTATTACCGTTAATTGTTTTATTTTATTGGAATGAAATTGGAAATAGCTGTGACTGTACTAAATGTGTGCTTTGTTCCTGTATATGCGTCACTAAATTGTGGAAGTGATGTGTATCTGTTATTGTCCAAATTGTGCTACCTGTGTGTTGTCCTGAAGATTTTCGAATAAATCGTCATTTGTAGTTATCCTCCGAGTTGGACTTGATTTTCACTTCCACACGCCATAGAAAAAATTATTCTGCAACAATATACTCTTAAGAAATTATCTGATAATTGCGTTGCTTCTGTGCTTCGAATAAAAACAAAAAATCATTGCAAATCATACACAAATTTATGAGTTCTGCTGAGTCGTATTTCTTATTATATTCTACAAAATTTGATAAATGTATCAGAAGCCTGCTTCAATCAGACTTTAACTCAACCTCTCGTGCCTGCCCCTTCTTCATCCGATTCTTTTTCCAGATAGTTACTCCATCGGTGCCGGATTATCGAATGTGGCGATTCCTCGAAGCCCGGATTAAAGGGGGCTTACTGTATTTATTCTCCACACATCCGTTCGTTGATTATTACTCAAAATATGTAAATAAGAAAAAATTGCACACTATTTTCGAATTTTCTTAATTAAACGGAATTATTATAATTGTTACGAAAGCCCATCGAAGTATTTTTTTCCCATTCATAGTGGTTAAAAACTGCTAAGCAATGAATAGCAGAATTGAAGCGAGAAATCGTAATCATTTTCTGGTCATTATTTGTAAAGCTACCACCTCATTATTTGCTGCTACCATACTTAAAAAGTCCGTTAGAGGCCTTCCTTAATCCAGACAAAATAATAATTAAATATAGCTGCACTCATGAGCCAGATGAAACAATATTTCTATATCCCATGAACTTCAATCTTATTCAATCCGATCTCATGGGAACCAAAAACACCCCCGCACCAGATGCTACACTTTTTAATGTGCCACTTTTTGTCCTAATTGGAGTGCTCATTGACTAATAACTGAATTAATGAACTCAGCTACCCAACCAAAAGAAAGGATTAAATTCCGTGGTTTTGGAAGAGGTGCGGCCATTTTCCTTTTGCAGAAAAATTCCCTCGAAAAGGGACCCAGAGGTCTACTAAACGTTCGACTAGAACGTCGTGTTCGAAGATATGACACTACCTTTTCTAGCGTGTCACTCTCCCCAAAAATGTCATATTTGCATGGCAAATGTAAGTGCGTGACAAGCACTTTAACGTATTATAAATATCAACTTTAATAAGCTAAAGTAATTCCAGTAAATAAGTGAAAACTGTATCCTTTAGGTATATCTTGTCATCTAACGCAACCTGCACAAAACCAGCAGTTAAAAAATATTTAGATATCGCTGAAAGTTTATATAAATAGTTTAGTAAAGCTTTTAATTAAATTCCAATGAAGATACATCAGAAAAATTCACTGTTTATTAACTTTCACGAGTTATGCAGAACTCTCTCACTTTCAAATAACCCTCAGCACGCCTGAATCCTAGCTTGGAATTAAACAATAAAACTCTAGCTCACCAACTCAATTGTTTTGAGTGATCCACTTCTCGAATACAGTAGATTCGACGAAAGTGACACTTCTTATTACTTTCTCGATCCCGAAACCACTCCTTTTCGATTTTAATCACAGAAGATCAACTTCTGAAATTCATTCTAAATTTTAACATGCAAGCCTCTACCGACTACACACTATCAGTTATTCCCACTCACTTTTAACTCTAGTACACGTTATTACTATCCTCAATCCATTTTGCGACACTTCCGACCTTAATCTAATTTGTTGTTTGACTGGAAAAGAGTTGGAAAGTGCCCCTAGATGTTGATAAAAGAAGGTTCGGGAATAGCATAATTACACTTATTACAACGTTTTTCTGAGAGGAAAAAAATTCTTTCCCCCTCTGGGAACATGGGAATTCCACATACGCCACGTGAGGTATCGTAAAAATTTTCTACTCACAAAGGGGAGATAGTAAAGATTGCTAACTTTAATCAGTAATCATTCGCAAGAAAGAAAGATTCCAATATTTGGCGCCATGTCATATCATAATAATTTTTTCTGAATTCTGGTTCCCATTTTTAACAAAATGACTTACAAACTTTCAAGTGCATGTATTTTATATTATGAATTTTTTAATACGCTCACAAATGTCTCTTTTTAAGTAAATTTTAAAGTTAAAAATTATGTTTTCTAGAATTTGATGTACAGCATTTCAGAAGTACTAAGAAAATAGAATTTAAATGATTGGCATGTCGACTAGAAATCATGAATTAGTAAAAATTATTAGATGCATAACTTTTATTTGCTCCATTCGTAATTTTTTAGTCTTCGCAAATTGCTAAAAATAACTTAATCTGAAAAAGAATTTATTGTATCCATTGCTTAATTATGAGATAGATTGATGAAGGATGTGGTGCATTATAGGATAATATCCCTTAAGTATGAGAAAAATATTATGAAAATATTAATAAGGCATTATATAATAAATATTTGTCTGTTAAAATAATTTCAAAATATTTTTTAAAAAATTTATTCTTATTTTTGTGCAATGTTTTCATGTTCCTTAAAAAATAATAAAGTTCGTTTGTGTTTTGTCCACGTTTTTGGGGCTAGAAGAGTAAGACGCGTAATGCATGTAGATTTATCTCACTTTGCCAATCATACTCAAATTAACCTCACCTCACCTCCACGGGTTAGATCTGGTAATCCAAAAATATTTGGAAACTAAGAAGGAAAAGTTTGTATGTGTTGTAAAATTTTTCAGTAAGAAATATTCAATAAATGATTTGATTAAATTGAATTTATAATTAAATTTTTTATGTGTTTATCACGTGTTTGTTTCGAATTTAATGTATGATAATTAATATACTTTGTCATTATATAAAAACGTGGTTTTTAATAACGTTGGTTTTTATCTCGAATTATTCAAATGACTATCGTTGTTACTTAAGACAGTGCAACGAGGACAATTAAACGAATATCTGATTAATCCGAAAAAAATACTTAAAATATTAGTCATATAGATAATGTACGATGTTTCTATATATTTTTTTGAAATTTGTATTTAATTTACGTCTTTATTTATTTCGGAAATCTTATTTTGATTTCTGATTCAAAAACCTTGATTCATAAAAGTGTCCTTTACAACGAATTGGCGTCGTCATTTGTATCAAATAGCATAATCACTCAACCAAAATAAGTTCCGAAAATATTTGAATAATTTATTCGATCTTGAATAAATAATATCAGAATGATATGATAATGGGAAGAGTTCAACTAATCGCGTCCTTAACCAAAGATTAAAGTTGAGAATTCTACCTATCGTTGTAACAGAGTTGAGTTGAGTTGAATGAGACTGGATTCGATTCCGAAGGACTTCTTGTGACTGGATCCGAATCAAGTATTCGCTTTTAGAATATCATCTCACACTTGTTGGCACCTATATAGTGAGCTCAACAATCTCTCTCGCTATTCTTCTACCTTCTATTATTTCTCTTTAAAAACTTCGACCAGGCATTTGAAATGGCCTCAGACAGGGTGATGCACAGTTTGTCTTCTGTTCAATCTCGCTCTTCGAAAGATTATGAAAGATTCTAACATTAACATTGGAGAAACTTCGGCGTTGGATGTTTCCTCCGAAGCATCGGGGATGTTATTCGACCCCGTACTCCGTGGAGGGGGAGAGAGTTGTGGGTGACCTTGAGTGCCATTGCTGTTTCGAACCCTGGTCCAGTAGATCCGAAGGAAAGTTGACCGGTCGCTTTTTGCTTTGCTCTTACCAACTAGGTAGAAAAGACGTCTCTTAAGGCTAGTCAAGTAAGGCGTTTTATCTTTTGGCGCTGTTGTAGAAGAGTTGCTGCAGAAACAATTTTCAATGAATCTGTTCAGATTTTTGAATTTTCTGATGACGCTGGTATTGTCACTCGGACCCCGGAGAAGCACTTGAATAGGCCTTCCTTCCTTTGGACACTGTAGCATGAAAGATTATCCTATCATTCACTAAATATTTGACGCGAACCAGTTTTAATAATCCTTATTTTGGAAATAGGATAATACAGGTTTCAAATTGTCCATAGCTTCAAATATTTAGGCTCTGAAACGAACACACTGAACATCATAACACCAGAGGTTCGCAACAGAGTCACATCTCATAACAAGTGTTTTTTTCGACTACAAAGATATTTAAAATCTAATTTCATCAGCAGAAAAACCACTCTACTCATTTACAAAACTTTGATTAGGCCCATTCACACGTACGTACGTTGCTGAAGCATGAGCAATGGCTGAGAAAGATAAATAGACTCTTGTCTATATTTGAAAGGGAAAATTTAAAAAGCATATTTGGTGCAATTAAATGTGATAATTATTGGAGACGGGAAGAATCAACTCGGAAATTTACAAACTATTCAAAGAGTCGGATGTTATTAAATTTATAGCAATACAGAGGATTAAATGGGCAGGACACATAATAAAATTGGATGGCAATCGAGCTATTATGAAGGTCTTCTTGGCTGAACCATCTGGTACCCGAAAAAGGAGGAGATCAAACCTTTGGTGGATTGATTGGCAAACTTCAAAACTATTAAGGTGACAAATTGGAAACCTTAGCCAACAGGACGGCATGGAATGGAATTCTGAGGAAGGTCAAGGCCCATCCGGGGTTGTCGCGCCAGCGAAGAAGGATATCTTCAATCTCTATTTGTTTCACTACACGCTCAGCTTTGCTAATTTGCATAAGTCCTGGTTCTTTCAAAAGGCGAAGTTCTCAATTCTAATAAAGTAAAAAAATAATTCCAAAGATTAGTTGAAGAAAAAAGCGCTTTAAAACCAGTTACACTTGCAGTTTTAAGTTTTTTTTTTTTTATAAAGAAAAATGAAATTTTTTTTGTTTTGATTATATACTATTTTTAGCAATAGCATCTGAGGTTTTTATTCACATAGAAGTGTCGAAGAGGTATGTTAAAATGAGACTAGATAAAAAAAAAAAGAATGTCCTATATTTTCTCAATTATTTCAGCTACTGAGTTCTCTTCCTGAACAAACCCTTTCCAAACATATTACTTGCAAAAAAAAAAAAAAAAGTTTTTAAATTCACTGATGAAAAGACTGTCTCTTTAAAATCCTGAATTGAAAAAGCTCTGAAACACAAAATGTTTTTTATTAGTATCTTTTTTTTTATTGTCTACAGCAATTTAATGCTTGGGCACTCATTGCCCACCCCATTCATCACTCTCATTCTAACTCCACCCTCCCATTCTAAGAATAATAGATCAAAGTTCAAGAAATGTGAGGGCGTAGGCGTGAAATACGGTAAAAGTGCGATTAATAGAATGATCTATTCACCTTACTTTCAATACATAGTAAGTATCCAAAATAAATTGCTTTATTTTCAACCGACAGGTATGTAACAATGAAAATAAACGATCTTTTTGTTAAGCTTGTAAATTCTTCATGCTTTCACACGTGTGTTAAAATAAATTCTTCGCTTTTAACACGTGTTTTCCCCCGGGATTTTACACGCGCTCTCTGTAAGTACAAACACAAATATATATATATATTGTTTATGCAAAAACAAAACTGTAGAAAGATCATTATGTCTTGTTTATAGTGGCGGCGATTGAGGGAGAAGAGTGTGGGATTGCCACCTTCCACATTTTTTTTAGGAAGTATTTAATAATAAAGACAGAACTTCTTAAATTTAAAATCACAGGTAAAATGAGGGGGGGGGGAATACTTTTATATATGTATAAGAGGAGATATTGTGAAACTTTAATTATTATTAAGAGATAGCCGAGATATCTGCATACAATTTATTCTGCATTTTAATTGATCCTTAAGTACATAATTATATATGAACTTAACTAAAAAGCATGTAAAAATTAAACAAAACATGTAAAAATATAGCATTTCATAACTGTTGCATATTTATCTAAATGGTGTAGCAAATTTATGATGGGAAAATGGGTAGATTACATGCTTCACAATAAAATTAATTTTTGTCCAGCATAATAATTTCAAAAATGTGTACTTTTTCTCTAAAGCAGTACAAGTCAATTTCGGTCTGCCATGGCAGCCGAGTGGTCTTTGCATCCAACTCGAGGTTTATAATTTTTTAGTCGGATTACCTGTTCGAGTCCAGAAATCATCCAGTACAGCCATTACTGAAAGAATTGCATCATGTTTCGAAATGATGAGAAGGATCTTTATTTCAGATAAACAAAACGCCTTCGAAAAGGAAGAATTAGCTTATTCAAGTTTAAATAATCGTCGCTTTTTAAAATTAAAAGTAACATTGGTGAGAAACGAGTTTTTTGAACATGAGTTTTCTTTCAAACTTCACACTTTGCGTCACAAATTTTTTTATACTTTAAATTTTAAGAGTAAAAGGGAACGCGTTGAG
The DNA here is from genome assembly GCA_019974015.1 of Nephila pilipes. Classification (NCBI taxonomy): domain Eukaryota; kingdom Metazoa; phylum Arthropoda; class Arachnida; order Araneae; family Nephilidae; genus Nephila; species Nephila pilipes. Next base: position 13,530 of record BMAW01092858.1, read on the forward strand.
ATATATTGAATTTATTCAATAATTAATTTCATTATTTGACGTTTATTAAATTTATCATTTAAAATAAATACGTGTAAGTTTTTTTTACCTCAATTGAACATTATGTTAATCAATTAAGCTACATGTAATTAAAAATAAAGCAAACGATAAATTATTAAACGAAAGATTTGGCTATCATTTGGCGAGTAACTTGGCGTAAAATTTAATTCTTTAAATAATTAGTTTTAATCATTTTTTTTTAAATTATAATTGAATTATCGTATTGCCATCCAAAACAATCGTGTATAGAAAATTTCAGCTCAATTCAACGCTTTAAAATGTGAGAAAAAGCTTTTAAAGATTTGAACCAGATACAGTTACAATGTGAGTTAAGGCTCCCGTCTACCCGCCATTTTGATTTCATCAGCTTAATGTTAATCCTATGGAATTTCGACTTTAATTCTCCCATCTTTATTAATTGATCTATTTGAATGCAATAAAGTGCATTTAAAAGAGCAAAAAATAATGAATGCTTCTGTGGAATTACTTTTTTCCTTCAGTTTTTAAAAATATTTGTAAATATTCTTTAAAGACCGGGAAACTCAAAAACGAATAATTAAAATAAGAATAAAAATATTTTTAAAAATTGGAGGGAAAAAGTAATTCCACAGAGGCATTGATTATTTTTTGCTCTTTCAGATGCACTTTATTGTATTCAAATAGATAAAATAATAAAGATGTGAGAATTAAAGTCAAAATTCCATAGGATTAACATTACATCCTCGAAATCAAAATGGCGGGTAGAGGGGAGCCTGCGGAAGTAATATTTTAAAATTCAGATAACTCTGCGCTTATGTATACTTTCACGAGCAAGGAAAATCGCTTTTTTTATTTTATAAGATAATTATGTATGAGCCATTTAATAATCGATAGCTGAATCTACAACTGCAAATTGTGTTCTTACATTTAAATACATCTTGCTGCATTTATAACTTTAAAGAATTACAAAGAGCTTACAAAGATAACATTCGATAAATTGAATAAAATTATTAATTTCAAAAATGGAATTTAATAAAAATTTTGTAAATTTCAATTTTATAATTCAAATTTCCCACAATTTTTCTTCAAATATTGTATCATTTCTAAATATTTTGAGTCTTTATTTTAACAAAAGAATACATTCGTTGTGTAGGAAATTGTCTCATTTGGAAACATGGAAAGTTTCAGCTTTATGGGTATAGTAGATTTTAAGGAAAGTGCAGAAGAATCCTTTAAAAAAAAAAACATTTTAAGAAACACAGATATTTTTCTCTATGAAGTGGCACATGTTTGCTTATAATTTTAAAATTCAGTTTATGACATATCGTTTATCAAATTCCCATAAATAATACATTGCAGCGGCTCCCTCCAACAACACCGCCAGAAGTTAAATCGACTCAATAACTAACTAGTATGAGTAACATCTCTTTTAGCCTGGTTGGTATGAGAGCAAACAAAAAGCGATAGGTGAACTTTTCTCCGCACCCACTGGTCCAGGGATCGAAACATCACCTGCACCCCAAGGTCAACTAACAAACACCCCACTCCACGGGGCAAAAACCACTCGACGCTGAAGTGTGATCACTTGAACACTAGATGGCAGCACAGTCTAGAAATACTTGTTGCATATACCCCCGAAGCAAAACACTTGCATCTGTATGTCTAACTAAGACAACCGCATGTAAATCACAACTTGTGGTATACAGGTTATGACACACGTGTCGAAGAGACCCATCATTCAGCTAGAGACAGTCAATGACATCAAATGCAAACATTTCCACGCAAAACTTTACTCAACAGGGAGGGGATATATGTCAATTACAGTAATGGCTGGATATATATCCCCTCCGTATAACCTTCTCTACAAATAGCATTCAGAATGTTTATCTTCGTCTCTTCAACATGATGATGCTGGAGGGGAAGTATGTAGCGGTTCTCTTTAACAACAACGCCAGATGTTAAAATACCTTAATAATTATCCCGTACGGGACACCTCTTTTGGTGTGGTTGGTAAAGACGCAACAAAAAGCGACCGGTCAACTCTTCTTTGGACCCTATGGTCCTGGTATGAAACAGCCGCCGGCACTCCAAGGTCAGCTCTCTCCTCCTCCACGGGATCGAAAAAATCTAACGCCGAAACATCTATAAAATCAGAAGAATCCTTTAATGTTCAAAAGCAAAATAAAAAGTGCAAATTTTGAAGCATTTTAACGTCTCAATTACCTTAACTTCATTTCGAAATCGATGATTCCACTTTTCCTTCAATATTTTTTTTTACGTTGTGCTGTAGATGAAAATAATTGTGCAGTTTAGTTCAAATATTTTCATCAACTTTTCTCCCAATTCTCGATAATCTAGAACCTGATACAACTAAAGACCCAACGTGTAGCGCAGCTGATGCACGTTTATACTGTCGTGGTCCCACGTTCTCCCGTGGCGGAGTGTGGAAGTCTGGAGGGCGAAGTGCCACCTCAAAAGTCTTCCTCGTCACTTGATCGAGGATCCGAATTTTAAGTTCGGATGCCAATAGTCCTTGAGTTGCTTCTCAATGTGAAGTTAATAAACAATCATATCACAACACATATAACTTTAAAATTTTGCACACCAGCTCTGTTTGGATGATTATACAACGTTCGACTCGAAAACTACACAGTAAAAATCTAAACTGTTTTTTTTTTTTCCTTAAAAAAAAAGGCCGAATTAGAAAATACACATAATTTTTTTTTTAAAAAAAATACCCAACACTTCTATGTGGCAAAAGAGTAAATAAAGAACAAAAATGCAAGAAAGAATAATTTTTTTCTTCGAACGGTAAGAAATAAAATGAAAATTTACTAGAAATAGCAGTTTATTATCATCGTGAGGTTTAAAAAAAAGGGAATATTTTTTAATCCAGTTGAAAATGTTTGACTAAACGCTGAAGAGTTGCGCACTCTCCAATTGTCCAACTTATGATTGCGCACAACACTTCATTTTTTAGTCAAACATTTTCAGCTGGATTAAAAAATTTCCTCTTCTCTTCCTCCTTTAAAAAAAAAAATTATGATAATGCTACACTGCCATTTCAATACATTTTCATTTAATTCCTTACTGTCCAAGAGAAAAATTATTTTTTACTTTTTAGTTCTTTATTTTTCACTCTTTTGCCACCTAGAAGTTTTCCCCCCTTCAATTTATGTTCATATTTTTCTCCACTCAAGGGGCTATTGGTTTAGTTGGATAATTTTTGGTGTACCAGATCACTTTTCATCATTTGTTTCAATTTTAATTACATTTAGCTTAAATATATTCAATTTAATTATTATTTGTTTTAATTTTAATGTCGGAAAAGTTTACTATTGTCCATTTCTCGATATTTCATCGTTTACTTTAATTCTTATATTTAATGGAGTAGTGTAAAAATAATTATAAAAAAAAGTGCACCTTGGGTGACTAAATCTGTTCTTTGCAAAACTTTACATAGAGCTTTTTCATTTTTTTTATTTGAGCGTGCCGTGATGTATATTTTTGCTTTGGCCAGTCACATCTTGCATGTATGCTTCCTTGTGACTACATGCTGCGTTAAAAATCTGCTAAACACGATTTTCAGAGAAGGGATTTATAGGACTTGTGTAACTGTATCACACAAACACCTATTAAAGATCGGGTTTCAAACCAGATCTGTTTGGTTTTGTTATTAACCATAATGTGAATTCTCGTCACAGCTTCTCTCTTTCTCTCCCTTGTTTCGCACTTTAAACTTACGACTTCCAAATACCAACACCGTTAAATCTCGCTAATTTTTATTTCTCATTCTGCGGCAGAACTAGTTTAGTTAGGCGAGATAAATCCTCAAATGAATCACAAACGAGTTGGTAGTTTTAAAAGTATCCCAGCATTTTAATCGTAAATTAAACTCGTAATTTGTTAGGAATTATAATCTAGTCTTTGTTTCACTAAAGAAAGAAAGCTGATTCCTTATTATCTTGTTTTTAAACAAGAGACATTTTTATGAATTTCAAATCTGATTTCAATTTTAAATGGTTTGAAACTTGCCTCTAGGTAATCTAAATGTTCTTCGTTGTCATAATCTTGACATTAAATTGACTGATATTGGTTGTAACTTTATCCGCTTCAATGACGGTTATATCATGAAATGCGAATTTTATTCTCAAATTACCATTTTAATTTCTATTTTATTCTTAAATCGTGGCTTGTATAATTTATATTATAACATTTTCTTGTTAAATCATTATTCATAGAATTTATTGTACACTTCTTTACCAAATTTGACAAATATTACAATTTTAATTTCCATATTATTCTTAAATAATTTTTACTATTTTGCATCGTGTAAGATGATCCTACTATATTTGATGACGAAGATGTAACACGTTTTCCTAATTTTGATCCTCTGTGTAACAAAAGTATTTAAAGTATCATATGTAATGATCTATCTTCTTCGCTATTAACCCTTAAATGGTATAATGGGTGAAAAACCTCTTTATTGGTTGTAAATTTAGATGCTTCGATGACAATTATATCACGAGAAAAGCAACTTCCGGTCTCAAATTACTTTGTAATTTCCATTTTATTCTTAAGTAATGATTCATGCAATTTATAATTTTAAATCATTATTCTTAGAATTTATTACACACCTCAGTTCAAAATAGTTAAAAATCTGCTAAACACGGATTGGGAGGACTAGAAAGTAATGTTTTTTTTTTGCATTCAATTCAAACAGATGAATTTTTACCTACTTTTTTTTTTATTTATAATCATCCTCGATAGCAACAATCTTTCGTCATTTAGTGAGCAAATTTTCAATGCCGTATCGATAAAAATCACTTGGTTTTGAAGCAGAATATCTGGAGAGGGTGTTTTGGACATCATGCGCACTTTCAAATTTTTTTTGCCGCTTAGAAAGCATTGTAGCGATCAAAGTAAATGGAAATCCGATGGAACAATATTGGGCGAGTATGGTGGGTGAGGCAATACCTCCCATCCCAATTCGTTAATTTTTTTCTGGATTCGTTTTGAGCTGTGCGGTGTTACATAATCATGTCGCAGAATAACACCTTTTCTGTTGACAATCGCTGGGCACTTTTCAATTACCGATTGATTTACTCGATCCAACTGTTCACAGTAAAGGTCTACATTCACAGTTTATCTAGATTTCAGCACTTCTCAAAATGAACGACCCCGCGAATACCCCGCCAAACACACAAAAACGCCTTTTTGGGGTGTGAACCTTGGAAAAAATTAAAGCATTCGGATATGGGTATTGCCTCACCCACCATACTCGCCAATATTGTTCCATCGGATTTCCATTTATTCCGATCGCTGCAACATTTTCTGAGTGGTAAAGAATTTGAAGATTCGGATGATGACCAAAATATCCTCTCCAGATATTTTGCTCGGAAACCGATTGATTTTTATCGATCCATCACTGAAAATTTGCACACTAGGGAGCAAAAGGTTGTTGAAAACGTGGGTGATTACATCATGGATAAAAAATAAAAACTTGGTAAATAGTTATCTGTTTGCATTTAATGTAGAAAAATGACTTTACTTTCCGGTCCCTCTAATATTTCCATTTTATTTTTAAAAATTTTGTGCCATTTTGCATCATGCTAGATGATACTATATTTTATAAGGAATATGGGACACATTTTCCAAATTTTGATCTTCCATGTAACAAAACCATTTAAAGTTTCATGTGTAATGAACTGAATGTGTCTTCTTTGCTATTAACCCTTAAAAGGGATCATGCATGCAAAATCTCCCCGTGTAAACTGTTTTTCTAATATTATTATAAAACGAGATTGCTGGTAACAGTGATTTTTCCTGTAATCATTTATGGCATCACATGGATGCCTTTATCATAAAAAAGTCATTCACTTTTGTTATGTATTTCGTCAGCTGCATAACAAAGAAAACTGATCTGGGGAGATAACACATGCATGATACCATAAGTGTAAGTTTTTGTTTTAAAATTACTTCATGAAGATTTAAATTGCTGTTAAATACCTTAGTTATAATTTTTGTATCCAGTATGGAATATAAGGCATATAAGTAAGGTATATAAATATTTCCAGTATGGAATTATAAGCTGAGAGGTAAGGAAATAATTATTCTAGAAGTGTTTCTTTATTCATTTATTAGCCACACAAGGGGCTATTGTTTTAGTAAACCCAAAAATGTCGTACCTGACCACTTTTTAAAAATTTATCTTGTTTTTGAATATATTTTTGATACCTGCATTCGCCAGTAACGAACTTAATTTTTAAAAATACTTCATAATAATTTTCTCTTGAATTTTTTATTGGATTGAAATAAAATATATGCAATATGTGTCCGATACCTGCTTACACCACTAATGAACTCAATTTTCAAAAATGTGTCGTAATAAATTTCCCCCAATTTTTTCATTTGACTGAAGTGAAACTAATAGAAAAATTAAGAATTTTATTTTCTTATTGGTTTATGTATTACCTTAAATCATATGTAAACTAGAATCAAGACATGAATGAAAATAAATAACATTATTCAGAATTTTAAGTTGTGAGACAGCCTTCCATTTTTTTTTTTTTTTTTTTGCCTCAACTATATCTTTTTTTAATTTGGCTTCCTTCTGAGAGCGTTTTGGGGTCAAATGATTTTAATATTGATTTTCTATTATTAGCCATCTAAGGGGCTATTGTTTTATGTAGATAACTTTTGATGTACCAGATCACTTTTCAATTTTTTATCTTTAGCTCCAATTTTAATTACATGTAACTTAAATATATTCAATTTAATAATTTATCATTTGCTTTCATTTTAATTACATGTAGCTGATATAATACTTAATTTAATAGTTTATCATTTGCTTTAATTTTAATTACAAATAGCTTAAATGTATTCAATGTAATAATTTATCGTTTCCTTTTATTTCAATATCGGAAAAGTTTATTATTGTCCTTTTCTCGATGTTTCATCGTTTACTTTAATTCTTATATTTAATGGAGTAGTGCAATAATAATTATAAGAAAGTGCATCTTGGGTGACTAAATCTATTATTTGCAAAAGAACTTTTTTTTAAGGTAATTTTATAATATGATGTTCCCCTTAAAAAAAAGATGAAATGAAACATAATTATGCTACAAACGGATGATTTTAGCGAGTATGAGGACAATATAAGCGATAATGAAGAAAACTATGTAGAAGACGATGATGTGGAGAAGGATTATGTAAATTTAATTGACATAGGAGAAAATGCTGAAATTTTAAGTGATGAAAAAATGCCTCTCATCCGCTCTAGTAATTGTAAAAGAGTTCGCATAATATTTTTTCACTTCAGATGAGGATAATCTTCCGCAGCAAATCCTACTGAGTAGAAAGAAAACTAAATTAAATTTATAATATTAAATTAATTGAATAAAATTACATCTATGATAACATTAATGTGACTTTTAGTTGATAACTTTTAAGGATTGCGAGACATAGTGATAACAATCAGTCAAAAATCTTCGATAAGCATTTCAACGTTGAATAAGTAATGTAAAAACAAATTAATAATGTGAAGTAATCGCGTTCCTAAACAAATTTTGTAGTAAGAAATTGCACTTTTCTGGGTATCTCTAAACGGACGATTCCAGATCACTGGATCCAATTCAAGTAACCAGACCTTAGGTAAAATCTCGGTATATGGCCCTCAGAGCTTAATGTGGCAGAGGTAGCTTGTGGTCATGGTCGCGGACTCGAGACCGGTGTTGTTTCGTCTAATCGTGGGTTCAAACCTTGCATCCACTAAAGACCCGCCGAAAAGCCAGGGTGATGCATGTCAACTCTGGTCAAGGTCCCAAGTCCTTTCTTAGCATGGTGTGGAAGTTTAGAGAGAGAGGTCCTCCTTAGCAGTCCTCTTTCTCACTTGACCGATGTTCAAAATAAAGAAGTCCATCGACAATAGCTTTCATGTTGCTCTTCATGTTAAAAATCGCCAATAGCTCTCATGTTGATATGATGTTAAAAAACAATCAAATCTGGTTTGATTTGATTATTAGTATAACACTAAAAATTGTATCGATTGAAACTACAGTTTCATTGATTGATTGTATGGTTTTGTGGGATATAAAGCAACAGTGGCTATTATCCTCTCCTCGTAGCTTTGACCATTGTGTGTTCCCATGAATATAGATTGAATGAGTGCATGGTTTTGTGGGATATAACTAGAGCAACAAAAGTTATAATCCCTCTTAAAGACTGAACGAAGACTGACAAAATTATATGATTTTGAGCATTAATCCTATTGTAGAATGTGAAATGAGCTCCCTATTTTATTGAAAAAATGCGACTGATTGCGTCTGATTGAAATTTCTAAAAATTGGGTTCTTTGACGTTATTGTGTTTTTCGTGTCAATACCTTTCTGACTATTACATGAGCGAGTCGCAATCTGCGCGAGGCAACCCACGAAGCGCCACTGCGTGTTCCTTCTATTAAGGTTACATTTAAAGGTTTGGACAAGTCAGTGCAAGATTAATGCTCCCGTCGACACACCACCTCGAATTTCCGAGAATAATGGTCATCCTTATAGACTTTCCCACTTTTCTTTCCAAAGGTAAATTATTGCTTTCATTTGTATGAAATGTAATGCATTCAAAAGAGTGAAAGGGGAGGGATCTGAGTTTCTTTTTTTTTACTTTTGGAAGCATTTGTAAATATTAATTAAAGATCTGAAAGCTCACAATTACATTATTAATTTTAAGAACAACGGTTGGTGTTTTTTTCCGAAAAGGGTGCGGAGGGATTCTTTGCTTTAGAGGATTTGGCATTTTTTATTTTGGAAAGGGCCAAATAACTATCGTAACATTTTTAGGCTCTGAGGTGAGTTACTGTGAGTGAGTGTAAAGTTTATTGGCGCATGAACCAGATGTGGCTATGCTGCGCCAAACAAGATTTAACTGTGATCTAGACGTGAAGAAATTGAGAGAGAAAAAGACAATTGGTAGTCAAGAAGGAGGGTTGAAACTAGAGAAGGGTCACTAGGGTAACCCGTGGGCGCGTCATCCGTGTTTACCAAAGACTGTAAACCCCATACGAAAGAAAAAGATCGCAAGGATGCCTCGGGGTCACGATATTCGTACCTACTTGGAGAAGGAAAGCCCCTGAGGTCTCCTGATATAATCCCCAAGGGCAGGGTGCCCTGCTATACCCCTAGACGCTGGGTACCCATTTGAGTCGCCTCTTACGACATGCATGAGCTACAGTCGGACTATTCTGTTATACCCGGTCATCACACTGGTCTTTAGACTCTGAGAATCAGGTCAGCAAACTCGAAGTTATTTACGTGGACAATTCTATTTATAGAACAACAAAATAGTGTCACTTTTTTTTATTAGCAAGTGTTATTTTACGTGGTAATTGTACAGGGTATTCTGAAACTCGGCAAAATTTAAAGGGTGATGGATAACATCCAAACGAGCTTTTTTATTCGCAAAATGCACAGATGAAGAGTAAGAGGAGAATCACTAAACGACGCTGCAACGGAAAGCACAAAGCGCGAGTTTTCTTACACATTGTCCTTTCTAGCGTGAATTTCAGGAGACAAGAAAAACTCGTGCTTTATGCTCGCTATTGCAGCGCCGTCCAGAGGTCCACCACTTGCTCATCGGTTCTGCATTGTAGAGTGAAAATTGCTTGTTTAGATGTTTTCTATCACCACTTAAATATTTTCCCATGGGTTTCGAAACACGTGTATGTCAAACGAATAATGAAACCACTGGCCGGCTTCTAAATTTTTTTAGGCTGCGGTCTTTTCCTCACTGCTGTACGATTCAGGAAAAGGCATAGCCTAAAACTGAAGAACAGAAGAATTAAAAATAATGTCGAAAGAGTATAAACTTAAGCAAAAGGCTTATATCATTGAGGAGTGACCGTGGTAGCCTAGGGGTCTTGGTCGAGTACTAGCTGCCGGCTGTTTTGTCGAGTCGTGAGTTCGACCCCTGATGCCACAAAAGATCCACTGGATAACGGGGCTGATGCACATCAAATCTGGGTGAGGATGTTTTGGCATGGTGTGGAAGTTAGGAGAAGGAGGTACCAGCTCAGGTGACCTCGTCACTTGACCAAAGTTCAAAATTACGAGGACCGTCGCCAATAGCCCTCGTGTTGCAAATGTGACATTAATAAACACATGAGTTTAAGTGGATGGTTAAAAAATCAAGATAAACATCGTCATTTTGTTATTAACTTTCACTATACATCAAATGTTCGCAGAAAATTCATATCGAAGTTGGAACTCATATTATCGATCAATTCATATTAATACTTAAACTCTCGAATCACTTAACCCACAGCTCATTAACAAAGGATGCCGATTACCGTGTGTTGACGGAATCAGACTGTACTGCTAAGGTATATCCTGAAGTATCTTCAACTCTGGTTTTCGAGAATAAATGCATCTTAACACTTATGCTTGGAAGCATAAACATTTGTCGTTAAAATACAAAGAAAAGAAACCAATCGAAAGTTCTATACAAAGTTTTGCAAAAAATAGATTTAGCCCCCCCCCAAGGTGCACTTTTTTTTTTAATTATTATTAAATTACTCAAATAAAAGAATTGAAGTAAATGATGAAACATGCAGAAATGGACAATAGTAAACTTTTTCGATATTAAAATTTAAAAAAAGCGATAAATTATTAAATTGAATATATTGGTACGAAAATATTTTTCGTGAGGGAATGTACGCGGAGTGAAAATCAATACCAACTCGGAGAATAACAGCAAATGACGATTTATTCGTAAGCCTTTCGGACAACACACAGGTAGCACAATTTGGACAATAACAGATGCACAGCACTTACGTGATTCAGTGACACAGAAACAGGAACAAAATACACATTAAGTTCTGTCACAGTTATTACACAGCAACGTTCAGCTCACCGCCTTATCACTTCTTCACTGCAGACAGCCTCCGCAGTAACATTCTGAACTTCCAGGGCAGGCTCCGACGATTCCCAGCAGATACACGTCGCTCCATCACAAATTCACCCGACACGCTTTGCTTTAAGCGCCAACAGCATTCCGTCGATCCCTCGATCGATCTCCCCAAAAGAGTCTCTAAAAACAGACTATCCGTAACAGTCCCGTTAAATCAGGTCGAATCTCCAACAAATTCACTCGGCCACGATTCCCCAATGGGTCTACAAATCAGACTCCACACATAAACTGATTCCGTACACATAAACTGATTCTTTAGATTCATTCACAGACTGACTCCTTCCACTGCAGCTCTTTAGGCGTATTTATACCTTTCCGGCCAGGCGTGACGTCACATAGGAAAATTCACGAAAAGTCCGTAACTTTCTTCCCTATCGATATTTCATCAAGATTCCTGCACCTTCGAGATCTTTCCATTTGTCGCCAAGTTTCTCACAAAGTCGCCAAATAGTCACCACATCCACCTGACTGGTGACATCTCTGTGAATCTATCTTTTCCGTTATAAGAGAGGCGTTGCAGGGAAGCATCAACTCACGTTAGTAACAATATCCCCGTGGACGGCTAAAATCGTTTAACATCAAATTAAGGAGACTGAAATATTTAAACCATGCTTGTTTAAAGTGCGGCTCAAAAACCTTTAAAATGCGTCCAAAGCGCAAATTATGAAAATATTTAAATTTACACATTCAGTTGAAAAGTCTTTAAAAACCAATTGTACTAATTTTAAATTTTATTCGTTAGCCATGGACGAAAGCACTGACGCTTCTGATACGGCATAGTTGGCAATTTTTATAAGAGGAATCTATGAATATTTTAATATCGCGAAAGAAATGGTTAATTTAGTATCGTTAAAAGACACAACCAAGTTTGTAGATTTATTCGATGCATTAAAAACGACGCTGAAAAGGTTCTCTTTATCTATGAAAAATTTATCAGCTATCACAACCACTGGAGCCCCTACCATGGCTGGTAAAATTGAGGAACTCTTTGAAGTGGTTAATAATGAAGCCGTCGCTGCCGGCAATACGATCTTGATGGCATACCATTGTAATACACAGTAGGGTAATTTATGTGGGAAAATTTTAAAAATGGAAAATGTATTAAGCGTTGTTATAAAAACCATTAGCTTTAAAAGAGCAAAAGGACTTAATCATAAAGGATGTGAAGAGTTTCCTAAGGTAATGGGCACTGAATTTGTCGATGTTATTTATTATGCAGAAGTAAGATGGTTCAATAAGGGGAAAATACTCAAAATATTTTACGATTTGAGAACTGAAATAAAAATATTTATGGAAACAAAAGGGAAACCTGTGAATGAATTTGAGGACGAATATTGGATTTTATATTTAGCTTTTTTAGTAGATTTAACAGAACATTTGAATGATTTAAATTTGAGACTTCAAGGAAAAAATCAATTTATTAATAATATGTTCCAAACAAAAACAGCGTTTGAAAGAAAGTTGAAATTTTGGCACAATCAAATAAAAGTAAAAGATTTGACACATTTCAGTATTTTTACTGAACATAAACCTGTGGGTTGCACAAAATATGCTACATATATTTTTTGATTTAATTCATGAGTTTGAAAGTAGATTTCAAAGTTTTCAAAAAAATGAAGAGTATTTCAACATATTTTCTACCTTATTTTCTCCAGAAATAAATAAATTACCCTCAAATCTTCAAACGGAATGCATTGAATTACAAAGTGACGTTCAACTGAAAGAAAAATTTGGGAATGTTTCTTTACTAGAGTTTTATAAAAATTACCTACCTCGCGAAGACTATTCTAATTTTCACGATCATGCTTTGTTAATGTCTTCAGCTTTTGGCTGCACCTATATTTGTGAACAATTATTTCAAGAATGAATATTACAAAAATCAAAAATAGGACAAAGATCACTAACAAACATCTTGAAAATGCAGTAAGGATTGCAACCTCGTCTATTGAACCCGATATCGATTTGCTTGTTCAACAAAAGCAAATTCATCCATCTCATTGATTCGAATTTTTCCCAACTTTATGAAATCTAAACTAAATGAAACGAAACTTTTAAAAATTTAAAATAAATATGTACCTATATATATCTAATTCAAATTAAAAAAATTTATAGTAAAAAGAAGTTAATTTATTTTTATTAAACTACGTAGAGTTAATTTTTATTTCAATTTGTTGAAAAAATATTGTATGTGTGGTCCAGCATTTTTTTTGTGCAATGTGGCCCTTAGTTTAGACACCCATCATTTAGATGATGCACGAGAAAAAAAAAAACTCACCAATTTTAAACTTAAATTTTTTTAAAACGATGCCGTTCCCCTTTTTGAAACGTTCCAACCAACTAGAAAATTCTTATACCTAGTTAACTTTGCGAGTTTATCAGTTTTTCCCATCAATTAAAACTCCGACATGAGATCATTTAGCTTGTTTGAACGAAACAAGCAACGACGTTTCGAAATCTTCCTATTGAACTGTTCTCGAACGTTTTATCCCTGGCTAGATCATACCGAACATTTACATAATCTAATCTCTATTTTTAATTATCATCGACAGGGGCACACCCGGGGAGGGAGGGTGCGAAGGGATGTATGCAGATCCCAAGACTTTTCCACGAAATTCAAATATTTTAGGATAATTCTTTAATTATACTATTACCGGTGATCTTTTGCTCAAATTTATTAAGTTTATAATTTTATAACTTTAAAAATTTCCTTGAACCTCTTCTTCATTTTTCGTTTCGACAAAGAGTGAGAGGAAACAGCAGTCGCCATTAAACTCTTTTAACTCCGGTGAAAAAAATTCAAAACGTCAATTTGAAGCAAAAAAAAATGTACATTAAATAACAGTGAAGATGTAGAAAATTGCCCATTGGAAATGGAAATATAAGTACAGAGCTCAAGAATTCACTATCTTAAAAAATTACCCAAAGTGATTCGAAAACAACTCTGTGGTTTAAAAAATATGACATCAAATGACGTCAATCGTAAGAAACCTGACGAAGATAAAACTAGTATTCTTGGAAAATTTTGGATGCCAAATGCTATGCATGCGTTTCCGAGCTCTTTGTTTGGTGATGATAAAAAAAAAAACCACACCCCGGGGGGGGGATAGACAAATTCGATGTAATTTACTGTTTGAATGCCAGTGGCTCACTTTTCCAAAACTCAAGATGGAATCTCCTGTAAATATTCTGTAGTTTTTTATATTTGTTGGATTTTCCCACTCATTCCAAGGAATATGCAGGAAAATAAAGAGAAACATCTGTAGCCTAGTTACTTCCTTGGGACAATTAATAAGATTTCTTGTTTCTGGCGCAAATCGACAGAAAAACTTGGTAAATATCGAGAAAAAAAATGTCACGGACATTACTGTGCTAACTGTTGACAATTTAAGGAGTATCGTACAAGGACGTAAATAAGCCGTAACAGTCATTATTGCTATTGCCAACATTCAATAGGCAAAAGAAAATAAACGAAGCTTAGTCCTATTCTAAAAACAGTAATTATCTGTGGCATAAATGGACTTCCTTTAATAGGTCATAGCGATTACTGACAAATGAACTGAACAGATGAAAGCAAGGAACATAAAGATTACGACTAGAATTTCCGCCAGCTGATTAAATTCCGAATTGATGGAGATAAAATACTGACAGAACATTTAAACTCATCTGCTAATAATGCATCGTACATATCGCTTAAAATATAAAACGAAACTATACGTGCTTACAAAGAAATAATTTTAAGAAAATTGATTGAGAAATTAAAGTTAAAGAAATATATTTATATTGTAGCGGAAAGAATCCTCAGATATTTCTTGGAAAGAGCAAGTCTCTTTATGCGTAAGATCTGCAGATAGTGAGAACAACAAATCATTACTAATTTTAAAAAAATCATAATGTTCAGTACGCGTGTGTGTTAGTGATTTCAACATGTGGAGAAGGTCTAGAAAACACAATTTTGAATAAAAATGAAAAACTTCTATGCAAAGTTTTGCAAAGAACATATTTGGTCATCTAAGGTGCGTCTTTCTTATAATTATTATTAAATTACTCAATTAAAAATATGACAATTAAAGTAAACAATGAAGTATCGAGAAATGGCCAATAGTAAACTTTTCCGATATTAAAATTGAAGCAAACGATAAAAAAAATTGAAAAGTGATCCACATAAAACAATAGCTTCTTGGTGGCTTTTTCTAATACTTTAGAATCGGTTAGTTTGGATTTTAGATACATGAGGCCAAAAATATGATGATGCAGCAATCATGTCCAGAGCATTCAACAGTGAACAAGCTTAAGTAAGAAAAAAAATTCCAATCAGCATTATATTAACATTTCGGTCTCTTTCTCTAGGTATGGCTATTTAAGACACATGGCAAATTAAAGATATTTGTAATAGCGTCGAAGTCGTTGAAAAACGGTATTCGCTCATGAACACTCATAAAAATTATTATTTTGTAAGAGCATATATTATAACAGTGTCCTTAATCCGGGAAAGCAGCACTAAAAAAACTATCTCCGACACGTTGAATAGAGCGACATTAATTTATTCAGGGAATGGTAGAATTGCTCCATTCTTTAATTCCCGCTCTTGAATTAATTAAAAATTGGCATGATAAGGATTCGTTTCTATTAGGGACTACATTCTTTTAAATTCATATAAAGTTCCAATTTTAAAATTACTTTATCTTCGATAGCAGAACTACTTTTTCTTACTTTTTTCTTGTCGTTATCTAGGATTCTGCAAGAGGCAGATCTTCTTGTTGCAGTCCAACTGTGTGATGATATTGTAAAAGAACTTGAAATGATTCGCAATCATTCAGAGACTGTTTTCAATTCTATTTTCTTAAAATCGGAATCTGTTTTGAAACAAATCTTAAATGAGGACTATAGAATTATACTTCCATGAATAGCAAAGAAAAAAAACTCATCCTTTTAATATTCTGGCAGAATCACCCGAATTTTATTTTAGAATAACAATTTTTAATCAGCTTTTGGATGCTGTAATTTTACATCTTAAAGATAGGTTCACAAAACACAAAGCAGTTATGAGTTTTTTAAATATATTAATCATACTACGGAATGACCTAATTTCTACAGATGAAAATAAACCAGAAATAACGAAAGAAAAATATTCTTAAGTATTTGTCAGTCCTTAGCATTAATAATTTGACTGCATCAGCCAGGAGGAAAAAGAAATTACTGACACAGTTGACAATATTAACTGCTTAGAAGCTTTGCAAGCATACAACGCAGATATTTTCTTGAATATCCATAAAAATTTTAGTCCCCCTAATATTACAACATGTACTGTAATATACATACTGAAAAAACATTTTCAAGTATGAAATATACAAGGCGTGGCTATGAAATAACGAGACTGACTCTGTAAAACATTTTATTTTGATGTCATACATATCTGCTTATTATAACCTTCAATACAAACCCCTCCTCTATCCCTAAAACGCTCCATGCGAATCTTCCATCGTTCGAAACAGTACTGGAAGTCTTCTGTCAGCTCCTTCAGGACGCGTGCTGAACAAACTCACAAACTCAACAACACAGCTGCAACAAACTCAAATCTTGCTCCTTTTAATACAGATTTCACCTTAGGAAACAGATAAAAGTAGCAAGGCGCAAGATCCAGCGAATAAGCTAGTTGGTCTAGAACTAAAGTGCTGTACTTGGCTTAGAAACCACTTGACAGGCAATGCGGAATGACTTGTCCTTCTACAATTCAGGTCGTTTCCCCCTCATTCTTTCACGGAGATCAGCAAGAATGTGAAGGGAGTAATGTTGTATTGCTTTAAATTTTGATTTGCTCATTCATTGCAAGGCTCGAATGAGCAAATCAAAACAAATTGTCCAAGGCTCTTCCAGTGCATGGATTAGCGCTTCGCTTTAGGATTATAAGTAAAAAGCCACAATTCGTCACACGTTATTATCCTTTCCAATAAGTTGGGTCGTTTTTCAATAGCATTCAAAGTGTCAGTACAAACATTTTTGCAAGCTTCTTTTTGTTCAAACGTGAGAATTTTAGGCACCATTTTGGCACACACTTATTGCATATAAAAATTGTTAAGTAAAAAATATTTGTCGTATGGATTCTTTGTCAATTCCTACAGTCTCGGAAATCACACGAATACTTAACCGATGGTCAGATGGAACCAGATTACCCCTTTTTTCGATATTGTCATCCGTTTTTGACGTGAAATGGCGACCCGAGCTAGAATCACTTTCAACATCTTCTCGACCTTTTTGAAAACGCTATTGCTTAAGGGACTATTGTTTTAGAGGGGG
>BMAW01092860.1:0-10851 GCA_019974015.1 Nephila pilipes
TTGGATTTCCCGTCCTCCTTGTTCTTCGAATGATATAAATATAAAAAGAACATGGGGACGTACAAATAAAGATTATTCACTAATTTGATCAAGAAAGAAAATAATTCAAAATTATTTAATTTTTGGTTTCATTGTCTTAATGATATTTTAGTGCCGTTGCTACAAAATTTTAAATAATAAAATATCATAGAAAATTTGCATTGTAATCAGGCAACTTTAATATCCGAAAGCAACATTAGATTTTTTTTACATATATTTGGTACAGAAACATTTGAAATATATTTTGATGTGGAAGAAAATATTTTTTTTAAAATTTTTACATCTTCAAATGTATGAATAAAAATCTAAGAAAATATTGATTAAAACAATATTTATGACAAAAAATACTTCTAATGAGATAGAAACAATTGGTTTATAACATTGCCTTCTAAATTAAAATATGGAATTTTTGCTTATGTTCAGTGCAAATGCAATTGAATCATTTAAAGAAAAAAAATAGCATTCTACTTCAAATTCTCTTCAGTAAACTTTCGTTTTACCATATTAAAATCATTTAAATTTTAAATTTATTTATTTCTTATATACACAGCAAATGCATTTATGAATATATAATACGTTTCAAACTTGTTTAAAAGCTCGTGAATTACTTTAATCTAACTACTGAAGTAACACATTTATGTTGGTGGTCACGGGCGTTGAACTTCTAGGAATGATTACTCGTATCAGGACAAAAACACATTTAATACACATACAAGTACAGATACATGAAGGTAGAACAATATGACATTAAGGTATCCGTACACCTTAAACAAGGTCATTTTTGCCAAAATTTTCGATTTTCTAATTTAATGTCAATTTAAAATTTAAACTTTTTTCTTTCTAATAGTGTTTGAAATTTGCTTTTACAATATTTAGAACTTAAGTTACAGGGATTTGAATTTTACTCGGTCCCTAATTTTTGAAACCGGAAGTGCATGTCTGCAGACAGGAAGTTGGAAGAAATGTTTCTCTAAATTTTCGTTTCTTTAAATATCTTTTACATGTACAATGATACAAAATTAATAAATTTTAAAGCAAGAATCTGATTTTTGAGAATGTTTGAAAATACATTTGGCAACAGGTTTTAAATACATTTTTATCTTAAATCTGGCAAAAAAAGAGAATTTTTATTGTTTATTTACATCGTTTTTGGTTTCTGTTCTCATCGTTATAAGTTCCTGTTTAAGTTTTTTTTATTCCTGAAAAGCTCAATTATTTTCGTTTAAAATTCAAAAAGAAGAATTAGTGTTAAAATAAAACAACAATTTCGTGGCAATGGTTTTACCAAAAATGATAGCAAGAATAGTACTGTAACTACTAATGGCAGTGCTTCAAAATTGAACATTTCTGCCATTCTCGATGAAGAAATTGCTGAGTATGAAAACAAAACACTAACTGGTAAGAGAATTATTGACATAGAACTCATTTTATGCTTAATTTTACAACTTTCTTGCCACAAATGCTTTCGCGATGCTTTGCTGTTACATGAAGACTCGAGGTATGGATTGTGCTCAAGTTTTGCAGTAAAATGTAAACATTGTGACTTTTGCACAGGATTTTCCAGCTCATAGAAAAGATTAAACTATCCTGAGGTAAATGCGAGATTTGTTTATACCATGAGACAAATTGGAAAAGTTTTTTCTGTTGCTTATAAATTATGTGCTACATTAAATTTACCCAGGCTCAGTAAAAATGCTTACACCAATCATGAGAATAAACTTATATCTGTGATTTCAGAAGTTAGAGAATTCTCAATGCAAAAGACGGCTAATCTAGTTTTGAGTATGAATTCTTCTAAAAATAAAATAGCTCAATGCGGTATTTCTGTCGATGGAACACGGCAGCGTAGAGGTTACAGTTCCATGAATGGGTGTGTTGCCGCTTTGTCAATTGACACTGGCAAAGTAGTGGACATTGAAATAATGTCGTCCTATTTTCCGACCAGCAGAAATCTTTCAAAAATGCCTAAAGGTGTTGTATCCAAGACATTGAAGCAGATCATGTGTGCCAAAGCAATTTTAAAGGTTCTTCATTAAAGATGACAATGAATGTTTTAATGTTATTAATTAGCAGAGGGTGACCAAAAGAGGTTTTTGTGTGCCTTAAAATTTTAAAGTCTGGTGCGTTGGATGCTGTCATACAGTTTAATGACGGGTACAAGGGCTGTGTTAAAATTTTAAGGAAATTTAATGTAACGCCAGGTTAATTTCTTTAAAAGCATACAAACATCCTGACAGTTGTCGAATTTTTGATGCTGAACGTCATTCAACACCAAATGTAAAGCAGCGTCGAAAAGTACTAAGAGCTCATAGGAAAAAAAATTAATGTATTAGAAAGCAAAGAAGGTGTTATTTAAAAATCAGGGCATTTTAAATACATTTTATTATGTTTATTATTAAAAATTGCATTTGAAAGTTAGTTTTTGATTTTTCTCAAAATGAGTCTCGATATATTTATATATGGCAACGTAAACATCAGAAACAGTTAAGAACCAAATTAATTTAAATTTTGCAAGAATCTTCCTTACAGTTTTTAAGAATCCCTACTACTTTCATGGTTGTTAAATTGATATATGTTTAGTAACAAAAGTGTAAATCATGTATTGTTATATCTTTTTTTTTTTTTTTTTAGATTTTTGATCCTTGTTATTTGACTCGAAACACAATAAAAATTGTAGTAATATGATTTTCTTCATGAAAGTGGTACCAGCCCCCAAAAATGTTCTGATGCATAAGATAAAATTTACAGAATAATGATATTTTTGTTTACCTTTGAGTTATGAGCATTATTCTAGTTATCAATTTATGTACTATTTTCACCATGTTTTCCACTCCATTTTTTTTTTTTTTTGAATTATAAGCAAATTATTAAATGTATTTTTCATAGTTTTAGGTTATATTTTAGCATAAAAAAATATTTTTATAGCAAATATCAATGTATTTCAAAAACATTTCTTCGAAGGTGTACGGATACCTTAACATAAAAATGCAGAACGGCTCCTTTTTTCTGCCTTTACGCAGTTACTTAATGAATGTTCAATATTAATTAGGGTCCATACAATACCAACTGTGGGCTAAAATTTCTTTCCCTCCTACGCTCGGTCGAACAGTTGACCTTCTCTCGTCAACTCCTCGGATGAAAAAAGAAAAGGACGCATCTGATAGCAGTGGACGGGGGAACGCTGCGTCATCAGGTGGTCGGCACTCTTCCTAACCGTACATTCCTGCAATAAAACAAAAATGAAATATAACTTGTCAAAAATAAAGTTTTTGTTTAAGGAAATAAACAGAATACGACAAAACTTATTATAATTATTTTTAGAAAATCTATTGATTTTCCTGAATTCCCATTTGTTTAACAGTATGTCGGATCAGTTGAATTCCAAACCTGATGCAATTAGATATAATTTTGAGAAATCTGCGAGAATTTAATTTCCTGTAAATTTAGTCCCATACAAAGTAAAGTGATATCTATTAAAATTTAATTTTTTCGATTATTATACGATGTCCAAATTTAATTGAATAATAAGTCGGCCTAAAATTCTGTAAATAAAGTCATTAACGGTGTTATATTTAAAGCATGAAATTTATTTCCCAATTTTTCAATATTTAAAGGCATAACTGGGGGAACATTTCCCCCTATGTTTTTAAAGTAAATAAAATTTGCAAATACGGTAATTATAGAACTGTTATTGATATTCCACTCATGTGCATTGAATACCTGTTTCTATTGATTCCAATGTCCATGTTTACATTTCTTTGTATGCATTTAAAATGACTCACATATATGAAGATGCTACAAATTATGAAATACGCCAAGTGATGTGTTTTCTGTAAGCAAAAGGAATGGGATCTATCATAATTCATCTGCATATTAAAAAAAAAGTTTGGGCATGTGGTTCTTATGACATCGGAATGAAAACAACTTTCTATAGAAGGTAGGCATTCAGCATTACTCCAAAAACTGAAGTTCCGGCAAACAATTTCAAAGCGGCCCATCATACGCAGTGTATTTTAAGAGAGACAGGGAATAGCTAACAGGGAGACAGGGAATGCAAGTAGAATCTTTGCCTCTTGATTTCACAATACTTTAGGAGACATACTGGGACATCTAAAATAAACTACGCCGTGCAATCCATAACAGAAGGCACGTCATGCACAGTAAAGAGTTTTGCGGCATAACAATACCCATTCACACGTGGCTCGTTGAACCCAAGATTTTTTCAAGTCACATGTCTAGGCACAACTTAATCACTTTCAACACAGACCTGATCTGGCGCTAAGTGAATACCACTTGCCTCTACACTTGGAAAAGCATTTGCCCAGCTCGCAATCGGATACCGTCCATAAACCGCAAAGACGAATTCAGCTCGTTGAAAGTATTTCGATCCAAATGGTTGTAGACGAGCCCTACTCGCCTTGCAAAACATTTCTCAAATGTTCGCTAATGAGCTAAGTTCGTAAACGTATATTAGTCTACGTTGTTAGTGTTATGTACGAAAACCACTATAAAATTTAGTTAGTTTCATGAGATATAGATGACTGTACGGGTAACGTGAAATGTTTTACATAATGCGGGAAAAGTTACCGATCTAACTACTGCTGATCTAGTTATTTTTTTGTGTGTAATTCGGCATTAACATGGCTCAGAAGATAAAGCTTAATAATTCTGATAACATATAAGTTTTATAATGATATGCAAGTACATATGGTGAATAATTAAATGTTTGAAAATTAATCACACATAAAAGGAGTCTTAGATAGCTATATCAATTAAATATATCATAAAATTTTAAACTTCATGTATTTATTTATATATTTTATTTTAATATATTACAAACTAATTCTTACAGTATTTATCACATTCAAAATTCTCTTAAAGGGTTAATTAGAATTGTTAAAAACATTACACTAACCTACCGGAAATAATTCTTCAAAGATTTTATTTCAAAATTGAGCGAGCTACCTGTATCCCCGTCCGAAATTTTTATGACATTTTTAATAACAGATGAAGGGAAAATGGCTACTGCTTTCGTCCAAATTCTGATCGCACGACTGCGCGTTATAACAAGTCTACAACTTTTGATTTTCCCATCTATCGAAGAGCTAGTCGGTCAGCTCAATGACGACGATGATGACGTCAATCTAGATGTGTGGAGTTGGATAGCCCATCGGCTGGCATATTTCTTTGAGGATGGAATCGAAAAGCTGGTTATATGGTATAACTAGCTGATACCCGTCCGCTTCGCTGCACAGACCATAATATAATATTTTGGAACCTATATATAAAATATCAAGAAAAATTTTCAATTTTTAAAACATTAATGATAATCTAAATTTAAAATTTTAAGAAATTGATTGTCTCTAATAATGGTTATCCACGACTTTCAAATATGTGAAAAAAATAAAAAAAAATTAGTAAAAAGTCACCCCATATATATATATATATATATATATATATATAATATGGATAAAATTCCTTCCACTATATACATGTTACATCTAGTATTGACAAACATGCGATCTTTTGTCAGAAGATTCATCATTTGCTTAGCTTTCAAATAAAATATCCTCGCAATGGCATTGTGTCTATCATAAGATTTTTCTCCTTGGCTCAAGACATCTTTGATTTCTGACCATTTAGGATTGCAAGTCATTGCAACTCTTAAAAAAATGCATGTAGGGACGTCCAAAATATTTTACGTATGTCATGGCCTCTTAAGTTCGTTCATGCATGTAGCGAGGTCCTCCAGTAGACGAAGATTGTCTTGCGTGTGCGCTGCACCGTAAGAAGTTGCCATTTTAGTATTTTTCAAAATCTCGCTATGTTTTGCGGCTAAACTACACTTTCACCAACCTCGGTATTCCAAAATGATTTATTTCTATCGCTAAATATGTGCTTTGCCTATTTTCGACATGCACGAAATTTCGCATGAAGAGCCTCTTCACCAAAATCTTGCCAATCCTCCATCAGTACTTCAATATAAAATTTTTTGGTATTCTTCCATTTCGCAAGCGCAAATCTCCCCAAGTAAACTTAATTGGTGACAATATACAGTATACATATAAAAAAATAAATTCCGTTTGGCTTCGGTCATATCATTTTTGGCGATAAAGTCGCCAAAAATAAACATAACCGATGGATAAGAGTAGATTAACGGATGAAAATTACATTTTGGATAAGACTTTCGTAAATTTCTTTCTTAGTGAGCGTCTACATCGCAAAATGAGTAACTATGCTAAATTTCAAGTCAATCGGTTATATAGTCTTAGAGATTTCGTGATGAGTCAGTCAGTGATATTTCGGATAAGTAACTAAGATAATAATGTAGAGATAAGTAGATATGTATAATGTAGAGTAGAGATAATAATGTTGAGCAGTAGATTAAGTAGATTATCCTTTCTTTTATAAAGATAAAATAAAAAAAAATCCCTACTTGTTATTTTAAATATCGGAATAGTACTCATTTAAAAAATAAGACGAACCCATTAACACTGAGTAGTTAAGATCCATTCTTACTAAATTGCGAATTCAGTGGAGGAAGCTCATTATAGTGTTATCATATTAATAGAAATTGATCCTATTGATACACTCGTTAAAAAAAACTTTCACATTTTCCCTTAATATTCATGTATTACTTATCATTCTGTGTCATTTATATATGAAAATATAGCATTTTAAAATTGGATAATTCATTTTAAATAAGCTTGCATTACGGTTTCAAACCCTGATTCAACCACAGATGTTATTTGGGAGTCGATGCGAGACTTTGATGAGGTAATGATTCTTCTAACTGTGTTGTGAAACAAATTTAGAAATATTCGTCTCAAAAAATTTACTAAGCGCTTCGAATTGTAAGAATAATTGGTCGGACGGTACGGAAGGATTGGAAGGAAGGGTCGATATCTCTAAAACAATTTACTTTATTGATAGCTCAGCTCAGCTACAAATCTACAGAACAATTCAAATAGAAATTTATCCTATCTCTCCCCGCTTTCTCTCTTGAAAGCTTACACTATATATACACATATCAGTCTTAATTTGCATGTTTCCGTTCTCTTCTTCGGAGGAAGTGCTCTGATACAAATAATTCTCGAGGAATGCAAATTCCCCCAAGAGGACTGTTAGTGACAAGGTCGCGGATAGACTCGTCTTAGAGTGTTACAATTTTAACAATGATCCAGGATGATGTTTAATATACTTGAAAAGTAATTTATTTGTCACGTAATATGCTATCATGCAAGTGAGAACATTACTCGTTCAAAGAGAACAATAATGAAGATAATTCAAATGGAACAAGCTAATATATAATACTCATTGGAAGAGATACATATAGTATCAGAAAGTTATATAGCTAGACTAGATCATTGTGATCAAGAATATCTAAATAGTATGCTCTTAGACGCATGCAAACAAGATCTGAGTATCCATAAAACGACTGCTGAAAAAACTTACAGAGTTGTTTAAACATAAAGCATGAATATTCTGGAGCAAAATGTTATATGTTCATCCAGTATGAGCGCAACATTTTTAGAATCGAACGTCAATGGAGAGATGGGAATTCATACAGGTCCTGGAGATGAGTAAAATAATGGTCGCTTCACTAGGACATCACGCGGACTGGTAGAGCAAGAACTTCCTTTCCTCTTCTGCTGTTGTTTTCTTCTCTCTTCGTCTAATAGCTGCACGGGTATAAATACTAATTTCGCAGGTGAGCACGCAGAATACTTACAATTAGCACAACTATGCACAGACAGAATTTAATTGCTCATAAGTGACGCTTTGCGCAAGATCAGAATGCGTAATTCGTTTGTGCTACCTTATGACATCGTGAGAAAATGGTAAGTATTTAAGGAGGTCCGCTCCACAGTGAAAGAAGCAATACAACTCGTATCATTGTTACCACACAAATTACAATGTAGGTTTGAAAGGTCCTACACAAGGTTACAGAAATGTTTTGTTTGCTATCCTGAGGACAATGGAGGTTGCATTCGAAAGTTCGGTGTAAGATTACTGAACCCGTACTGACGATTCATGAATTTACTATACAAATTAAACAATTAATAATATACTTATGGTGAAAAGTACTTTTAATTTAACACAGAAAAGTAGTTGATCTTTTATGTACAACAAATGTTCAAACATTCTTGATCACCTTTTTGAGAAACACCTTTCAATATTCTGGGAGTAACTTATTATATCTTTTGAGTAATGGCAATTTTTAGATCAACTATCTCTTGGGGATTATTTTCATAAAAGTTAATCCGTAATATTTCCACCAATAAAATCAGCGAATGCCCAGAACAAAGGGAAGGTGCTCATGGTTTAGAGATTACAAGGCATCTGCAATATCGGTAATAAGACAATTCACATTCTTCAATATATTGTTTTTGACAATGGACAATCATCTCAAGAACTCCTTGGCCAACTTATTGTCTTGATCTGAACATTCCCTGTCATTTTTCTATGGAGATAGCTTAGGACTAAGTTTGGGAAAATATTCCCCAAACAATATATGATCTGACAGCTATCATTACACAAATGGTACAAAAATTCGTTACTAATACCTGGAGAAGTTTCCCGCAAAATATATACAAATGGCTTCAGTTTATCTCTATGAAAAGTGTGAATATTTAAATATATGTTGTGAATGTGAGTTGAAAATTGTTTTTGTTCATTAAGTTAGAAGTACCTTTCACATTTAGCATAGAAATAATGGGATTAAGGTTTGTTATATGGGTAAATTAAGTTTGCAAATCATCCGAATGGAAACATCTAGGACACCCGGTTGCAACTTTGAGTTGATCTTCATTTCCAATTCGCGATACCCTTTGTAAAATGCAAACTGCAGATTTGCCCAGTAATGCCAACTTTTGATGATCTCAACAAGAAATAGTGATTTAAACCAATGTATTTTGTATAAATAGCATCATTTATCACAAGGTTTGTTATATTCATTAATATTAATACTAATAATGAAATCAATGATTACAATAGCGCGAGTAAATTATATAAGGTTGTGTTAAATATAAAAGAAATTTAAGTTAACTCCATATTAGATAAAAGGTTAAAAATATTTCATTTTCCTCCCATTTATGAGAAATATATCATATCCACATTGTGCAAATATTTACAAATTTAGTTATATCTAAGCTGAAGAATTTTCACAATTCCACAAAAAATATTTTGAATACAATTATAAGGCAGTTCAAACTTTTCATTTATTTATGTAACACGACTTACGCCAGAATAAACAAAGTTGTTAAAATCCATATTAGTAACTTTTGCAACGTGAGATATTTTTGCTTATAAATTCTAACTGAATTTATTTGTTGTTTGAAAATCATTATTGTGATAAATGTCTTCACTTCATTCTAATTTTTAACACAGTATAGTCTTAATATGTTACCAATATGTATCTGCTTATTACAAAACACATCTAATGTTAAACTCTAACATACTTATCCATTGATCTTTCTTTCTCCCCTTGTCTCTCTTAAATATATTCTAACATCAATCTTCTCGGAAAAATAAACTTTTGAAATTGTTAGCACATACAAGTATTTTCACAACTAAGCAAAATCATCATTTATTTCAATTTATTGATTGGAAAAGTCTTATCTTCTACATCAAAAAGCATACTTCTAGTTGTAATTTCTTTGTAGCAATACAATACAATATATATATATATATATATATATATATATATATATATATATATATATTGTGACATAATATATATATTTATATATATATATTGTGACATATTTAATTTTTAAAAAACAAACGATTTAATCTCAATGTGATACTTTTTTAAGATATTATCTGTCCAACTTATAAAAGCAGACGATTTAATTTAATGTGATACTTTTTTTAAGATTTATCTGTTTGACTTTTAAGGGCAGAAGATTTAATCTAATGTGATACTTTATTTAAGACATTACCTATTCTACTTTTAAAAGCAGACGATTTAAACTTAAAGTAATACCTTTTTCAATATTCTCTATTAAGATTTTTTTTGGCTATACCAGATCATAGTTTTGATTTTAGATAATTTACTGGGAACGGATATGAAATTTAGTATAGAGTTTGGTTCCAAGAGGTGAAGACGAACGTTGAAAAAGTGGTGCTTGTGTAAAATTGTGTCTTGAATTTATGTTTGAAAAGATGTGCGCAAATAAATGTGATGTCCTGAAAACAAGTCATTTTTATTAATAGTCTTCAATTCAGTATAATATATATATATATATATATATATATATATATATATATTGTATAACACATTTATGCATTTCTTTCAACACATTTTCCATCAAATAAATTACGAAGGATTTCTCTAATTATAATCATGAAATATTATTGGTTTCTTAAATATTTTAATGCATTTTTTTCATTCAACTTTGTGGCATAATCCTATCATCCATCTCATCTGTCAGTTTAAATAGCTCGCTAATCACGAAGCCTAAATTTCAACTTAATTTCAAGCAAAGAAAAGTAATTTAAACAGTCAATGAAATTTGAAAATAGAGTGTAATAACCCTCTAATAAGGAGGGTACTTTCAATCAGTGTCACATATATTTTCGAGAGTACTAACTGCTTCTATAAAATATTTTAGAACATGCTTACCAGGAAATGATGCATGTATATCCTACAAATAATCAGTCATCTAGACAGCATTGGGTCCCAGTAGTCACGTAACAATCACGTAGGCTCACAGGAAAACTCCCGCTCATTGCACACTATAATACCTTTCCTAGTACTATGACCTTTTCCCCCAAATCAGACTTTTGTCATTCTCAGGTGACTTGATT
>BMAW01092862.1:0-34946 GCA_019974015.1 Nephila pilipes
GTGTTCGTATTATTTTGTCCTCCACCTGTTTTATATATATATATATATATATATCTGTGTGTGTGTGTGTATGACGAATTAACGGTACTATATATTAGTTAGAGTCATAGCTTAAAAAATACTAATTTTCTAACCAAAGTCTATTTTCATTCAATGACAGGGAGACAATGTTACATGGAGAAATGAGTTATGGACGTCTCATGCGTGTATCCGCCTTCCTAGCTAAAGTAGAAGATAAAGAAATTTTCCCTATTTGGGAATTCAAATACAAAAATTATTGAAATAACGTAGAATTAGATAGAGGGATCTTTTGGTATTTGAATTGATGTCGAAATGTATAGTAGAACTTAACCTATTGGTTCTAACCTGGGAACAATTTGAATCTCCAAGATTTATGAGCATGGCATTAAATAAATTTCAAAATCAAGATGGATCGTATCTAAAAATATGTGAACTTCCCCCTAAGGTAGTTGAAGTATAGAAATTAGGAATTTAACTAAATTTAATTCAAATCATTATAATAACTATAAGTATAGATTTTTCAATATATTTTTATAAAATCCAAGCTTAAGAATTTGAACATTTTATTGAAAATACAGCTTAAAAGTAAGACATTTAATCGGACATTATTAAATGATTCCTTCAAAATAGTGTTGTAATTCAAGGGGAAAAAGCGAAATGATGAATACGTATAACGTTGCCTAAGAACTAGGTGCTGCTATAAATAACAAATAAATTCTTTTATATAACTGTCTTTATAAGACTAAGAAAAATTTATAGAAATAATCCATAGCAGTGGGAAATGTGAGGTCATGTGACGTAATTTGAGCAACAATTGTGTTCAACGAAGACAGTTTCCTCTTCATTATTCTATTCAATATTAAATTTTATGACTTATTTAGGGAATTTCGAATCAATCGCTTTGAGGTGATCATCATAAGCACCCACATGTTCAACTTTTCATTTCCCATGTATCTGAGCCTACTCATTTTTGTGCTATGTCATCCAAGTACACTTAAACTTTACTCTTATAAATGTAGATTAAGTGTAGCGTAAAAATCGTCATTTAATCGTAATTAATAAATGAAATTTGCGTAACAAATTGAAGACTGTGGATTCTTCAATGTACTTCAAATACCTTTCGAGACAACAAACCTTGATAATTATACTTAATTATTTTACATTAAATTGTTCTTCCATTATTTCAAGTCTCATGAAGTGAAGATGAGGGCAATTTTTAACAATATAGATCAAAAGATGGAAAGTATACCTAATAAATATTCATTGATTGCCTTGATGATAAGTGCGTTCCGCCAAAAGTTTGTTACGAAATATCTGAAGTTATTTCTTTACTTGCGGCCAAAGACCTTTCATTCCTAGAAAATGTCTTTCAAAGGGATTCGCCTTCTAGAATATCCTAGCCTCAGGTAACAGATGGAGATACCACTTGTTTAAAGAGACGTATAAGTAAGAATGATACTGACAAATTCAAGCATTTGCTTCGAAAAGAGGCATTTATCCTTTAGTTAATGACGTTAAGTTGATTATTTCTCAGAAATAAGAATTTATTTTGAAATTGTTCTCTGTAATAAGCTCCTTTCTGTGATTAAATTATTAATTAAATATTTTAAAGTGTTTATACCGAATTATTAATTATTCAAAGAATTTTTAAAATGAATTGTCTCAATCAGTTTTTCGAGTCATGCTCAAAGCTGTAATTAAAAACATGATTTTCATATTTTAATTTTAAAACATTCATTAAATGTTATGAGCTTTAAAAGTACTAAAGAACGATGGAAAACAAAATAGTAATTTTTCATTTCAATAAAAATAATTGTGAAAATACTTTAGTAAACTATCAAACTATTTCGAATATAGAAGGATGACCAATTTAAAATAGGACCCTTTTGTATTTTTTTGTATTATCCACATCTTTAATATATGTAGTAAGAATTTAAACAGCATTGCTTATTTAATATGCCTATATTTAATGTGCGGGTATCGTTTTATTCACTTTTTAAATGCGAAAACTCGTTTTTCAACATAAATTCGAGGGAACATAATTAGAAATTTTTAATCCGACTCTGCTTAAGAAATTTGAATAAATTGTCGGCTTTTTTCAGCGATTTTAGTATTATTTTTTTTATTTTATTTTATTTTCGAATGTTAATTTCGAAAGATTATGGATGAAAACAATAAAGATCACCTGAATGAACTAATTCTTTGATTTTAATGCATTCCGAAGTGTACTTGGATATAATTCCAACTTTTACTTCTTCACTTGACATACAGACTCGTTACTTCTGGTTTCAGCAAGACGATGTAACTCCACACACGTCAAACCTAACAATGAAAGGGATAAAGAATTTTTTTTATAAACATTTAATTTCAATAACCCTCTTGCCACTAAGGTCACCATAATTAATCCCGTATGATTTTTTTTGCGGGGTTTTCATAAAGATAGAATTTTCCCGAGAACTCCAGCAAACATTGATGAATTGAAACAAATCATAACTGAGAGAATCTAGTCAATAATACCAACAATATTACGAAATATATCAAAAGAATTGGTTCGCCGTGTTCCTGTTTGCATTCAAAATGATGGCAAACATTTTCAACATTCGTTGAAAGGAATGATAATATAAAAAACTTGAATTAAATTATGTATTTTAAAATAAAAGTATTAGAGGATTCAGTACCATTATGCGTCTCTATTTCTGTTTTACCTCAGAAATGAAGCTGTAACAATCTAACAGTGTTGGAAATTGTGTCCCACACTTAAAAAAGTTCAAAAAATAATACTTCAGTATTAGAATAGTTGCCACATCTAACAGATTTAAGGGTAATAAGAACTGGTATGCTTTTAAATTAATCATCCTCTAATAAAGCCTAATTTTTGTTTTCTTTTAAATGCAAATTTTCATTACAAATATAATTTCATAAATACTATAAGATTATATATTATGCAAAGAATTTGATGTCTTGGAGTGCATATGATTGTCCCTAAAATATTTTATTTAAGTTTCCTTAATTCATCATTCTTAATATATATATATATATATATATATATATATATATATATATATATATATAAAAACGAAATTCGCCATCGCTACGAATCATCGCTTCAGGAATATGTAAACGAAAGATCTACCTACATTTTTTTTTTCTTTTATCGTATTCTGTTGATTAACCAACTTTGGTAAGTCATTGGTAGATTTTCTGATGCTTTTTACAAGTATTATATGGACGCTTTCAAAAATAAAATTCGTTAGCACTACACAATATCTCTTTATTGTGTTTAAATGCACCAAAAATCTACCTACAAATTATTCTATTATCCTATCATGTTGATTAACTGACGATAGTAAACCTTTGATTGGTTATCCTACATAGTTTAGTGGTATGTTAAGGACATTTTATAAACAATATTCATCACCACTAAGCAACGTCGCTTTAGGAATATGCACTTGAACATTCTGCTTTCAAATTGTAACCCACCCAAGGGGCTATTATTTTAGTTGGATTACCCTGTGCTTAAATCTAAAATCTTAAATGTAGATAAATCATCTTTATTTCACATAATTACGTCTATTACTTTTATGAATCCTGAAATATTAAATATTTATTCATCTAATGAAATAGCCTGTTATAAAAATTTGAAAATATTTGTCAAATATATGCTATATTTTCTCAAATATTATGCATTAAAATTAAATCAGTAATATTATCAACCCTTAATTGAAACACGTTTTTCAAGTAAATTTAAATTTAATTAAATGCCTTCTTGATTAACAATGATTATATACAATGCAGTCATTTCGTATACTAAACATCTTTTAATATTTTCTTGCTGTTTAATATTATATTGCTGTTTATTATGTCGATGCTATTGTGGTCGGTTCTCTAGGTTCTTGGGATCCGTTGAATGATGCTGCTCTGGCGCAGATGGGCATTTCCCGAAAATACGCGAAATTAATGAGGAAGGTCATCCGCTCGGACACCATCCGGTGGGGCAGGGACATCTATATACAACATCTCACTGATACGAAGCAATATTAGTCCCTCCCCTGCTGAGAGCATCATTCGATCTTTTTTCGGCCTCCTGTATGTTTTTCTAACATATTTTTGTTATTTTACGTTGAAGTCTTTTTATCAAGCTTTTTCGATATTTTTTTAATTGCCCAGCTTGTGGAGTTCTGCTCTTCAATGATGTGTCGTCTTCACTTTTAGCTTTCCTATTTTACTGCCACTTTGCTGTCATCTCATCAACTACATCTTCCATCGTGGTTGTTTGTTTACTAGTCATCTTGTTGATTATCTTGTTTTTAGTGGACTTGAACGGGAGACAGGTTTTACCCAGTCTCCCATGACTTATTTTAAACGTAGATCTTTTTACTCTCTTGGACTCAAGTACTTCATAGTTGAGGAATTCATTCCTCTTCGGGCTTAAGGGTGATCCCTCGCTGCACTTCTCTTTGCCCTCTCTCAAATTTTAATGTTTTGCTTACTTTCTTGTACCTTTACGAAGGTATTCTCTTTGTACATATTTTCTCATTGTATTTTTGTGTTCTATTTGCTATGTATTTTATATTATATTCTTATTGTATTTTAATGATTTGTATTGTCTTTTTATGTACTTGACGTATGCTGTCGCTGACTGTGGATGGTCTCCCGGTGGTACCCTGGAGCTTCGCCTCTTTTCCCCTCTGGAGCCTCTGAGAAGCGGTCCTCTCTTTAGGCGCTTTGAAGCTCCCCTTCTGGAGTCCCGTGCCTTGTGGTCTCTGCTCGTCTTCTTGGCCGTCCTCCTCTTTGCTTCTGCTTGCTGATGTTCCGGATCTCCTTGTGTTCTCTATGTGTGTCCTGTGCTCCGTCGATGAACTATTTTTCGCGCTGCCTTGGACTCGTCTGTGTTTTATCTTCTAATGTGTTGTGACTTTTAAATTCGCAGATTTCCACCTGGACACTTTTTGTCCAGAAGACTATTTGTATTTTGAACTTTTATGTCTATATTTCGGCTATTTTACCTTATGTGCCCAATTTGTAAATTACCTATTTGCTGAAATAAAATTTTTGAATTTGTTATAAATAAATATGAATCGGACATTTTAAAATCCACATGTCAAGCAATCAAAAATTTTCAGGAATAAAGAAAAACCTGTATAATATGCAAATACGCAAATGCTCAAGGATGTATTTTAACTGAATATAGTATCTAGAGTTTAAAATGCATAAAAATTTATAATTTTTGTGTCTGTGGTGACTTGTGTTGAATATAAGTCTAAGTCTACCGTCACTCTACCACTATAAGAACTACCCGGGTAATCTGGCAAGGCAAGCCAACTAAAATGATTCGAAACTGAAGTGAACCCAAATTCTTCTGCTACCCACTATATAATGTAGCACTGAAAAGAAATCGGAGATATTACTAGCTAACCTCAATATAATATTGGTTTCTCACACACACCAGCTGCACTTTTTAGTTATATTGTGTGAAGATGCTGTTTTACTTGATTTTAAGGTATGCCTGAAACGAGAATTAGACCATGATTACTGAAATAGAATATAGCTCCTCTTGACCAGCTTCGACAAGAACGACACTCTCTCGTTCTGCCTCCCCCAAGCATTGCAGGCCAAAGAAGTTTGCGACTCCAGGAGCATGCAAGTCTGCGGAACAAGGAAAGACCAAGATGGATGGTGGGTATGACTCATTTTCTATATGTCCTATAACTGACTGTCCTTACCACACTATGCTACCAAACACACCTAACAAAAACAATAAACAAAAAGGTACGTACGAAGAAGGTTGAAGTTTATATCACCCCATCTAGCCGTAAACAAGCTAAGAATAGATTAATCAATCAGCATTTTCCAAAAGCCAAGGAAAGTAGTAATAGATTTAAAAATCTCACATAAAAATCACAAGAAATTTTATAGAACATTCAAAAGGAAGTGATAATGGACGATGTCGTCCCTCCCTTAAAGAAAAATTACCGCCAATTAATTAAAAATTTAAAAAAAATGATTCTCAAAATTACAAAAAAAAAAAAAAAAAAAAAATACAGAACCCAATTGAAGGAAATTTTCATTAATTTCCGAAGATCTGAGAACCAGGTTGTCTGTTAAATACATTAAAATTTATGTAAATACAGCAGAAAAATATAGATATTTAATAAAATATATTCATGAGTCCTTGAAAATAGAGCGGGAATATTATATGATGGAACCCCTCCAGGAGCGCGCACTGATAATATGCATCAACGGTCAGCCAAGGAACACCCCAACGGATAAGACCAATGCAGAATCAAATTGCATAGGTTTTTTCTCTATAAAAGTTTGGAAAAAATAAAATAGATTATCTAAAATGCCACTCCCTATTTTCACAATTACGCTACCCAGATGGGCAGAGGCTCAAGCAACCTTCCACCTAAACTAACTGTGTTATGTGATGATCATAGTAGAAGAACATAGATGGAGAGGAGTCGCACAATGCTTGCAATGCAACTATTTTCATCACTCGGTAGAAAATTGCCATATTTCATCCAGATTCCTTAAATGCGGTAATCATCACCTAACCCTCAACTGCGGAATCAAAGAGAGAATCCATAAACTGCATTAACTGGGAGGAAAAGGTCACGTTGTATACTTTGGAGGTTGTACAGCATTCCTGAAACTCCCAAAAAAGAAAACAAGTATTTGAACTGCAACAGAGTTCAAAGAACTTAACTTATGCAAGAGCTGCCAGTAAAGCCCAACAGATGGAGTCCCTGCTGGTCGAAATTCAGTCACGAAAATAATAATAGTCTTAATTTTCAAAATTATGAAAAATTACTACATCTGACCTTGAAAACAAAATAAATGGATCTCACGAAAGTAATCAATAACGCCTATAATAGTGTTTCATCTCCTATCATCAATAAAAATCCCAGATATACTTCCTAAAATATTAGAACACTCATTAAAAATAAAAATTATCTCAGAAAACACTATTAGAGAGATAGTTATCTACACATTAATAATCTTGACCCAACAATTAAAACAGAAATAAACAGGGTTCAAAATAAAATCAAAAAAGAAATACAAAAATTCAATCTTGATATTTGGAACCAATAACTAAAATATTTAAATACACAATATAACTCCATTTGTAATCACACTAAATGTTTTAGTAAAGAAAGATGTAGTATCCCCACCCTTAATAGTAACAGCAGCACAGCTAACACAGACGTACAAAAAGCAGAATTGCTTGCAAATACCTGACCAACTAATTCAAATAGTTACTTAGACACAGTAGTTAAGAATATATTACAACACTTATTTACTTCCACACCAGCATCACACTCCATCGAACCAGTTTGACCCAACGATATTCAAAACCGTATGAAAAAAGTAAACATTTAAAAGTAACCCGGACGAAGATGGAATAAAAAACAAAATTCGGAGAAATTTTCCAACTAAAATCATCATGCTCATCACTCTTTTAATTAACAAAGTTCTTAAAATGCGGTACTTTCTAAAATGCTGGAAAATAGTAATTTTTTTCTTGTACTAAAACTTGGTAAAAACCAGGTCCTCACCATCTTGAGAGCTAAAGATCTATAGAATTACTGTCCTCTCTTGACAAACTCACCAAATTTTTCATACTTCAGAATATTAAAGAACACATTAATAACAATAACATAATAACCCCTAATCAATATTGATTCACCAAAATATTCTTACAAGTTCAAGGGTTAACAACACTGATTTTATATGCAGATGGCACACCTGTGCTCGCATCTTACAGAAACCCAAAATCTATCACCTTCGCACTTAAAAAGCACCTTATGCTTCTCGAAAATTATTTTACATTTGGGAAGTTGAAATCAATCTTGATAAAACAAAAGCAACCCATTTGAATAGAGGAAAGAACAATATTTCCCCAAGCACCATCCATCAAACAAAAATCCCGTGGTCAAACACTGCTAAATATCAAGGAGTTACTCTAGACAAATCCCTCAGTGGAAAGCAACACCTCACACATCCGAGGAAAAAATTCTAAAAAATAAAATGTGCAATTTTCCCCTTAATATGTCTATTGAAAATAGACTAAATAATATTGAAAATAGACTAAATAATATTGAAAATGGACTAAATAATATAGAAAATAGACTAAATAATATTGAAAATAGACTATTCTAAAGTGTTTATTGAAAGTTGCTTCTGTACACTTCCATTCTACGTCCCATTATACCATGTGGATACTCGGATAAGGCTTTTGCGGCCAAATCAAACATTGAGATCCTCCCAAAACACTACCATCAGACTAACTACTAAAACTAATTGGTACTCTACAAAAGACGAAATTAGAAATGCCCTCAAAATCCATACCTTTAAAGAATATATTATAAAACTTTCCATAAACTTCTTCTACAAACATCACCTCACTGATAATTAAAATGTGATGAATTTAGAGGAATATATTCCTCTCTCAAATACTGACAGACCTAGAAAATCCCATTAGACTCCCTCTAGCCACCCTAACATTTCTCTAACTTTTAAATCGCTCTCATCTAAACTGTTTTAAATTTGCAAATAATATCATTTAAAATGAAATATTTTCGGAATTTCTTCGCCAATCTATACCCGTCAAATTCACAGCCAACTGGAGCAGACAGTAGGACATCTCCCGGTTCGCAGCAACCAGTTGTAAGAGAGACTTTCATCTCCTTCCACTTCAGACAAGCACAATACCAACTAGTTCAAAACTTCCAGAAAGAGTCATCAGAATATCATTAGTAAATAGAAACTCTCCATTTCTGCAGCCATCCAATAGTAATTCATCTTCTCATTTCAACTCTACAGAAATTGTACAAGCTTATCAAAAACCAAGCCATCACTGCAAGAACTATGAATCTAGCTTGAAGGCCGCTCTCGCGGCCTAGACTCTAGATGAAAGGACAACTTGCATACAATCGGAGAGAGAGGAACCGCATTGAAAGTGACCCGATTCTCTCTTTTATTTTGTACTTTCTTCTTTGTTGTTTTAACCTTTTGAGTACGGCTGGCCGATCTACAGGCCAAAAGGAATATACCCTTAAAAGCCGGCGCAGACTGATGTAGCGGCCAAGCCAGTACTTTCCCTATGGCTTTCAGATCAGCATGGGGCCTATTAGCCCGGAACATCATCTGCTTGACCGGTTTCTTTTGTATTCAGAAGGAAGGGGGTGGGTTTCCTCTTTCTGCTACCTAAAAATCCTCTTTTTCCTTCGCCTCAAATTCTCTAAGCGGTGAGTGCATAGTTATTTTGTAAGTGATTTTGTCATCTCGATTGCCAATCATTTTAAAATTAATTTGATTTTTAAAAATGACTAAACGTATAAGAGAACACAAAATTCAGAATATTTTAGCGATTTAGAGACGAAATTTTGATGATTCTGATTCTGATTGTGAGTTAGAAAATGAGGAAGATGATTTAGATCAATCTTTAAATTTGAGTCGAGAGGTTGAAGATATGAGGTTGTCTCGAAGAACAAAATAAAAATCTGAACGACCACAAAATAACCATAAAGCGACAATATTACCTTTTACAGAAATAATGTATGTGATGAACGCTGTAATGAAATTATTGGATGTATATTTGAACAATATTTAAGTATTTGAACATATTCTTAATTTCTAGTTCCACTTATTATTAAAAGGTTCCACTTTACTTTATTATTCAAATAATAATATATAAATATTACTAAAAATGATATAAAATTTTATTTCAAAGTTTATTCAAAAAGTGTTATAACTGAGTGTGATTTTATACTGATTTTATTTATTTTTCATTCTAAGATATAATTACATATTCATAGTGAATGTTTTTACTAATACGTATTGCTATGCATTGCAGTTAAAAATACCTCAGTTCTACATTTTATTAACTTTTATACCATTAAAACTATAAATATACTTTGTGGAGAATTTGAAACAATTTTATTGTTTGATGAATTTTGCTTATAATTACACATTGTATTGCTGTACAGAACATATTTGTGATTATCTTAGTTGCTTATTGAAAAACAGTTTTAAATTTTATATCAATCAAAAACACTTTTAATCGTGTATAAACAACAAAAAAAATATTTGCAACAAAATTACAAAAATATATGTTATAGATTTTAAAACTGTACATTTAGTCTTTCAATTTATAACAAAGAACATTTCGACATTTTTAGTATGACAATTGATGTATAAAGTTGAGTCTTCAACTAAAACTATTAATTCAAATATTTTCTTTCAAATTTGTAGGGCAAGATAACTTACAAATTCTTTATAAGAAAATTCGATTGCTCAAAACAGAAACAAGAATAAAATTTTGCTTTTGTTATATATCATACTAAAGTTTCTACAGTGTTTGGTTCCTGATTTTCGAAATAAAAGTTTTTAAAAATATAATGAATTTCTTAATAATAATACGATAAAATTTGCAAAATACTCTAAAATATATTTGAGAAAATAAACAATCAGAATCTAAAAGTTACATTGAAATAAAAATTTGTTCGTTTTCTTTTTCTCGCCTATTTATTCATGAGTCTGAAATTTTATGTACGATGTACAAAGAATGTTCGGTGCTAGAGGCCCGCAGACGTTAAAACAGATAAGAGAATCAAATAGCTCTTTAGAATGGCATGAAAAATGAGTTGTAATAGCTTTCCTATATCGACAAAGATACTTCTCCTCTTGATTATTTTGATTCTTTCAGGTTTGGTCATTATTGATTACATATGCCTTTTGGTGTAATAAAACCTAGAAAGTACACATCTGACCTTCTTGTAAATCTTCAAGTTGCTTTCTGTGCCGGAACTTATTCTCCATGGTTCTTCCTCTGTATGCCAGTGTCAAAGCTTTAGAAGTATTTTCTTTCTGTTACTTTCGGACATTGGATCAAATAGAAACAGCCGACCAACTTAAAAAGGCCTTCTACTTTGCGAGCTTATCGGAAACTGAAATAACTCGTTCAGTGAACTGATATTGTGTAGATTTTGAGATAGTTGCCCATGGTACACTGGGGACTGTCAGACAAGGGAAACGATATTTGAAATAAAGTTTCCTTCGTTTTGAAGTAAAGAAAAATTGTTGTCAGTTTTCTAAATGATTGAGAAGTCTGTGCGTTGAGAAGGTTTTGTAGTATTTGGTGATCAGAGTTGGCTTCGTAGGAATGTATTGGCTTTGGCTCTATCATATGCACAAAATCACACACAAAAATCAGTTTATTATCGCACAAAAATCAGAGCAGTAATCTTAGAATTAAAACAATATTATGCAATTCTTTTGAAATTTTAAATAAAAAGTAAGGATTATCTAAAGGTTAAGAATATAACTTTTTGTACGAAAAGTGAAAAAAAGGTAAGAAGCTCCAGTATGTTGTCATTACTTGCAAAACAATTAAGTACAAATAAGAATCATATATTCCTTTTATATAAACAAGATTACCGAGATACATACAGCTCCTCGGCAACTTAAAAATGTTTGCAGTCATAATATTTTGTCTTCGATATCAGCTTATTGTTTGCGTTTTACTAGAAGTATTCTAAAAAATCAAAGCATTTCCTCTTTTTTACTAATTGCAATATTTATTACTATTGGGAAAAAAATAATTTTAAATTTCTTATGTGCATTTAAAGAATTTATTTTTAGGAACACGTAGGTAAACTGATAAATTATTAATATTTCATTTACAAGTAACATAAGGGACAAAGTAATAAGACGGTCCTCGTAATTTAAACAAGTAACGAGAACGATAGCCGAGCTAGAGCGTCCACTTCTAATTTCCACACCGCGGCAACGTAAGGATTTTGATTTAATGCGTATCAGCTCTGCTACATGTTGGAACACCTAATCGTCACCTTTTGTTTGACCTAACCGTCAAAACATGTGGAAACTACAATGTGGCACTATTTAACAAAGGCCAACATTTATAGCTTTAGGATACTCACATTTTAGAGCATAATGCGAAACACCTTTTTTTTAATGGTTTTGCTTTTTATTCATCTCATTTATTTGCCATAGTGAATATTTTATCATAATTTTCAGCATATATAGGAAGAATTAGATCAAAGAAAAATAAAGTTTTCATTTTTGAAAAATGCTTGTTAATAAAATTCAGACTTAATCTTAGGATTCATTCAATATTATAAATATTAATGTATCACAGTATAATGGATTATGGAACAATAAAAAATGACAATTATACATCAAATGTATCATTCCTTCTTGGAAGATATATAAGAAAATTCTTAAGAGTGTTTAAATTTTTAAGATTTCTCTGGCATGTTCTAAAAGAGAAAAACAATTATAAATTAAGTAATAATGAAGTTTAT
The DNA here is from genome assembly GCA_019974015.1 of Nephila pilipes. Classification (NCBI taxonomy): domain Eukaryota; kingdom Metazoa; phylum Arthropoda; class Arachnida; order Araneae; family Nephilidae; genus Nephila; species Nephila pilipes. The sequence continues at coordinate 12,348 of BMAW01092862.1, forward strand.
AAAAGAGCATAGTTTATTTATGATGATATGTCTATTGTTATACATATGCTGTGAATACTTATAAGAGCTTTTAAACTTACTTCATTATCGATTTGAGAAAGTCTGAATTTTACATTATAATATCAAGGAACAGGATCAGCAATTTTGCTTTTTATTTTATTTTGTATTACTGATTATAATTACGTGCAATTTATGAAGTATCATATTATTTTCTTCTTATTTCTAATTTGATTATTTTAAGTTTTAACACCAGGTGTGTATCAAATTCCTGCATTTAAAAGAATTAAAAATAAATTTAAAATATTTTATATCTATTTTAAAAAAATTTACTGAAAATCAAAATATAAATAAATTTTACTTGAATAATATCAATTAAATTTGGTTAGTTTATTGTGTGTACCTTTGTCTACAATGTAATAAGCGTTTCATTTTTTTATGCAATGTTTTATTTTATCATCATTGTTTTGTGCTATTTCTCTCAATGCTCTTAATAATATTGAAAAAGGAAATCTAGGTGAAAAGCAGCTTAAATTGTTAGGAAATAATTTCTTTTTTAAAAAAATAAAATAAATAAATTTCTCAAATTTTCTTGTACTGAAATCGTAATTGAGATCTCCAAGAAAATATGTTTCCCTAAGAAAGGGAGACTCTTTGTATTTAGGGACTTTCTAAGCCGCGAACATCCCCATTGACTGCGGACAGCAGCAATTATCTTGCTTCTTTTGTATGCCTATGTATGGTGCCATCCATGAGCGATAAAAAAGGGGGAAGTAAACATCGCCTAAGGCGCCGTCTTTTAGGACCTTTTCCTCACAAAACCCGCCGTCTTCAAAAGGTTAATAGCTGTCAGGCTATCAGTTTATGTTTTTTATCTGTTTAAATTGTTTTTAAATATTTTTAATAAACTGTTAGTGTTAGAATGTATAGCGCACAATATCATTTTGTAATATTTAATTGCCTTCTGAATGGGAGTTCTCTGTGTTTACCTCAACAAAAAGTGACAATATATAACTATCTGTGAACAACGACTTTTTTCGAAGCCGAGAAACCAATGCTTGACTTATGATGATTGACCATGAACCAGAGTTATGGAGTACTTAATTTAAACAAAATATACTTATTAATAATCCTTCTCATAAGCATTGATGAAGATATTACCTAAACATCAATATTTTCATGTTATATATATATATGTAATATATATATATATATATATATATATTACATATATATATATATAATATATAAAGTATATATATGTATATATATACTTAAAAATGGAACGGAGATAAATTTTACATATGCAGGAAACGTATTAGTAAAGACTTCTTTGTAATATCACGTTTTCTTATTGTTTTCTATATCTGCTGAAAGTAATTGACACAACTGTGGCAAGAAAAACCGGTTTTTTTTATACCGAATTTAAATGACTCTCTTATTTTTAAAAATAGATGAAACTGAAGCTATATTTGTTACATTTACATATGCTTATACATCCGTTTATGTTTAAAATATCAGGTAAATATATATAAATAATTACTTATGAGCATTTAATAATCAAAATCTGTTTAAACATTTAAAAATCAAATACATATTCTTAAGCTTATTTTGGACAAAGTGCACTGCATTAATAACTTTGAAAATTCATAAAAGGAATTTTAAATCTAAGATTATATACAGTGAAAATTATTATAATTTCAAAATTGAATCAAATAAAATTTAAAATTTAAATTTTTTTTAAGTAAAAGATCCCTCAATTTGTAAACAATTTCTATGATATATCTAAAACTTGTCAGTGTTTTCTAGGAAAATATTTAATTTAAAAAAATAGACTCATTTTTCAATGTGAAAAATATCACCACTTCAGATAAAAAAATATTTAATGAAAGTCATCTAGAATCTGAAAAATCCCCGTTTTGTGAGAAATGCCAATAAATATATGATTTTCTGTATAGCGTAGCATGCTCGTAAACAATATTAAATTAAAATTTTTGGACATTTTACGCAGTGAATTCTAATGAACGATGCATGTAAGGAATCACCAGTTTCTCTCTAATTTTAAAGCGAAAGAGAAATAAATTGCTAAACTAGAATATTTTCAATATATCAATCCCAACTTAAATACTTAAACATCATTAGAGATAATACCTCTTAATTCCGTATTTATATATTTATTCATATCAATCTTAGGATTCTTAATTTACATCATAATTTAAATAAAAATTATAAAATTCTAAGATTAACTAAGTATTTACAGATTTTATTGCTTCCTTTGTTCTTCGTAATCCATTTCCATTTCTGGGAAGAAAGACTTTCTTTCCAAACACCGCAACGAGGCCTATCCAGAAAAGTTAATACTCAGCGTTCCCGAAATGGGAATGGCTGTCGTAAATTAGACTAAAGCGCAGATCTGTAAGGATTTAACGAACAATATGTGCTTTGACTTAAACGCAAGAGTAATCGGTTCTCTATATTGAGTAAGAAGAAAAATGCATTGCGTGATTAGAATTTTTATGATCCCTTAGCGATTAATAGTTTACCTTTTTTTTTTCTTTAATGCTTTTGCCTTGCTGACAGACAGAAATAATATTGTAACAAACATAAGTATATATATAACATAAATGAGGAAATATAAGTTTATTTTCATGTTATTACAGCCAGACCACGTTTAGCGTTTAGATGAAATCTTCGGCAACAAGGCTCTGGAAGAAACCGCTTTCATCGTGATCATTTTAACACACATTAAATTATTAAATTAGAAAAAAGAAAAACAACAACAAAAACAGAAAAATATTACTTGAAACTATATTTATATTAATTTGCATAAAATAGGTTGTGAAACATTTCCTTCATAATTAAATTTCACTATATCTTTCAGTGTAATTAATTAGTTAATTATTGCTAGACTCCAAATGAATTGACTCCCTCTTTAGTTATCGCTAAATAATAGATAATGTCCATCTCTTACAAATCTCATTTAACACGTCAATACTAGATTAAGATAAACTAATAATATCTTAGCTTATAAACTCCTTCATTCTTGTTCTTCTTACCTTAACGTAAGAAATGAAGACTTTTGGTAAACAAGAATTTATGACTAATTGATTAATTCCTTGCACTAATCTGTAATATATCACAGGATCTGCAGTATATTACATTAATACTGATCTGCAGGAATGAATAAATCCATCAGCACTTCCAACTAACGTAATTTACAGTTTAAACACTTAAGCATGTTTTTTTCATTATATATGTACACTATACCGTTATAACCATAGTATATCATACATAATAATATACATATCCTCAAGAGTATAAACAAATTTATTTCCATATTTACTTCATACATTTGTCATTCCTTTTCATACATTTAAATAAGATCAAAGAGTACTTTAAAGCAAAACAAATTAATTTATAATGTTGAAAAAAATATTTGAATCGATTATTTTGAAAAAAAATAAGTCATATTTTTCTGAACATACTTTTTTTCGTGAACGCAATCTTGAACAGGGACCCACAATCTAAGTGAAACCCATGCAACTTCTTGCATTTCTTCCTGTTCAAACAACATATGATTGGTTTAATCATTGTACATTGCATAAACTGTGTAAGTCTTCGATTTAAGTGATTCTTACATGTATCGGTTCACGATCTTTGCAGGGAAAGAGAAGACGTGATGAATATAACATTCGATTTTATGCAAAATCTACCACTTTTATACAATACAAAATCTTTCCTTATTTGTGGTAATTGTGTATTCATTATTTTGATACAAAAATACAAAAATAATATTGGATCACATATTGAACATTCATATTTAATTTTCAATGGCTGCCAAGGGCAAAACAATAAGTTGTTGATATTTATGTTGGCACTTTTTTCTGGCTCGAAACGATATAAAGAAATGTATCAGTATATTTCCTACCCAGTCATTCATTTTTACCAGATGAACGCTATTTCGGAGTCATAAAACACTGTGCAAAAACTTTCTTGTGTCTGCGTCCCAGAAGAATGCATTGATTTGGTTTCATATTCAAAACTTACAGTCACAGTATTGAAAGCTGAAGATGCCTTAGAATTAAAAAAACATTGTGTCTTCTTATATAAAAAAAAATGTGTGTCAACAAAATCATGCAAAAGAAGAGTTCTTAAAGGAAACATTTGATCTATCGTAATACATGTTAGTTATTTGGTTGGTTAATTGAACTTCCATGGAACACCGAAATTTCATGGAACATATTACACCAAACTTAAAATGAAGGTTATACCAATTTACAAAATACAAAATATTCAACATTCAAACTCAGGATAGAGAATTAAATAATTTTGATATGGTTATATATGCATTAAAAATTAATTACATTTGAGGAAATCAAAATTTTTTGCCTACAAAAAGGCTTTATTTGCTTTATTATATAAAAAAAAAATACTACCATAGCAGATAAGTGTTGGATACAATCATAAAAGTCACCTTTATGTGAATGAAAAAAAAAAAAAAAAAACTTTCATACACAAAAAGATTTAAATGTGTCACTTCTTTTAACCAAGCTATGCATAGAAAATATCAAATGATAGAGCATCGATTTCAAGACAGCAATATCGAACAGTATATGCCATTAAATTGAAATATATTAGTCTGAGATAATCCTTATGAGAATGGCGGATAATATAATTATTCACCTTAATGACAGAAAAACATGAAAATATTGATGTTTAGGTAATATATATATATATATATATATTACATATATATATATATATATATATATATATTATTGAAAATTTTCAATTATTAGTAATTAAGATATTAAATTCTAAGTAATTAAAGTATCAAGTACGGAAGAAATCAAAATTTCTATAATTACATTTTCACTGCTGACAGAACATTTCAATTCCTCAGATTATCAAAACTTTCTTTGGACTGTAAAGTATATAATAGTTTTTTCAAAACCGCTACCCTAAATTTGGATTAGTTGGTTTTATTAATGTCGCACTAGAAGCAATACGGGTAATATTGGGGACGAGCCTTGTAATTTTGAGACTCGGCCAAGTGAGGAGAATGACACCAATAATAATTTAGAAGAAGAATGAAATTCTACGAGTTATTTGAGAGATATACTGTAAAATTGGAAGAATTCTAAAATTGGTATACCAATAGTTTAGAAGAAGAATCGATGTATTTGTGTTAATTGAGAGATATTTCATAAAACTACATTATAAGACCAGTTAAAATATCTTTGATAAAACATTTCTACTTCTATCTTAAATTTTTTTCCAATCCTATAGCAACTATGGGAAAAAAACACTCAAAACTAATCGAGTATTATCACTTTATTCCAAATATCTTAGTATAGTTGTGATATTTATTTATATTTCCTTTTACAATAAGTATGAAGAACGTATAAAACAGATATGAAAGTAAAATATCTATATAGTTTACATTATCAGAATTATGACATATGTGAAATATGAAGTATAAAACAAGGCATGAATCTTATCCTAATTGTTTAATTTGATATATCTAATTATTAAATGAAAATAAATCCTTAAAATTCTTTAGATAGAAAAACATTAAACAAGAAAACAAAAGTAAATTAAGTAGTCTGAGAAGACTTTGCATTTTTACTATTTAAGAATACTCTAAAATATGAAAGAGTACATTGTCGTGTAATTGTGCAAAAGTACGATAATGGCTTAAAAATAGGTGATGATAAACTGTAAAGATAAAAAACTATAAAGACTTTATTTTTAACATGATTGATAAAAATTCAAAATATTTAGAATGATTTATAAAAAGTATAGTGATAATTAATATATTTTAAATAATAATAATAATTTAAAGTACAAATACTATCTTAAAAATATATATACAAATGATAGAATACGAGGGAGGCTCCGAAAGTAAATTCATCATTTTTGTGAAAGAGTATATAGTACACCAGATGAAACGAACAATTACCAGAAGAATCCACTTACGTTGCTGGTTCAATGGGAGAATAAGCGACAGTGGAGGAGGAATGATGCTTTAGTAGAGAAGCGAAGAAAAGTGAGTCTCAGGAGAACAGCAGATCAGCGTGCCTGAGACATGACTGATAGCGTGGTTGGAAATATAGGTGTGTGCTGTTGCCCGGTATGAAGAGATATGAAGGACTAGTATTCTGTGAACTTCCACAAGGTGAACAGGCCATTTCTTGTGAAATGATTGGACGTTAGAGTTGCATGTTTAGAGAAGGAAAGCAGAGCGCGAAAGATGAAGATCGAAGTGAATGTCCCTCCAAATCCATGTTTGCTAATAACACTGCTTAAGTACAGTACATGGTGTTTGTGAATAGGAACATAATGGTATCAGATGCAGTATCCACACTGCGTATGAGTCGTGTTTCGAACCATCAAAAGTAATTTTGAGGTGGATCAGGTAGTGCGAATATTCGTTGCATCACTGTGCAACATATTTTACCAGATTGATCCTTCAAACTGATTGCACGTTACGATAATATTATGCAATGTATATAGTTCACTTTCTCATAGTCAATTTTTTGGCAATAAACTTTCCTATTGAAAAAAAAAATGATGAAACTTACTTTCGGAAAATCCCACGTATATTTTTAAAATGATTCGAATGAATGTTTAATTTTAGATGAAATATTGAAATCCTTTATGAATGCAGAAACCGAAAACACAATACATTTTTGAAATTAGATTTGCTATCTTATTATCCTATTTAAATTATATTATTTCATCTCTCCTTCAAAAGCTTGGTAAAAATATTTTTCTTGAATAAATATTGAAAGTGGTAAAATTTAAATTTTGTTTGGAATAAATTCCTGTTCAATTATTTAGGGAATTTAAATCAAAGTTTTTAAAAAGGACATTCTACTAGAAAGATAAAATGTACCTTAGAAAATCGAAAAACAGCATAGGTAATATTAAAACAAATTAGGCTATTGCTTATCAGTGTGTATAAACTCCATTTTGTAATAAGTATCATATACTCAATATGAAATCTACATAAACGTCCATGAAAAGACATGAAATTGTAGCAAAATATTTTACAGACGAGTAAATTTAAATTATGGATGAAATGAAGTTGTGAGTCGAAATTATAGAGACTTTAGCCAAATTTATTACTGATAGCTAATGTTTTGTATATACAAGATTTTACATATAGTAAATTTTAAATGATATACACTGTTTGAAGCTCATTATGTAACACCATGAAGTAAGTATCCGAACCACGTGAAATTTCCCACTTGCTATTACCGCGATAAGATATGCAAAAGATGAACCTTTCTGCGAAGACTTACATGATAAGCTCCTGTAAACACACCAAAAAACGCTGTATAAAGAGGGAATATTAATTTGTTTTGAAATACTTGGATTGTGCTTTACGTGGCATTGTTTTACGTGAGCTGCTTTAAATACGAGGGTCATTCGAGCAAGTTTTGAAATTGGAAGAGGAAGAATTGCTGACTAAATAATTCCAGATTATCTTTCAGAACTATCGGTAATTGTGTCAGACATAACCAAGCAATAATAATGCGTATCTGTAATCAATGAATGCAGGGAGGAAAGCAAAGCAATGACACTGCAATGTTTGCATCCGTCCAGAGATGTCAAGGGTATTGAGCACATGACAGTGATTCATCGCTTTCTATTTAAGACATTAAAGTGGTATAGTCGTTTGGAGGGTGGGGTGCTATACCTCAGGTTTCATCTCCATCCCTCGAGCATGATTCAAAATTATGAGGCACTTCGCCAGTAGTAGTCGTGTTACATCTAACTCAAATGAACTATAATTTATCTATCAAACAATATAATAATTAGTTATATCAATGAAAGGAGGTTAAGTCCCAATAGACGTTTACACCCCAAATCCGTCACATTACAGGTATTTAGTACAAAGTAAAAGCAAGGCATGATTCTCGCGACCATGACCAATCGTTATACGCGTAATGTAGAATTTTGTAGAATATAAATAAAGTATTAAAACTGCAATTAGATTTGATAAATCAGTACGAATAAGATTCACATTTTTTCAGGAAAAAATCTATTATATACTTAAATGGTTGTTAGTGCCTGCCTTTTCTAAACCTCTGCAAGTGTTATTTTTTCTTTTTATCCTGCTTACTAAGATGAGGACATATGTCACGTATTGTTTATAGTATTTTTTTATTTATGAAATTACTCTAGACACACTTTATTAAAGTAATTAGTAAGTTTATATTCAAGTAAGAATAACTTATACGTGATTTAGAATATAGGTAGATGAATGAATGTATGTCTCTTCAGTGTTATGTAATATTGTGTTTTCATATTTAATAAACTCCTTTATCAACCCTTCATTAAGTACTTTTAAAGTAATAAGTAATTTATAAGCCAGGAAATAATAAACTTAACATGAACTACACGAAAAGTAACTGACGTCTTGCAAACACCATATATTATTACGGAGTTCTTAGTACTTTTACTCTGAATCATTATGTAATCAAATAGTATTTATTCATTATAATAATCTGGGAAGAATGACAAACGTAAAATGAATATTTATCTTGAAAGTTCTATGGCATTCTAAGACAGAAAGAAAGAAAGTTCTAAGCTATCTCATTACTATTATTTGGAGAAAAAAAATTCTACATTCCCAAGTTTTTTACCTATGTGAATTTCGGTTTAAATTTCTCAATTGAATTTTATTTCTAAGACCTATAATTTCCAAATAAACCAATCTGTTTACGGTATGTAAATAAGAAAGTTTTCCAAAACATTTCTAGATATAAATGATTGATTCGCACGAATTTTTAAAAGCTGTATCTGTTTTAATTGTATAAGTGTTAATTCATGTTTAAGGAATAAAAAAATTAAATAACACAAATATGATGATGAATTGGAATGGAACTTTTTTTTGTGTATGAGTAATAATATAAACACTTCTGATTCCATTCTAATAAATGAATACATGAGTCTCAAATGTAGGTGGTTAAATCTCAAATTTTAAGGAATGAATTTCAGTATGTTACTATGGAAATACTTAAATACAATATTCAATGCTAAATTTGGAATCAAACGTCGTAATTTATGTTAATTGTGTGGTGATTGAAACTTATTAAAAAGATAAAATTTACAAATTTCACAGAAGTTATATGGAAATATCTGATCTGAGTAAAATCGGGTTAAATATCATGCATTTAAATGTATGAAGGAACGAATGGATATGCAATATTGCTTGGAACTATTCAACAATATTACTTGAAGTAACTTATTAATTTTTGTTAAAGTTACATACATCTTATTTTAATAGGTAACAGTGGACGTACGGTCTCACAGACCATTCGAATCATTCTCCCTACCACCCGTATAGCAAACTGAGTCCAATAGAACGGATTCTTCCTGAAGCTTCCTGTTTTGTGACATTGACTATTATTATCGCTTATCACAATGTTTTGGTAAGAGAAATCAGTTGAATTTTCATCACATTCTATAAGCGCGACCTGTGATATCTCTCCTCCCTTTCAGTGTTACAATTATTGGAGAAAGTACACATGAAACTGAGGTTAGGTCTGAGGAGATTGCTTCATTGGTCTGGTCCATTAAATGTGAAAGAGTTGCAGAAGATTTTGTATGAAGTTGGTAGAGAGTTTAGAGAAGATGACTGTGAAGAAGATATTACCAGTGAAAGTTACCGATCTACAAAAATGGTGGTTCTCCTGTTATCTATGCATCATTTGGTACAAACAGACTCAAAAACACATGAATCCGAAATTATAGCATTTTACAAAATAATTAAAAAATAAAATTATGTTAACCCTTTGGATAAAAAATCCTTTCTTCTTTCATGCATCAGAATGACAAAGCTTTGGCGAACAACAACGCTTTAGCCTATAATTTATTTATATGATAGTAGAAATGTGCATACTGAAACATATACATTTTGTATCAAGTTATTCGCAAAATATTGTCACGTCTAATAAGGGGTTTCTAAAAATATGCATCCCTACCACTACTAAAATGTAAAAATCCAAGAACAAATCAAGGATTTCACCAGACAATAAAACGGATTTCAGGAACAAAAGCAGAGTCTCAGGATGGGGAGCAGTAGACTATGAAACAAAATTAAAATCAAGAAAAACACGTCATTTGAGACACTCCCTCCAAGAAAGAAAAGATAGCCAGGAACTTGTTTACATTTACCTCACCCAAATCCTGTTATTTTGGAATACACGTAATATTTATGAATTAAATGCGCTAAAGAAGATGATTAAACTCTTTGCTCGTAAGAACTATCTTAAATACAGATAATTGATTTAAATTTTTTCTATTCTGTGCTATATTATATTTTCTTCTATTGAAACTCACTTTATGCATTATATAAATTAAAAACAATAATTAATCTGTAATAGATGTGTTTTCATTATTGAATTAATAAAATTTACTTCTGCATATAATTTTCACTGACAAATCTGAAGGTTTGGCAAAGTTTCTCTGAAAAATTGTGTTTTTTAAATGTAAAAACATATTTTACTTTAAGTTTAAAGTTCAAAAACTTCTAAGCTAAATAGTAGGATGATATTTTTAATTAAATGATAATCGAAGCACTGTCTCTGAGGCCACACGTCCCCTCTTATGTACTACTTTTCCTCCTTTCTTCGTTAGGGATTAATCCCTGTTCTTTGAGAGTTCTTTATTAGTATGTAAAATATTCAGTTATTTCATATTAATAGAAATACCCATAAGCAAATACAATATAAAGATTCAATATTAAAGTACTTGAGCATGATTTGGAGTACATTACATTCCCAGTGAGTAATTAATCATTCATTACTCTAGAAACAAAAGTCAATCATATATCCTCAACACTGTGATGGAAAATACCTATTAATAAAGACTAAAGCCTTTCGCGAGAAAAGATCATTTTTCTCAGATTTAATAAATTGAAGTTTATTGGATGAAATTAATTAGCTGAAAGATAGAAGTATAAGTTCATTTTTATGTAATATCATAGCTATTAATTTAAGCTTACCGTGTCCTGAAATTGATTGAAGTTTATGTAACGTTAGGTATGGTTAATTTCATTTTATTTTCTGAGCTTCCGTTGTTTTTCAAACACATTTTTGAGATTTTAGCAAGTTCGTTATTTAGTTTCACCATTGCTGTGATTTTAAAATATTAATTAATGATCAATATTTCTTTTTAAAATCTTAATTTCTCAATTTAAATCATATATCATTTAGAAAAAATACTTTTTTAGAATTTTAAATAATATACTATTACACATTTATTTTAAATAGGATTCATAAAATGAGGAACAGTTCCTTCAAACGTAGAAATAGTTCTTGAAGTTTTTTTTTTTTTTCCCAAACTCCAAACTTCTTGTAATATTTTAGTTATGTCCATAAAAATAATGTTTTAGCAAGAAAAAGTTACAATTTTATTTGAAATAAGAGTTTGAATATATGATAAAACTAATTATACGAACGAGGAGTATTCAGTATCTTACCTTCTTTTTAACATTTTTATAAATAGTTTATTTTTTAGGTAAGATATGAAGAAATTATGGTTTAAAATATAGCTTTTCTTTCCACATCACTAGTTCATTTGTTTCATCAATTACCGATTTCTCCCCTTCGAGGGAAATATTAGGTTTTTTAACCCAATAATACAAAAAATGACATCAATAAAAACAAAATGTATCGGTGTTAATAAAAATAAAATGCATATATCTATGTTTTGTGAATTAACATATATCAGTCAATAATTCACGCAGTTTGATTAGAATAGGGATAAAATAAACAAAGCATGCAAATTAATCATTCATTAATCTTCAACAGGAGAAGAGTTTTCTTATTAATCTTTGTCAGAAAAGTTTGAAAATGTTTCCTTGGCTTTCGGCCAAATGTATGTCAGTCCCAAAGGATATATTTTGTTAAGATTAGAATTCCAAAAGATCTTAGCTGCAGGCAACAGATGGAAATGCTGCTTCTGTATAAAATTGCAAAAGAAAAAAGAATCAAGTTATCAACTCGAGTACTGTGTGTTTGATTCGAGAAATACTTTTTAATGTTTAAATAAATTACATTTAATAGAAACGACAGGAAGATGAAAGTTTCTTTCGAAAAAGCAAAAAAAAAAAAAAAAAAATGGTATATAAGGGAGTGACTTCACTCAGTATTTTTTCCATAATAATTAAAATGATAAAGTTTAAGAAATATTTTTGAAAATTAAGTAGTTCTGCAGTCACCTTTATTTGTGTTTGAATTTATTATATATATATATATATATATATATATATATATTATTTTAAGTCACATATGATTTTTAACGGTGTACCAAATACTTCAGCGGAGATAAGGAGAAATGCCGAATGGATCTGAATAGGCTGGTCTGAGAGACTCAGGATTAACAATCTAGGTAAAAACGTACGTAAAGAGCTTGACTCTTGAAAATTTATGTCTCGTTTCTATTTTGCTTACTTATACACATGACAAATGCTTTGCCAAGCATGAAATTCTTCTTGATTTAAGATAAAAAAATAATCTTGCGGAAGAAAGGTTTACTAAACGTACAAACGATAGTATAATGTGTTACTGAAAACATTGGCGAGATTTTTTTTCTATTTTCTGCAACGTTGCGTTATTGAAAGGCTTCAAAAATCTTTTAAAAATCTGACTATATACCATTAAGTTTCTTGAATCGTTTAAAACAATATGTCGCAGTTAAAAAATATTTTTCTTCGAAATCAAGAAAAAAAAACAACACTTAGTATTAACGTAACAAGGAATTCAAATATTTGGTAAAAAAATATTTTTTTTATTAATACAGCAAAGGATAGCAATTCAGTGTAAAGTTTTGGAAAAGAAGTTAAAAATAACATAAAAAGAGATTTAAAAATGTCAATTATGATTATTTCTAAGCAATATGTTTTGTTTTTGTAATTCAATTTCTTTTTAAGAAATACCAATATTGGATTAGACTTTGATATTTCATTGATTTTAACTATCAATAACTTTAAAAATTTTATCTACTGATTATATGTAACTTTAAAATTAATTTTCATTGCATATTTTAACTTAATTTGCAGATATATTTTTAACTTATTCTTGTTCTAAATATATAAAATCTGCTCTTTAAAAAGCTACACTTTTATAAGTTAAATCAGAAAAAATGTGAAAAAAATATTACATTAGTTTCGTTCTGAAATCTCAGTATTATCTTAAATTCCAAAACTGCGTATCACATTGATGAATTTTGTTACAAATTTTTCCTTAGTATTTTTTGATGTCATATTTATATATACTCTGACAACATCATAAAGATGATAAATTTTAGCAGGTTATTAGTATTTTATCGTATCTATTTATTTCTAAAAATTCTTTTTTTACAATCAAATTTTATTTGAATATTTTACAGAAATATAAATTATGTAGCATCCACAAAAATACACATTTCTTGCCAGTGTGAAAGAATGTGAGATAGTCTAGGAATATAAAAAAATATTATGAATTATGTATTTTATATACTATATTTCTCTTATAAATAAACTAAATAGAAAATAAAATCAATAACTGAGATAAATTTTAAGTAAAATATATAATAATTGGTCATGATGAAATGAAGTGCATTAAAAATAAGACTAAAATAGAGTTCATGATATTTATTAAAACAAATGATTCCATCATTTTTGGAAGAGGTCCATCAGTAAATTTTTTTTCCATTAATTCACTTTTTGGTAGTTACGCAGTCATTTTGTATGAAGTATTGCAACCAATATTAAAACGGAACAAATTTCATCTTTTAAAGAACTTCTAAATAGCTATCATTAAAGATTTTTGTATTCATTTTAAGAAACGAGTAAGGTTTTAGAGCGAAGCTTTTAGCGATTCCGTGGCCACGGTAGCCAAGTGGTCATAATTATGGACCATCGGCCCTCAGTATTCGTCGAGTTGCGTGTTCGAGTCTTGGTGCCACTAAAGAACCACCGTGTATCTGGGGCTGATATACGTTAAATCCGTCGGGGGCCAAAGTCCTCCCATTAGCGTCGTGTGGAAGTTAGGATATCGTCATAAAAGCTCTAGAGTCATCCTCGTCACTTGACAGAGACTCAAAATTATAAGATCCATAACCAATAGGCAGCGCGTTGCTTCTGGTGTGTCTTTAATAACACCAAACCAAGTTCATCAACTCCGCCACACCTGTCCTAATGTTAATCACTAAGCCTAATTTTCACTTCCTCCTAAAAGTCTATATTTACCATTAATTACATACAATTATCTGCCTGTGTTTCACGTTATTGCTTATTGTTAGTAAATACTGCCTATGTTTCACGTATATAAATACTTATATTATTTAATCATAAAAGAAAAGAATTTGTCCTGTGAAATCTATTCAAGTCCTTCTTGTTTTCTTGTTTAAAAAATGGAAAGTTTATATAATAAATTACCAATAACTGTTAATATACTACAGGAAGGAAAGCTAAAGTTCAGGAAATAAATGTTTAAAAATGTTACTTTGCAGTGAGAGCTTATTAGTTAAGAATTGTTTTTCATTTGTAAAGAACCAGGAGTTGTAATAATCAAGATCCATATTCCTAAATCTAGATCATTCTAGTTGTTGAGCAAAAATGCAAATCAATATTAAGAAAATATCTGACACTTGGAAGATCTACTAGAATACACCCGCTTATTACAAAAAGTATTAAAATTAATTCATGAATAAGTGGCCTACTACACAGAGCCCCTGAATAAGTGTAGATTTTTCTTTCACTGATATTGCTTATTGTAAGTAAATACTGCAAGGGTTTGCTGTGATGGTTTTTTTATCATGGATTTCATGAAAAAAATGATATCTTTGGAATTTAAAATTGACATGATACTTCGCAAACCCAGATTCCTTTTGAAAACAGACCATGTCTGCATAGGAAAAGTATATTTTACTGGACATCCCATAGGACGATCGTAAAGCACTCTGCCCGCCTTAATAGTAAAACGTTACTAATTTCATTTTTCTGGAAATATTATCCTACAAAATGATTTTGCTTCTTCTTTAAAACTTGTAAAAGTGCAGTTATCCCTTAAGGAAAAACCATATATAATTATTTGTATCATATAAATTAAATATTCCTTGGAGCATTTAATTCTAGCTTTGTTTTTCATGATTCTTTACGACAGCTAAAGCACATTACAAATCTTAATTTATTGAAATAATGACATGGAAAACTAAGTTAGTATTCCGCTTTCTTCACCATAACCATACCACGACAACGTAATACAGAACAATTCAAATTCTGCTGAATGATAAACTTAGTTTTGACTTCTGAAGTGTGATTTCATAGTTTTTCAAATGTTTATCTATCAATCTATTAGTCAGAGGCTCCCATGAATCTATCATAACCTTTAAAAATAAATTATCTTACTTTTTTTTCTTTAAGGAACTGACCATTAAGAGACAGTTCATTGAAGTTTTAATTCGTAGAAGAGAAATTCAGATTGTTTTAATTATATTCAACGTAAATATGTAAATTATTCCGGGATATTCCTCTAATATATTAATATTTGGATTTCAAATTGGTCCTACCAGTTTCTTTAATTTAAAATAATTTATTAAAGTGTTATGCATTTATTCTCATCTCAATGCTAAAATATTATATATATTATAAATATTAATAGATTTTTTATTATTCTTAAAGCAGTTTAAAATCAATTTAAAATTGAACTGTAAATGAACAAATTTTCACAACAGCAGTATCTCAAAAGGCTTCTACTATTTTTACTTAAGTAACATAAAAGTATTCGTAATAAAGATAGGAATACTAAATCATTGGCAAATTTGAGGTTATGTATTGAGGTTATGTATTGAGGTAAAGAAGTAAAATTTAAAATATATTTTATCACAGTTTATTGTTAATTATTGTTCCAAATTCTAATATTCCTTATTTCATACACTAATATTCTATATACATGAATTCTTCTTTGGTATTCCTCAAGTACATAAGTATTTAGGCTCCCAAGTTAGTGTTAAAAGTTATTTCCAGTTAATAAAAATAGTTTTTGTTAAAGTGTTCTGTAGTTACTCCCCTAATTATGGTAATATGAAATGTATGACTAATATGAAATAATGCTTTTTATTTCTGAAGAAATTTTAAAACATTGCTATTTTCGGAAGTATTTTTCATTTCATCGAAGTACGATAATTGGACCAAATAATTGAAAATTATTTCCAAAATCATTTTCAGATCTTATAAAAATTAAAAATAATTAAACACATTGCATAAACAAACTGTCACACTAATTGAAGTAACTCAGATATCTTTTTTTATTTATTTATTTTTTAAACTTTTATGAGGTAAACCAAAATAATGAAAATACATACGTGATTAAGATGGGAATACTAAATCATTGACAGATTTGTGGGAATAAAAGTTCCAGTCGGATATAGTGCCAGACATTTTTCTATTTAATCATCTCAGGGACCTGACTTCTAGAGTCAAAGCCCATATTTCTCCGTTGCTTCTCGATACTGTGCTTTTTGACCAATTTATGACCGCCATTGCCAGTTCACCAATTCCTAGGCCATAACTTTTTTGAAAACCCTATTTGCGATATTTAACGTGGATGTCATTTTCTCCAAGAAAAGAATTTAAAAGTCAATACTTATATATTGGGAAAGAGATCAATAAAAACTGTAAGCTCTCTAATCTCCCATTTTATCAACAAGTTCATTTACTGATAGTCAAATAACAAATAAGGCCTAAATCCTGTACACTTAGAAGAAACACGTTAAGTTAATATGTAGAAGATATTACAAAAGAACCACATATTTCCTGAATAGAAACATTCCTCTGCAAAGGAAGAAAAGCTTAATCGCGATACAAGGCTTAGTATCAGAAGCACGTGTTTAAATAATAATTATTTAACCATACATAAGCAAACATAAAAAAATGATAACAGAAAGAAATGCGGCCATTTTCGCAAAAGTTATTGATACATATGGTGAACGCGTCATATATAAAAATCTAATTTATCCATCTTTTAGTATTACGCAAAGTAGGATAAGTTCCCTATTTGATTACATAATATTTTAAAAAGCATGTTTACGCAACAATGGGCAGTTAAGTTTCTTAAGAAACATAATTTTAGAAGTATGAGATAGTTATAAGTTTAAATTGAATAAAACAAAGAGACCCTGGTAAACGAAAATTATGTGATAGAAAAGATTTAAACTTTTCGAAAATCATTTCCAATAGGAACAAATTTTATTTAGTTTTTTGGTGTCAGTAATAAAATATTATATAAGTGCAAACTCATAGTGTAAAGTTTACCAATATTTTACTAAAATATTAAACAGTTTAAGAGAGAGAAGAAGAAGAAGAAAAGTGAGAGAAGTAATTTTTAAAATTATTGCAATTAAGTTTGTAACTTAGTATTTTATTTATTCACAATAGTTTCTCATTCATAGATATTCAAATAATATTTTAAACTATTTTTTTCATTTTTCATCAAACATTGTAGAAGAATGCTGAATATATAGTTATAAATATTAGGTTTATAATTCGTATATAATCAGAAACTAGATTTTTTTTAGCTATAAAAATTAATAAAAGGGCATAATATTCTTCAATAAAATGTGAGTAATATAGGTAATGAGGTAGATATCTGCATATTAAGACCATTGTTAATGCAAATATATTGTACTTAAAAAGTTTTAAAAACCAAAGACTAAAACCCTAAATAAAAAATGATATTATTTCACTCAAGTGATTATTTCGGTTTTATAAATACTTGTTAAACAACCCTTTATTATTAAATTTAAGATATATATACAGACTTTAAATAATAATCTGATTTCATCGCTAATTACAAAATATTTACTTTCGGACACACTTAGCTTATTATTTTACTTTCTGTAAATGAAATTTCAATAGCCTATTATTAATTATAAGAAATAGGAAGGCAGCGGTAAAAAAAAAAAAAAAAAAACTTTAAAAAGTTAAAAATTTATTTAAATGAAATTAAATGAATGTGTACTTTTGGTTTGCATATTTAACAATCTACTTTACACCATGTGAAAATTTTACGGATAAAAATTCTTTAAGAAATATCTCTTTAAAGACTATATTTCAAGTATATATTATTAATCTCTTTCTTTCTTTTTACAGAAACAAAATCAAACGAACTATTTTATCTTGCTAACTTTAATTAACGAGCTACTAATTATATCAAATAACCTTTAATCAAATTTATTGCGCAGTATAGATAAGTACGGCTTGTACTAGTTCACTTTTTTGGTTCGGTGGTTACAAACAAGAGGGATTTATATCTCTAAAAGGTTTAATTAATGATAATAAGAATGACATCTTTATAAAGAAATTTGGAGTAGTTTGTTTAGTTTTAAACTAATCTAACTAACGATGTCATCTTACTCAGATGCATTGAAAATTTAAAGTATAACTGCAAGAAAAATATTGAATGATGTAGAATATCTTATATTCCTTTCGAAAGAAAATCTACTTATAAGTCACTAATTACTAACAAATGCTTGATTTTGAAACTAGAATAAATACAATTTTTCAAAGGATGATATGAAAATATTTTAGCAATTAGTCTAGCATGAGTTAAATATCTTTCAAGCCTTAACATTACATCCTAAATGGTTTATTATCAAAAAGAAAAGATACCTTCAGCAATTCTCATCTAAAATAAGAACTATTCATTTTTTTTTGAATATTAATTCAACAACTAAGTACTTACTTTTAAAAAGAAAAAAAAAGTCAGAAATTTAATCAAAATGAATAGTTACTGAGGTTCAGTTTATAAATTATAAAATTGCGCTGACTTTTAAAAATTTGATTGATATTTTTACAAAAGTATCTCTGAAGGTTAATAGCCATTATCTTCTAAAGTTTAATAATATTTATTCTAAAAACATTTTGTACTCATTTCTTAAAATAGTTTATCATAATTATAATAAATATTTTTGATAAGAAACTTAACGTATTCAAAATGCAGGACTTGATTAGAAACATATATAAGAATCTAAGATTATTTTTGAATGAGGGGAAAAATACTTTTATAGGGGAAATAATTTATTCTATTTTTAGTTTTCTTCCTTTAAAAAGGTTTACATGAAATTGGTTTGGAAATATATTAACTTTTTAAAATTATTTTATTTTTTGTAAGAATTATAATAAATCTCTACACCCTGAATAAGTATTAAAAATGAATGAAATATCAATAACTGAGTTACAAACAATTTATTACGAATGATAGGAAGTATATGTAAAAAATTATTCAAAGCTCTTTTTATTTTTCATTTGCCTCATTTTTATAAACAGTGTAAACTAAAATTACATCTGTATAAATGCTTTTAATGAAATTCAATGCGGTAGAATACCCTTAAATATAATAACGCAAATTAAATTTACTTTGAATACATTTTATTGATGAATTTTTTTTTAAATTTCTTCTATACTAATTAGCAAGTAGAAAAAGAGTTTCAAATTTATATCTTTTCAAAGTTTGATATGAAATGTGAAAGAATGAATTTTCATGGAATTTCAATATAATTAATGAAATATGATAAATTCCTGCCCTGTCAAGTCTTAAATTACGAGAATGAGAACAAACAGGACAGTGATAAGAAAATGAAACTGAAACGTCAAATAACAAATTATAAGGTTATGATCTATGATACAATGCATTGCCTAAAATTAATTTAAATTATCTAAATTCCAATTAAATTAAATTAGTGAAAATTATATAATATTAAAAAAAACTTATAAATATTTGAATTAAATTAATTTATACATCATGAAATAAGAAAACATCTTTTAACTGAATTAAAGATACCTAGAATGATTACCTAAATTCGTTGAATTATTTCTGGAGACTTATTAAAGTTGTTTAATATTCTAAGTCAGGAGAATAATATTCAATATCATTATAGAAAATCAAAAATACATCACTTGTGTGAGAAATATATTTTTATTTTATTGATTTTAACTGTATTCTTACAAAATTTATTCATTATTTTATTTGCATTATCAAGAAGCTCTTTCTAAAAGTATTGTACATACTTTGTAATTAAATAAAATATATATGAAAATATAACCACACACACATATCCATTAATTAAGGATAATGCCTGGGTCGGGAAATAAAGGTACAGAAAAAAAACATACATGATTTATTCTTGAAGCATATTTATTAAACAAAATATAAGGAACAAAAGAGATGGTGCTTGTATGATACCTTTCATAAAAAGTACGATTTTTGATCCCTGGAGTAATCACAAAAACTATCTCCCTTACAAAAACTTACCATTACATGGTTGGTGTGATAGTTAGTATTTTGTATATCTTCCACACTATAAAATAAAGTCCTTACAACGGCTGGGCATGCTGATTATCAAATTATCGTGCTGATTTTGGGGAAGATTACTCCACTCAGAAAGCAATGCTCTTCGAAGTTCTGCACATATGTGAGAGGTGGTTGATGGGCTGCAACTCCGCGGATGAGCATGCCTCACTCATGCTCTATCAAATTCAAGTCAGGTGAGAATACTGATTATTCCATAAGAGTGATAACTTCAGACTGAAAGCATTTTTTTAAAATATTTGCATGGCAGGCAGGATTACCATCCATAAACACAAATTCTAAGCCTATGGCACTCCTTAGCAAACACACGTGTTGTTCTATAATGATGTCTTGATAAATTTCCATTTCATAATTCCAATTTGAACATGAAGATCTGTTCTGAAGATCAAAGCCTAGAGTTGACGTTTAGGGCGATTCCAAGTTTCTACTTCCGCATTCCAAGCAGCCAATAAATCTAACACATAAAAAATCATCCACATTCATCCTCTGCGTAATAAATATTTGGTTGTGGCACTGAGCGGGTTACATAATGTTTGAATAATATTATTTCTTTTCTACCATTCCTTATATACACCTCTCTCGCACTCTCTTCAGTGTGACGTTCTATCGGCGTCATCTGATCGCTTTCTGTAATTTGCATATTATTCATGAAGATATGTGCGGTAATTCTACAGGAGAAATTCTTACTTTAGAATTAAATTTCGTGTGATGCGGAATTATCCTTAATTTATTATGGACAATAGAGTACTTAGGTGAAAAATTTCATTTTAAGCCATTGTTATCGATTCCTGCTGTTGCTTAATATTTGGCATATGAAATCTATGATTTGGGATCACTCTAAAGTAGAATCAGAACGAAGAGAATCATCTTTTTAATATAAAACAAACAGCTTTTGAGAGGATAATTCAATATTGTTGTGTTACAAGAAGGATTAATCTTTGGATCTGATCTAATGGCAAATATTATTGGAATTCATTTTGCAAATAGAATTTTAAGAAAAATACATTACTCTTATTTTGGAAACATCATCATGGGTACACAATTTATTATTTCTCTTGGAAGAAATTATTTTATATGTGTTTCTATTTTTTTATTCAAGTCGCGATATGTCAAATTACTAGCCACATAGATTGCCTGATACACATTAAATTTGTAAAGGTCCAAATCCTTCTAATTAGGGTGGGATCTGGAAGAAATATGTGCCTGCTCGAATGTCGCGCATATCACCTGACCAAAGCTGCAAAACATCACCAATCGCCTTCATGTTGCATGTCAGTGAAAATCAATAATTAACTAATCTATCTAAACCATTTTCTATTAATTTCAATCCAAGCATATTGCTATTTTACTATAATGAATTTAAGCTACTTTCCTTATAATGTTACATTTCTTTTCTTTGAATTAGCCCATATAGTTATATTTAGATCATGAGTTAATCATTCCGAAATTGTGAGAAAACTGTCTTTTAACTTACTTTACAATGAATTGTAGAAAGTTATCGTTAATCTCTAAAACGTAATTTCTATCTTATGAACATTTGCTTGAGTTTATTAATACCATTGGTACAAACAACAGTTTAAAAAGTCCATAATAAAATTGGAAATTCAGAATCTCAATTGAATATTGCTATCAGTATATAACTATATTTTCAGCATTTTACCAACTACTTTATTTTATTCAAAAATAAAAGCATTATAAATGCTTCAGAAAAGTTACAACATAACCAATAAACTATTAAACTAATTTATCTACAAATATTTTAACATCAGGTACGATTATTAATCACAATTAAGGTACCTAGGTTAAATTCTATGTCTTGATTTTAAATATAAATAAGTCTATAACTTCCCACACTGAATAATTCACCAATATATATAGACGTAATTATGCAATAATTATTCTAAGATCACCTTAAGAGACATATGAATTACTTAAAAGTTAAACTGTCATTTAAAAGAAAGAAGCAGTATAATTTTTAATTTCATATGCTCAAAAATAAAATGTTTTAATTTTATAAGAATGATATTACATATCAAAATAATTCTACAAAAAAATCACATTGAATAAATTTTTTAGTAAATAAATTAAGTAATAATTTAAAAGATTTCATTAAAGATCTTATGGTCTGAATTTTTGATAAAGTTGAACGTAATATAAAGTCTAAGGTCTTGATCAAACCTTTGAAAACATGTTTTTCGAGTTAAATTTAAACGTTTAAAAGTATCTATATATATAT
>BMAW01092862.1:35046-47659 GCA_019974015.1 Nephila pilipes
TATATCAGTTAAAAAATTATTACAATACCGGTACCAGTATATTTTTTAAAAAAAATTAATTTTATCATAAGTTTTAATAAATGTTACTGAATATAAAACATCATTTATTTGGGGTCTTATAAGTTAAGATCTTAGAACTAAAGTAAGGTAGTTAGTTATATTTGAAAAAGAGTTTGATAATTAATAAGAAATATGTATGTTAATTAAATTCCACAGGATACAGAAATTAATCTAAGAATTTACTCATAATATTTTTAAAATGTGTGTGAGTAAGGCATTAAATAATTCATCAGAAAGCAACCTAAGAACTCAATAGATATAAATAATAATTAAATTTTTGCAAGATCAAGCAAAAATTAGAAATGATCTGGATATAAACTCATTATAAACCTACACTGAGTATTGCTCAAATAGTGCTTATAAATGCATATTTCAATAATATCTGGAACTTACTTAATATTCTTAATCGGGTTTACTTGCCCAATAAACTGAATAACCCCCAAAATTGGGTAAATGAACTAAATATCAGTTTCCAGTTTGCAGAAGATTCAAAACATAAATTATAATCTTATTGTAATTCTGAATTCAGCATTAAGCTTTAGCCAAAATTAAACATGGTTTTGTCTTACTTTTTTAATAAGACTATAGCAAATGTTGTATAATATTTGATAACGCATATTTATCTTTATTAAACTTTGATATATAATATTGTGAATTTAATTATATATCAGATATAACTCTGATATAAACAAATATAAGTATTTTTTCAATTTTTGTAGTCTATGTAATTAGTTTCACTGTATTAAAAAAATTTCTTCTACAAATTGAGTTTGATTATAAATTTATTTCAAAATATAATTTGATACTTAGTTATGTTTACTTAAAATGATTTTCGAAAATAATTCGTCAGGTTTATATCAGGATTTGGGTATTTCTCTCGAAATACAAAATTTCTTTTGTGAAAGCAGAATCTTTATAAAGAAATTTTAACATGTGAATTACAATCTTTATATCCGCAAATAAAATATTTTGAGATGTAGTAATACACAAAACATAGCAAGAAAATATAATACAAAAGAAAAAAAAAACTAATCGGTTTATTTGAAATAAAGTTAAGTGTAACAATGTTTTTGAAATTTCATAGTTAAAAGTAAGTATATATTTAGTTTGACATATTTTCAGAAAGTTGGATTATATTCATGATTTTATAAAGTATTTGATTAATTTATGTGTATTTTATTACCGAACGAAAATTGTTAACTTGGAATAAAAACCTTACGCCTTGAGACACAATTTTTTAGGAACGCAAGTGACTCCGGCGTTCTATTCAAAGACTTCACACTCTTGTTATCTTTCAATTACCACAATCTTTCTAATAACGCTACCATTATATTACTCTAACAATACTATATTCAAATTAAACTCTCTATCAATTTTATACGACGGATGATATATATTTACTACATTTCTAAAGTGCACCATATTTGCATAATCATGTTTCATTTTGCTTGAAAGGAGACGTACACTTAAATGCCAAGTAAAAAAGCAACTCCAGATGTTATTTCAGCCTGGTTGCATTAATAATCCATATAACATGGTACTCGGTATGTAAGTGGCCCTTAAATGAAGATAGAAATTCACAATACTTAGTTTCCAAAGTGAAAAAATAGTGAGGAGCATTTTATGGTGCTGGATTTTTTTTTTTATTTTATTTTCTTTAACGGAGTTGGATATTAAATGAAATAAATATTTTATATGAATTTTTGTACAAACCCTTAGTATCAAATGATTCTTAAGGAACACGCTTAAAAATTGTTTTTTACAGCATGATAATACTATAAATATACCTCAAGTGTCTTTCCTTATTTTTTACGTAGCCAAACGGAATTATGTCTCAAAACGACTGATTCAAACATCAGGCCTACAACTGAGAGAAAATATGTGGGAGGAGTTTAATAAAGCCACCAGGAAGTTCAATCCTAAAATCTCGAAGATCTGGTCAGCAAAACAAAGTGTTGATGGAAAGCTATAGCTGCAAAAAAAAAAATGAATCAGACTCCAAGCATAAGATTTGTAAAACAGTTTTATATGTAATATATTTTGCAACAAAATAAAAGCAATATTAGAAATATTAATGAACTGCATATAAGTTAACATAATATTTATATGCAAAAAGGGATTAATCTGTTAAAAGACTTTTGATCATTTCATATTTATATTTTGTTTCTTAATTATTAATAGAATAAAAATGCTGCTTCTGTGTTGTTATTTAGCAAATTTTGAGATTTTAATTGTATGAAAAGCCAATAACTAAATTTTTTTTAAGTACTCAAGATCAAATGCGTATAGAATCTAATTATCACAAATAGAGTAAGCTATGGAAAAAATATTGATTATTCCGAGAACTAAATAAAAAAACCTACTTTTTTGTCTTTGTATTTTTTTACTGTTCATTTGACTATTGATCAAAGATTACTTTAAATGTATTTAATTTTGAAAACAGAAGGAAGTAATAATGCTTCATTACAAAGTATTTAATTGACAAGTACTATTTTTGCACATATATTTACACTAGCTGATACCCACCCCATTTCGCTGGCATGGCGATAGTATATTTTGGTACCTATACGTAAGATATCAGGAAAGTCTTAAATTTTTAAACGATAATGATAATCTAAATTAAAATTTTAAGAAATTGATTGCCTGTAATAATGGTTATTCATGTCTTTCAAATATATGAGAAAAGTATTTAATCGTGAATAGTTTATCAATTAGTGGGTAAGTAGGTCAGTGAATCTGTCATTGTACATTATACCACATCACCCATGAGATACTGTGTAGTGCGATCGTTCCCATTTTTTTACATGGTCCCCAGTAGGCCTAAACCGTGTAAAAATTGCCAACATAAAAATAAAAATACATTTTTATATACTTTTTTATTTTTTAAATCTATTAAATCAATTTTTTGTGTATTACATTTCTATTGTCTTTATTTTTTATGCATGGCAATTTTTGAGAATGATAACAACATTTTTATTTTTTATTATATCAATTTATTTACCTTAATTATTACATTCATTGTTATTTTATCTTATTGTAATTTTAGAAATTTTTAAATATAAGAAAAATATGAAATAATATACCTACATTTCCAAAACTTTTCTGTGGACAACAGACTTCGTTCGTTTTTCTGGTTGAAGGATGATTAGATTTTCATGTGAATTAACTTTTGAACGTATCACATAAATTTGACCCTGGGAAAAACAGTCACTTTGTAAATCTACACCAGCCAATTTTAAACTCTGTCCTTGTGTTGCATTGATAATTATTGCAAAGAAAACTCTAACTGGAAACTGCAAACGCTTATATTCAAAATGAAAATCTGATAGAATTAGTGATATTCTTGGAATGAATACATTTTCACCCTCATACTTTTCTGTAAAAATAGTCGCTTCTATAACGTTTTTACTTAGCGATATTACTTTGAGTCTGGTACCGTTACATAATTTAGGAGGATTTAAATTACGCAACAACATTATTTGCGTACCAATATTTAGATAAAAAATATGAGGTGGTATGCTTGGTGGATTGAGTGTGTGCAGGAACTCAACAGGATAATGAACAGTATCTTCTACAGCTATGACTCGATCTATAGGCTCATACTCTATCTGATCAGTTGTTAGTTTCTCTAAAATAAATTCGTTAATTTTAACTGCTGATTCATTTGTTGGAATCATAATTGCTCTTTCTTTCAACCATGAGAAGCTATCTAGTGCGGCATATTCAATATTCGGGTATATTCCATCAGTCAAAGTAATTAAATCTGCTACAGTATGAAATAGGTTATTTGGAATAGTTATCTTTCCATCTTGCTCTGTAATGTTTTCGTGACCTATGTCAATCAATAGTTCGGAAAAATATTTCGCAGTCAAGTCATTTTAAGAGAGACCCTCATATTAACTTTCAAGGATAAAACTCTTATATGAGGCCATAAAATTCAGGATTTCAAACAGGCTTTAATTTCATCTGCGCGTGTCCCTCATGGTAGTCTAAAGTCACAAGCTAAAAGAACAGTCACCCGACTCATTAGTCGATTATTTCCTCTAATGTCTTGTAGTGTCCGGTTGAGAGCTTCAACTCCTTTCTTGTGGACCATAGTACACTCGTCCTATGCTATAATTTTTGTTTCTCTAATTATGTAGGCCATGTCACTTTCTTTGGATATATTACAAATGGTATTCGCAGAACGATTCAATTCGAGAGGTAGTTTGAAAGCTGAGTGCGCCGTCTTAGCTCCATCAATCAACGTTGCCGCAATCCCTGACGAAGATACAGCGACAACGATATTTTTTCCACTCCTAACTTTAGCAAACAGAAAATTGATTAAGAATGTTTTCCCAGTTCCACCAGGAGCATCGAAAAGGAATAACTGCCCAGAATTAGAATCAACATTTTTGAAGACATCATTATAAACGTTCTTTTGATCATGACTAAATTTCGGAACACCTACTGAGACTATTTGGATTAACTGAGATACACTCATAAGCCAATTCCCTCATGTACTGACGGTAGTTAATAACGAAGCTTTGCTCTCTTATGGGCTCTGGGAGCTCAAAGTATAACAATGACTTACCTGACATTTATGTAATAATGTCATCTAGAAGGATAAGACATTGGTTGCAAACAATATCAACGAAAGGCTCAATATTTCTACTCTCTCTCTCTCTCCATTCACCTTCGAATATCTCCTAACAAACTATCCCGATATTTTCCCCATAACTTTATCGGGTCTCCTACTTGACAAAAAACTATCATAATCGCAAAAAACTCTCTAATTTTATACGGGAAATCGAAAATCGAAGCTTCCTCTAAAGTACGAGCCCAGTGATTATCATCTTCCAATAATCTAAGTGTTCTGCCAGCTGCTTGAAAAGTTGGATTCTCTACTCCTCCTACAGTTTTTAAGGCTTTAAATGATGTCTGACCACAAATCTGATGTAAGAGAAGTCGTAAATAGTAGCATTGATTGCTATTCCCCTATCTTCTGGAGACCGCCTTCGATACTGAGGATATCCATCTTCTCCCGTTTGAGTTTCTTTTAAAAAAGGCCTTGTGTATCTTTTTTTGGGCCAACACCAGCTAGCAAGCATGGGTAACTGAAGTTGAAGACTCCACATGGACCATGAATTATTGTGAATTTAATAATTTAATGTAGAATGGGATCCTGATCGGTATCAGGTAATTCAGCCTTTACAACTTACTTCATTAATATAGTCAGGTCTTATTGTTTCTTCCAACCAGAGAAGAATATAAACATGTGATCCACGCCTCTGCCATTCCATCGTATACATATTACACCTAGTATTGCCAAATATATAAACTTTTATCAGAAGATTCATCATGTGCTTGGCTTTCAAATGAAATACTCTCGCAATGATATCGTGTCTATCATAAGAAATTTGTCCTTTCCTCAAGAGATCTTCGATTTCTGACCATTTATAATTGCAAATGAATGTAATAAATAAGTCGCGACGTCAGCAATCTCTTACGTATGTCATAGCGTATTGAGTTCGTTCATGTATGTAGCGAGATCTTCTAGTAAATGAAGACGGCAATGGACATACTCCTCACCCCTAAGTTTTTTCTGATTATTACGGATCCAATCAAGCCTTTCAGTTCTATATTTTCATACATATCAGCCAAAAACTGATTAAAAAGTTGATGAAAGAGCAATAGATAATTTATTTCATCAACACGCTCCATCAACCTAAAGCTGTAAAACTCAGAAGCATAGACGGACGTATTGATAGGGGCCCTAGTATTGTTATCACGTTTTGAAATATTTATACAATAAACATCTTCCCCACGAAAAAAACATCAAAAAGTACTGAAATGCATCGTAAGCTCGATGCGTTTCACTAATTCGTACCAGTTTACTGTCTCTGCTGTATAGAATGATATTTCTTTTCTTGAAATTCTGACCCACAACAAGTTTCTTACTTTCAGAGAAGAGTATATGTATAATATTTAAATTAATTAACTCAT
This sequence comes from Nephila pilipes, assembly GCA_019974015.1. Taxonomy (NCBI): domain Eukaryota; kingdom Metazoa; phylum Arthropoda; class Arachnida; order Araneae; family Nephilidae; genus Nephila; species Nephila pilipes. Next base: position 41,092 of record BMAW01092862.1, read on the forward strand.
TTCATACACATAATTACTCCTTATAATTGTTCAGTCAAAAAAAGACTACTTATTAATAATTATCTTCAAATAACCAATAAAAATTATTTTTTTTGCCGCTATGATCACTAGGCTACTAATTACATAAAATTGAATGCCTTACATATCTCTTCAAAAATAGAAAATGTTAATGTTTCCTAAAATAGATGGTTACATTATAAAACTTCAAGCAGTTTTTTTTTGTATGTTTAAAATAATTGTTACTAAGCTGATAACGTAAATGTTAATCATAATATTCAACGAATGTGAATTGTTAATTATATAGTAGACTCAATGAAGGAACTCAAAATAATTAATAGAGTAATGTCGCTTCATATGCTTCAGAATTTATAGAGAAACAGACAAACAAACCAATACGTGGTAAAAGTTATCAGATATATCTATATACATGTATAACAGACAGATTTACAACTGTTGTGGAACTATCAAATGAATAATTTATTTGTCTTAGATAACGCGTATTTTATTTCCAAGTCCTTTTTGTTTCAACGCTGTTTAATAGACTAGAAAATAATGACGACTTAACGATTGTTAGAAATATCTATAACGCAATGAAATATATAGATACAATGATAAAAGGCTAGCGTAATATACTAAACACATAACTTCCACAATATAATTCATTATATTCGTTACCTTTAAATTAAAAATCAATCAGATTTCTTCAACATTGTGATTAAGAACAGATAAGCGCAGGTGAATAAAGACAGTAAATATTCATGAAGAAACTGAATTTTTTTAATTAAAAAAAATTATTTATGGCTTTATGGATGTAATTAATCTCTGACTGATAGAAACTACAAGCAATCATTTTTAAGTTCCATCATTGTTATTAATTTATGCTTGTCATATATTTAAATTGATGGAAGTTCATGTAAAATTGGAAATTTTTTACGTACTACCTATTTCCTAAAAATTCAGCTTCTATACCTCTATAAGAATAATTAAATATTTATTCATGTTTCCCTGACTATTGTAATTTAAAAATGAAAGAAAATATTGAAATGTATATATCTTTTCAAAAATCTTCCATTCTCAATTAGGGTCTTATATATTCATAGGGTTACATACACCATTATAAAGTGATGAAAAAAGAATTGTAATTGTTCAAATATCAATAAAAGTAGTTATATAAAATCAATCCTTTAAAAAGGCGCTTTTTATAAACTTAAGAAATTTCATACTTTAAATCACTTAAATGTGTTGAATGAAATAGAATATACGACCAATTACGCAAAATATTTCAATTTATTTTTTTCTTAAGATATTTTTAGCTGTAAAATGGAAAATCACGTAGTCCTAAAAACTTCTTTTCACTTAAAATCTGTCCGTTGAGTCTATAATGGGATGTAATGAAGAGTTAGTTTTGAATGAATGATTGGATATTGACGTCACAATTAGAAGCTACAAGAGAGCTATTGGTGAATAACCTCGTTATCTTGAGTTACTTTATTTGGTAGCTCCTTCTCTCAACTTCTCCACAACACCAAAGTTAGGAATTACGCTTTTTAAAAAGAGTATTGCTAGAAATATTTTACATTTAATTATAAACATTCCACAAATATATTGTGATGAGTTTATGAAATAATTGAAGCATTTTACCCAGACTCGCAATATAGAAATTAATTACATTTAATAAATTGAAATACTTTACATATTTTTTTGAAATATTGTTAAGTATATATTCTAACTTTTAAGCATATTCAAATGTTTTTAATATTTTAAATATATATTCTAATTTGATTGAAGCATTAATTATTTAGCCCATTCATTGTACAGCAAATTTTTTTTTTCACATTATGAAATACTGTTGCAACAATTCACTGAAGAATCAATAAAAGTTATATTTTCCTACACAAGGTTGCTTATTATTTGGATATGAAAAACAGTTTTATGTTTATATTAGGAACATCAGGCTTGTTTTAATATTTTACGGTCATTTTTCAAAAATTTTGAATTAATGTTTACAAATGAAATTTCAATTTAATGTTAATTTCAAATAGAAGGAATCATCTATTATTATTAAACTTAAAGTCCACAAATCCATTATCAGAGACAGTGCAGTTAATTAATCTAGACAGCCATTGTTTGGTATGCTTATGTTTGAAAAATGTAGTTGAATAAACGAATTTTTTTAACTTGTACATTTGGATCGTGTATTTAAACAAATGAGAGCAACACATTTCCTTTGTGCAACATATAATATATTTTAAAGGTTAATAAACTTTTCATAAATACAGTTTGCTTTCATAATAATAAGCTATATTAAATGTTCCATAAGCTTTTGAAGTCAGGGTATTATTATAATTGATGATATTTTTGAGCTGTCCGGTAACTTATATTATTAAAATAATTATTTTCTACATTCAAATGTATATTTGTTACATTTGTTCACATAAATTAAATTTAACAATGGTATTACGTACATATTGATACTATTTATCGAAAGGGACAGAAAAAAGTTACATTAAAATAATCACATCCATTTTATTTTCAGTATATGTTAGGTGTGATTTTTCCACACGATCCAATAAAATGCTAAACCAAGCATGTGAGACCAAAAATTCTCAAGAAAATATGAACAAGATGATATATAGTAAGCAAGTCTTCTCTTTCAAGTCCATTCAATTTAAGAGATGATAGGGAATTTCAAGGGAAGAATTATTGAAAGGTAACGGGTTTTCTTATCCAAGGAACGACTCCTAGTGTGTTAACTAATAAGTGTACAAACAGTAGTTTGGAATGTAGAAGAGGTATTTCATAATTGTTGGATTAACTTTCTATATTTTGAAAAAAAAAAAAAAACCAAAAAAAATGATAAAAATATTTTAACCTGATAGACTATAAGTATTTTCCGTGGTCAAAATGTTATAAATTTCATTTAGAGTGTAAAATGAGATGGTATCGCTTGATATTAATTTTCATGTCAGTGAGTAAGGCATAGTAGAATTGAAATAGAAGCTCTACAGCCATATTAAGTCCAATTGCAGAAATGTTGGATGACAATGCATGACAATAAATAAATTTGACAAATGAGGTTTCAGTTTTAATTTTGATGCACCTGCTGTCAATAACAATCGTTATGCATTAATTTTATCGTATAGCGTAAATGATGAAGATAGTACGTAATAATACTAATCATTTACTAAATTTAGTATTTCGCATGGTACATGTAATTTAGCTTCAATGATAAACGTTATTTAACTTCTTTAATTTAAAAACAATTAGATAATTAACGGATTGTACGGATCTGTGAGAGAAGAGATGCGGTAATCTATGATGTCAGTTTCTATGAGTCGTATCTATGGGCTCTTTTCATATGGGCGATCATAACAAATTCGTTAATAGATATTGACATATTTACTATGGATGAGTAAGAGTATAGAAAAGAAAGGAAATTAATGGCTTGGTTAAAAGTAGTAGAAAAAGTAAAAGAAGTGTTTTCATGTGTTGGCATGTGTGTGTGCATGCCTTTTAGGGACAAACTAAAACCTTCAAAACTTCTAGAATGTTTCCGGCAAGTTACGATACTCAACTTTCTTTACAATTAGTTCTCGAGGATGAAATAGGTATTGATCTTGATCTACAACCATATGGAGAAAACAACTAAAGACAGAATAAGAATGACCGAATGTATTGAAAAGCACTATGATCCTGCATCAATAGCTCTAAGAGTGTCTTCAATGGTTATATGCTCAGATTTCTAATCTAGTCATGTACATCGCCTCTTCTCTGCGATGCTCTGAACCTGGGTGGAATGGGGGATGTACGTTTGGTGTGTAGATTCCTATTAAGGGCACCGAAAGATAGAAGGTATCTCTTTTATGCTCAATTAGGTCAACATGTGAAAAAAATTTCAGTCTTGGGGTGCTCCATATCCTTAGATCATTAGAAGCTGCATCATTATTACTTTAATCATTGGTATCTTCAATGTTCTTCATGAACACATATTTAATCGACTTATGATGATAGCTTTTATTTTTCTGGTTAAGAAATTCGACTCTTACTGATCGGATTATTCTTGGAAAGCTGTATTTTAGACAGAAATATATGTATGTATAATTACCATATCTATTTTATCAATGCATAATGTTAGAAAAATAAATTATATATTTATTTAATTTTAATTAAAGTATTCTTTCATTTTGGGATTTAATTGCTTGATACGCTTTATATATAAGCTTCCCGATATGTTATGTTTACACACACACACACACATATATATATATATATATATGTGTGTGTGTGCGTTTCTGTATGTGTATGTATGCATTTATTGAATGATTGAGCCATCTTCCCATTTTAAAATCACTTCTTGACAGTGGTTGTTGTGAGTATAATTTCTTTGAAAAAGTCTATAATCCTAATTAACATAGTACATTGATATTGAAGATAGCTTACGCAGGAGCATAACCCTATAAGCAATCGTGCTTACACTATCACATAGGCTAGCGTAGGAGAAGCTGCACGAAAAAGGGAGGGAAAAGAGAACAGTCAACTGCCAACGTCATCTTATACACTCTCTCTCCAGAAAAAAAAAGTAGCTCACTAAATAATGCTTAGGTTTCAATTAATAGGGATCCTAGTACCTTTCGCGTGATTTTATATATTGAAGATTGGCAGATTCAGTTTAGAAATTGGATCCGTGAATTTGGTTAGTGTTAAATATAGAGAGTATGTCATAAAAGAGAAAGTTACTAAGAAGAAATGTGAGTAATGATGATTCGTGACACAAAAATAAAACATTACTGTTTAAAGAAACATCATTGCATAATTTTCATCATTCAGAAATGTCCATAATTCTTTGAAGAAATTTACTCTCACTTTCATTTAAATCATTTTACGATTAATAGTAGCCTTTTCGAGGATTAAAGATTTCTTTCAAGCGTTATAATCATTTCAACACATAAAGTATTCTACGAAGCAATGTTATGTAAAGGGTAAAGCACTTCATTAAACGTAAAGCTCCTTTAATGAGTAAAGCAATCTTTAAGGCGTTATAGTCACCTCAATTGATATAACTGACTGTGAGTTATTATAGTCACTCCGAAGTGTAAGGCTTCTTATGATGTATTAAAATCATGTCAACGGTTAATGAGCTCTTCGAGACATTACAGTAGCTTAAATGTTCAAAGTCGTTTATGAAGCATTGAAGATATCTTAGTATTCATGACATTATATATGGCATAATAGTCATTTAAAACGTCTTTATATAGTGAAGGAATGTATTAATATTAAAGTGAATAAAACATTTTAAAGTATATTGGTCCTCTTATATCTTTTTTTAAAATATTAGATTCAATTTCATTTGAAATATGGTTGGCTTTAATATCATATCTTAAGAGACCCTATATATATATATATATACATATATATTACTCTCTAATCAAAATATGAAAGGTTACAGTGCTGTTTACTGCGTATGTATAGGACGGAAAACGTAGTGCACATAAAAATTTACTTACTAAAATGCATTAAAGAAAAAAAATCTTAAGCATGACTGAACTAGATTGTTTTGATGTATTTAAGTTTCAATATTCAATAATGCGAGCCTTTTTTGGTATATAATACGCAAAATATATTCAAAAATTACATTTGTAGCTATATGGAACAGTGCTTCTCAATCAATTTCAAATTTATAAGTTAAGTAAGGAAATAGCCACAGAGCAAAAGTTTATTTAAACAAACGTATATTACATGACAAAATGATGGATATTAGAAAAATATACAAACAATTAATTCACCAAAAGATAATTCGAGTTCTTAATCTGTTTTTAATAATTAAGATCAATTAATAACATAATCCTCTATACGTAAGACATAATACGCAACAGGGTACCTCATACCTCGTATAAGATAATGAAAAGTGCTAAATGGAACTAAATAGGCTTGTTTGAATGACACGAGATTAATACTTTTGGTAAAAAAATAGGTAGAAAACATAATTCTTAAAATTTATCTCTTGTACTATTTTACTGAGGTCAACGAAAAAAATATTTTGCTGAATAAGCGATGCTTCTTTTTATTAGAAAAAAGTTAATTTTAGGAAAGAAAGATTTATTTCTGAAACCGTGGACAGAATATCGTGTTTCAGAAAACACTGGAGTGGATTTTCGTTTTTCTGTAACGTCGTCTTTTTGAAAAGTTGTAAAAAACTGGTCTAGGCAATTTCACTGTGCATGATTAGTTTCTTTAACCTATTAAGGGAATTAATCATGGATGAAAATTAGTATTTTGCTAATATATATTTAAAAATCAACAGTTTACATTAATGTAAATAAATAAAAAAACTGAGTTTGGAAATTTAAAATTATTTTATTGATAACAAAAGAATAATTATATAGTTAGAATTTTTAGAAAGAAAGCTTACAGAAACATAAACATAGAAAAAAAGTTTGTAATAATTCATTTTAAAGAAAGGTATTTTATCCTAATTTAAAGATCCTAATTATTATGTAAACAATTTCAATATCGGGATTTAATTTCAAATTTTAAAGATTTTACCAATTATTCATTCTAAAATTTATAT
>BMAW01092862.1:47669-152822 GCA_019974015.1 Nephila pilipes
TTTTTTTTAAAAAAAAAAACAGAATAAAATATGTATATACCATGTATCAAATTCTATTATATCCATCATTTAATACTCCGTAATTAGGTTTCAGTTAGCCATTTCTATCTACCTCTTATGTAAAAAAAAACTACATTGATTAAAGTTTTAAAGGCCTATTTAAGCTTCGGATGATCGAGTGGAATCACAACATTACCAAATATCCATAAATTCTGAATATTTAATTTGAAAAAAGAAAACGTAAATTTTTCCATATTATGTTGATGTGATTTTTTAAATTATTTTATTACGAATCCTGAAGTTATCACTTCTACCATGAAATGAATATATGCGTTAAAAATTACATATTCTTTTGTACTCACTAATGACTCCAAATAGCTGTTAATGTTATAAACCGGCTATGAAAGCTTTTATCCAATACAATACTTTAGTGGAAAGATGGTTGATTAAATTCTTCGAGTTATGATATTACGGCAGATAACGTTTTACATATCTGGCTTTTGTAAAAGAATTTTTAAAATAGCAAGAAAATTCTCCACGACTATAAAACTGAACCAAAAAAGTTATTTTTGTAGAGTTTTGACCAACAGAAAATGTTTAGTGTCTCAAGTAATATTATATTTTCTAAACATTCTATAATAGTTTCATGTGCTCTTAAGCGTACAAATACAATCGTCACTCAAACAAAGTAAGCAGTCTCACATGAAATTTTTAACCGAAGAACATCACTTCAAACCCCATTTGATACTTGACATCACTGCAAATGGAGTGTGGATAGTTTCGACTGAATGGCGGTTGAGTATTCCTGTCCGCATAATACTAAACGATGTCCACTGGTCTTCTTTTTCGTGTGATTGAAATATCAGCAATAAATGCATTTATTGTTTTAAATTATGTTTGTTTGAAAATTATCAGAAAGAAAAAAAATTGATAAAGAGAATTTTTTTAAGGTTTCGGAAAGATCTTACTTAAGAATTATTTAGCCACTACCAAATTATATCGTACAAAGTATTACATTGTTCAGGGAAAATACAGATCTTGAGCAGAAAACCATGACATTAGAGGACATTCTGCAAAAAATAGTCGGTGCAATGTATGTCCTACAACATTTTCTACGAGAAACTAAACAACACATGTAGTAAATACAACATATTCATCTGTAAAACTTATGTCAATATCATAACAACAACATCTCGTGTGTAACATAATCAAAAATATTATTTGAAGTAAATTACAATGATTATTCAACAGACGAGTTAAATTAAAAGTAACTTTTCTTTTGAACAGAAAAAAACGAGGTATTCTTAAAATTTTATATGATAATGTTATGCACATAAGTATTATTTTTATGTATTAAACTAATATATAACCAAATATCTTAATCCTAATTTTTTCAAAATTAATAAAATATTCAACCATATCTTTCAAGATTAAATTAAAAAACCCTTTCTTAAAGAAAAAACTTAAATCTTATATCCTTTATCAAATTATCTAGAAGTAAAATTAATTAAAAGTATGTATATTGGTAAAGAGTGATGTATATGTATATATTATTAAAAGTGAGTATATATGCTCCATGTAGTATATGTATATTATATATTATTAAAGTGATATGTATGTATATATTATTATTAAGGGTGATATATGTATATTAAAAGTGATATATATATATATATAATATTAAAAGTGATATATATATATACATATATTCCGCATTCCCATAATCGGCCATCCGACAATATCACTTTTCCTCAGGGGGGCAAGTAAAGGTATAATTAAAAAAATAATATATGCATATTTATTAAGAAAATAATAACACAATTAAAGTAAGAATATGCATACTTAAGATTTGATTAATATATGGTTTAATGATAGCTATTAAGAAACTTTAAAAAAAATTAAACAACTTCACAATGTCAGAAAAATTGAAAAGAAAAATTAATACACAAAAAACTGTCAAGATAATACCAAAAAATGAAATTCATTCAATAAGATAAAAATATTTTAGGTGAAAAAACTAATAATGACTTTTTAAATTTCGGACGATTAAGTCATTGCATTAGTTCGTCAGGTAATAGAGTCATTCGTCCAATGCTTAAGATATTCAGCAGAAGTACTAGTTATCGCTGGAGCTTCAAAATGGCCACACTTTTGAACATCGTAAGTGTCGTTCAGTTTGATTTTCGTTTTTTTTTTTTTTTTGTATGGATCTAAGTGTTTGGGTTTTAGGTTGAGTCCTAGTCCCAGTTGAGTACGTTTGATGTCTACAAGATCATGAACCTTGAATGAAGTTGCTGGTTTTCGCCGGAGGTAGTAATTTTTTCCGTTTTCATCTTAAAATTTCATCATTTGTTGTTTAGCTAGTTTCCTTAACTCGTCACGGTTGTTAACGAAGACAGCTTTTATATCTTCAATAATTAAATTTGAATTTTTTAGATGTTGTACCGTTTTTATTTCTGTCTGAAATACCCATTCGAAGATAGTTGTTTGAATGCTTCGTTGGAACGTTGAATTTATAACTTTCTGAACTTATTTCACGTGTATATACTATTTTTCTGGATTGTCAATGGAAAGGATGGATATTACTTTTTCGATTGTAGAATTTAAACTCTCTACTTACCCGTTTGCTTTAGGTAATCCGTAGTATTTGGAAATTGTTCGATTTTTTTTAATACTGCAATAATCTTGAATTTGTTTAGAAGTAAGTGCGGTACCTCAATCGGAAATAATTCGAGATGGGTTGCCAAATATGTATTTTTGAATTCTAATTTACAATAACATCTGCAGCATCAGTTGACTTCGTTGGGTAAAGCCATTCGAATATTATGAAGTTGTCAGTGACGGCAAAATTATGTTTATAATTTTTGTTTGTAGTAGGGAATGGGCTTAAATAGTTTACATGATATTTGTGTAGAGGAATGACTTCTGTTTCGATAGGGAGTAGTGGACCATCTAGTCTTCCATGTTTGCGATTAACCAAAATACATGTAACATAGTTTTGAATGAAACATTCTGTCCTTTCTTTAACTTTAGGATATAGAATTGATGCTTGAGTGCTTTTACTGTTCATTTAAAAGCATAGTGAGCGAAGCGTATAATGTCGTTTTGCATATTTTTTGAACAACGAGTAGTTTTTCGCCATCTACAAATTAGTAGAGTACATAGGATTTCAGATGGTAATCTTTGTAAGATTTGATTCTTAAAAATTCCCTAATAGTTTGGATTTCAGTGTCTTGTTCTTAAGCCGGTTTGATTCTTGCAACAAGACTGCCTTGTGCACCCATAATTGGGTATCTACCTGACGCGTTTACGTGAAACATTTTAGAACTGGAGCGATGTTCTATTTTATAATCAAAACACATATCCATCAATCTATCCTAGTGGACAAATCATTTTTTCTTTAGTATCATTGAGACCAATCAGTGGTTATTTTGAAATGTTTGTCTAAAAAGTAAACTAAACTTTTTTAATGCTTGGACAAAAGCTAAAACTTCAATTACGTAGCTGCTGTATTTGGTTTCGGCGTCTGTCGGTTAATTACTCATAAGTTATATTGGGTGAAGCGCATTATCTCTCTTTGATTTTTGGAGTAAAATACATACATAACCATAAAGACTAGCATCACAATGGATTTCGGTATCAGCGTTCTGATTATAAATGTTCAGAACAGGTGGGAAAGATAAACATTGTTTGGGACAATTGAATGCTTATATTTTTCTATCTGAAAATTTAAATTCAGGAAATTTTCTTCAGAAGTTCTGTTAAATGATGTGAAATTATAGAGAAATTTAAAATAAATTTCGAAAATTATCCAGAAGACAAAGAAAAAATTGTAAACCTTTTTGGCATTTTAGTTCATGAAAATTAAGAACAACTTTGATTTTTTGCAGTGAGGGGTACAATTTACCATTTTTAGTAACATGATTTAGGAATTCTACTTAATTACGTAAAAGTTTCCATTTTTCTTAAAAAAAAATATGTTCAATCATTTAGCCTATTCACATAGTGATTTTAAGATGGCATTTTGAATTTTAACTCATTTTTAAATGCTGGTTTATTTGCCAAGCTCCTAGAGGGGAAGTTGGCTTCGGTTTATTGTAAGGAACCACGTTCATTTTAGAAGTGAAAATAGTTTATTAAATGATGAAAAATTAAAAAAAAAAGACAGACATGAATTTTTGCGTGCTTAAACACCGAGATCTAACCTTCTAATCTGCTTTGAAAGTGGCACTGTGGTAACAAAGTGGAACAGTTTTCATATATATATATATATATATATATATATATATATATATATGTGTGTGTGTGTGTGTGTGTGTGTAGAATCCTAACTACAGAAATGAGGTACATGGCTCGTTTTAAAGATGTCTAGGGTTTTTCTGGATTCAATAACAAAGCGGATTTTTAGAAGATGACATTTAATTAAACCACATGTTATTGTACAGTATTAACTAAGTTAAAATGGAACTATTGGTTATACATATTAAAGTGTATCTGATCGCACTCTTCCCTTCTTCTTGCGCTTCTCGTGCTTGCGCTTTTAACCAAAAGGACAAGTGGTGCCATTTAGTGTTGGAAGGTGTCTCAAAATGTAAAAGTCCTACTGCTCGGCCACTCCTCAGCAATATCTCGTTATGACCTTACAATCTTATCGATAACAAGTTTATAGCTATATAATTATGGAATATAAACATTACAAAAAAAAAATTAAAGAAATCAAACGGATTTGCTATTGAGAACATATGGTAGTTGAATTTTATCTACCCAGGGGAGAAGCATTTCATTAGATCAGCAGAGGTGGTAGTTGCATTCGGGCCTGCATGATCGCCTACTTTCTCTATGACATATCGATCTCTGGGCTTAATTTTAGCAACTCGATATGTTCCGAAAATTTTAAATCTGAGTTTGATGCCTACATTACATTGTATACGTTTTACTGCAACTAAATCATCAATCTGGTTCTGGGGAGCCTTTTTTCTCTTCTTATTATATGTTGTTTGGTTCTCAGACTGAATCTTTAAAATATTTCGTTTCGCATCTTTATGGATGCTTTCCCTTTGACCTAGGTATTCTTCTTCTAGCTCCTCCATTAGTAGGTCTCTAATCTTTATGTCTTCTTTATTTCTCATCTGAACGTAAGTTAGTAGTTCAAATGGTGCCCACTTAGTACTACAACTGATAGTGCTGTTCAGGACTCTTTGGAGCCTATCTACATATCGATACCATTTCGTTGCATAATCGAGTGATAACTTGGTCAACACTGAAATAAGTGTATGGTGGACTCTTTCGTCTTGACCGTTACCTCGTGTAACTCCTGTGGTAATTTGTAAATGGTGTATTTCTTCTTCTGCACAATATTCACCAAAGGGTTTTCGATGTGAATGGAGATCCTCGATCGGTTATTATTCGTTTGGGTTGCCAAATGTACTTTTTTGTATTTTCAGCCTTTTTATCACTTCTTCTGTGGAAACAGTTTTTACTGGGAATAACAAGGTCAGTTTCGTAAAATCATCAATTAACGTCAGAATGTGCTGATACTTTTTATTAGTTGATGGCAATGGGCCAATAAAATCAATATAATAAGTATTTAAAGGTGCCCCATCTTTAGGTATTAGATTTCCTAAATCCTTCCTTTTTTCCTGACTTTCAATTGGATAGAATGCAAGGTACACAATTAACTATTATTTGTTGGGTAAGTTTAGATAAATAATAAATAAAGAATTCTTGTTTGACCACATCTTCAGTTTTGACCCGCTGAGAAGTGATCATTTTCATGAACTAGCTTAATTAATTCAGTCTGCATACCACTAGGGGCAACTATAAGTTCACGGACGTTTACGAATTTGTATAGTATCCCATTTTTTTCGATAAAATCTTGGGACTCCTCACTTCCTAGGATTGTCTTTACTGTGCTAATATTTTCATTTTCCGACTATGGGTTCTTCAATCTTGTGGTTCATGCATCATCACCCATCATCAGGAAGGGGTACCTGCGCAATGCGTCCACGTGCTTCATCCTTTGACATGGTTTATGTATTACTTCATATTCAAATTCTTCGAGCAGTAATGCCCATCTAGCAATGCGGGTAACTAAGTCTTCCTTTCTCATGCTTTTTTTGGAATGCTTGGCAATCTGTCACTATCTTGAATTTGTTTCCAAGGGTAATATCCTTTAGAGGTAGCCCTTTTTGCGAAACAACAAAATAGGTTTGTAATTCAAAGTTCGATGGTTTCTCAGGTTCCGACTCAATTTACTTCAGGACAATTGTAGCGTAAATGCTTCGGATAATTACAAATGAAACATTTTCTAGGTATTCGTTTTTCAATTTCTTTACTCGGATGAGCCTTATAATATATACTTTCAGGATTGAAATTTTCCGTTCTCCTGTGGTGATTTTCACATCTTTCGAAATTAGCGAACTTTTTCGGTAATCTGGCTTCTTGCTTCCGAAAAGATGGTGAAAAGCATGGTTTCGGCTTCAATGTCCTCTGAACATCTTCAAATTCCTCTATTTTCTCGGCTAACTCCTCTGGTGAATTGATACTGGGCCATTCGTCTAAATGATACACTTCAAATTCAAAGGGAGCTCTTTTCTTCATTTGATCTGCTATTATCAGATCTCGCAACTGGTCAAAAATTTTGACGTTAAGTTCCTCAATCAATCCATTAAAGAATGTTTGAATTTCTTGGTAGAAATCTCGCCATGTAATCTCAGCACCTTTCTGGTGAGTAACAAACAACTGTCTAAACTTCTCAAGAATTAATTTGAATCTTTTGAGTAGCAGTAGCTTTACATGATCATAATCTTTTGCCCTTTCTTCAGGCTTTCAAGCAATTAGTTGTGTTATTCCTAGTGGGAGTAGACCCAACAGATGTGTAAAAAAAACTCTTTAGGTACAGCACATCATATTAGCTTGGCGCCCAAATAATATAAAATATAGACTAATAGACCCACTAACCTTTGTAACATGAAAATTTTAAATATATCACATTTGACAAGCAGGACTTCCCAGGAAGTAAGGTTTTTCTCCTCTGTCCCAAAAGCACTGAATGGAAGGGCTCTTTTGCTTAGGGCTTAGAAGAGTTCTAAAGTTTAAATTACTCTTCTGATTCAGTGTACAAATGAATATACCATTTCCTCAAAAACATTTTCTTAAAGTTTTATTACCCTTTTACACAACATATCTATATGAGGAGGGACTTTCAACATATATCTAACTTAAAGATAATTCCAGAAACGGAATAAATTCAGAGCCTGATTTCAGATTGTAACTGTCAGGCATTGAGCCAAAGTTTGAATTCCTTTGTTCCATTAGACAGCTACATATCTCCCGTTAAGAGTTTTTCTTAAATTTAATGTATATTAGCTAGAACCTAGTTAGTATGTTCAGTCACATTTGTATTCATTTTCTTGCATTTATCATTTTAGTTTTTATTAATGCTTATATTCAAATGTTTTATGATCAAGCTTCCGTTTATTGTTATGAACTATTGTGCAACATGAAAATAGGTTTCTACCAAAATCTGAACGTTTTCTTACCTGTTACTAACGACTATACAAGGAGTTCAATAATTTATTTTGGTTTTTAGAAAGGTTTTGCTAGAAGAAAATGGTTTAAAAGCACTACAGTAGAGAATACAAAATCCCACCCCTGTTCCTCCCAGAAAAATAGCTCTGTTTCATTCCCCATTCCTCAAACAGAGCTTATTAGATAAAGTGATACGGAATACGCTGTATGAGAAGCAAATAGAAATAAAATGCAAAAGGAGACTATTTGATTTTATTCCTTAAAATTGTACCTTAATTATTTTTCTTCCTTTGACTGAAACCCAGATTAAATATAATCATCGATCAGTTTTAGCTAAAGCCTATTTAATTGAGCTCTCGTGAACTGTCCGTACAAGTTATCAATCAAATTTTCACCTGTTAACTGATAATCCGGCAGCTTTCATAAAGCATCCACGAGAAAATGTATCTCTTACAGATGTTCTTCACACAATTGTTTTATAAAAACAATATTATGTTTTGAATAACATTATTAAGTTTCTTAACCAACAAGAAATGAAATAAGTAACTACATTTAGAAATTGGTAAGTATAAATTTATTAATAACTAATTTTGTAAAAAGAAAAACAGATATTACTTCTATTTGGATACTAACTACTTTTAGTTTGTATATTCCATGCACATTTTTATTTCCACAAGAGTCCCTTCACACACCTGCAAGAGCTGCTAGAATCTCGGGAGCCGATAATATATGTAGCAATGTATTTTTTAAGCAATGTTCATCACTACACACTTACAAAAGTTATTTTAATCTGATACTCAATTAATGAGCATATGTTTAAAAATTCCTCACAAAAAGTTTCTTCATAATGTTTATAACTAAAAAAAATATAAATACAATTAATAGCAGCGTAATTGCTTAAACAAGAAAAAATTCTTTTCGAAAGCCTACAGTTAATTTCAAGGGGTGTTCTTCTCATATTCCATTAAACAAAACGATATTCCTTTACTGAATATTTGGATTGCATCGTTTAGTTAACCCCTCCAATGTTGAATGCATTTATTTTTTTATTTGATACGTAATGAAAATTACCATTTTTTCCGAAGTAAGTTTTTCTTTCAGTACTAAACAACCTATTTACCTTTTATGTCAGTTAAATACTCGATCGCGTGTTTAGATGACATAATTGAACTTATTTCCCAAAACAATAATGAATGAAAATAATACCGGAATCTTCTTTTCTCTCTTCAAATTATTTTCTAGCATATATTTATGCTTCTATCGATTTCTTTTCTATATGCATTCTTATCCATAAAATTAGCGAATATCTCAATACTCTGTTAAAGTAACATCATTTCAAACGATTTCAGTTTTATTTTGGAAGTATTTTATAACCCACTTTTTTCAAACATAATACATACGATTATGCTAGTATGGAATAATCCTATGATACTAAATAAGCAATATAAAAAAGGTATATATATTTAGAAAATACACCATTTTTGTTTATGGCACGAATACCACTACATTATTATAATTTGGTATGCAGTTTGAAAATTAAGGGTTTCTTAAAAACATCTTTGAGATAAATGTTAAATAAATATTCCTTGTTTTCAATTATTGTTTGAAGATTTTATAAGTATTAAAATCCTGACTAATTTTCTCTTCACAAAATTGAGCATGTTTATAAATACCAGAACAGCTTCAAAAATCAATGAAGGGAATCAACTATTACAAAAAATATGAAATTCAGCAAGGGCACAATTCAAGAAATTAGATTAGAATTTCAGTGAAGGATCTTTACTTTTTTTCTGCTCTTTAGATGGGGATAAGAATGTGACAATTAACAAATGCATTGAAATATTTTGATGAAATTTGAATCTTCAGAAATCAATTTCTTATTCCTGTCTGCAAGTAAAGTTACGAAAGAAAAGCGAAATGTTTTATAATCAAAGAAAATTTCCATTACAGTCCATAAAATAAAACTTTTTCTGTACTAAATGAAGATTTTAATGTGTTGATGTTAAGTTATGATAAGAAAAGAAAAGCATTTTCTTTTAATTCTTTAGTAACTGGTTTCCAATATGTACTGATAAAATTAAAATGAAATTAAGTTCATAAGTTCTGAATTGTTAAATCCATGCTGACATTTAAAAAAGATTTTCAACATAACATATTAAATAAAATATTTTGATTACAATATTCGTTTTGGTTGATTCAATAAGCTAAGTATGGCGGTAATAGGAATAAATTACTGTCGCTTGAAGAAAGCCTTCTTTAAAACTTTTTCCTCGCTACAAAACTTAACAAAAACGTTGCCAGAAGCAATAATTTTCTTTTGAAAAATTCAATTAATATTAGCGTAATTAATGTCAATCCTATTTCCCTCTAAGATTATTAGTAAATAATTTACTTTAAATTCTTCATTAAAAACAGAAAGTAAAACTAAAAATCATTACATTTGTTGTTTATTTCGACATAATAGAATAGGAAAAAAAATATATCTACTGAATTTTGGAACAATACAATTGTAATTTGTTGCTTTGAAAGCTATACAGTAACATTTATGCATAGTTTCTGTTTAGATATAATAATAAATATAATTGAACATATTTTTTTTATATTTCAATATATTTCATTTCTGGATATAGGCAAAAACTATTTTGAATATCTTCTTACGAAATGGTAATTTGATAAATTTGGCAAATAACTAGATAAATTACAGTTTTGTTACGTTCCGTACATTTTAAAGCATACAATAATTTACATTTAATAAGCAAATTATGTTTATTAAAGAAGAAAAATTTCAGAAGCTCTAGTGGAATTAGTAAGATGATAATCAAAACGTTGAAAAATTAATTTATATTATATCTTATCATTTATGAAGTTTACTTTTATGCTTAAATAATTCAATTTATATTAATTAATTGAATTTTTTAAACAGTTTAACTTATTTCATTTGTTTAAAATATTGGAATAAAGAATACTTCATTCAAGTGACTATTTTTTTTCTTCAGAATGATATGAGAAAATTCAAGTATCTTGAAAATATCATAGAGGGCAAATGGATACAGAAGACAGAAACTAA
Source organism: Nephila pilipes (assembly GCA_019974015.1). Taxonomy (NCBI): domain Eukaryota; kingdom Metazoa; phylum Arthropoda; class Arachnida; order Araneae; family Nephilidae; genus Nephila; species Nephila pilipes. Next base: position 58,267 of record BMAW01092862.1, read on the forward strand.
CCATCCACATCTCAACAACGCTTATTTATCGTCGAGATTTAGTTAATCTCTTCAATCTTTTTCAATCATTATGCTTTAATGCTTAGGTTTTCTTTTAATTTAGATTTATGCAGGTTTCAGAGCAGCTGCTATTCCTACCATGCGTTTTCTTATCAATAAACTGATTTTTCCATTTGTATTCTCAATATGTGTAACAAAAGAACACAACTTCAAAGCCGTCTAATAAGGGAATCATTTGATTCAACTGCGATCCTATAAGATCGGTACAATGCATTTGAGTTTAAATAACTCTGCTATTGTAATTGAATTTTAATTTACATGAAATTAAAAAAAAATATTAATTTTAAATTTTTCAAACGAATGTGAAAAGTATTTGTAGCTATCTATCAAAAATATTGTTTCTCTTTTTTTGATATGTTTTCCACAATATGAAATTTACTTGTTTTTTATATAATAAAAACATTAAATACATATAATATGTAAATGTGTATTATTTATTACAAAATGTCTTAAATATTTTAAGAAACAGTTTAAATCCCCCAGGTTTAAACTGTTAATGTCATTAAACTGTTAACAGTTAAATAACCCCAGCATTAAATGCCTAATGTCATTATGCATTAAGCATTTAATTTTTTTTATCATAATATAATACTAAAAATAGGAAGTAATTTTAATCTATTGTATATATTGAGCATATTTTATTCTATTTGTATGAAATCTATGTCATAATACAAATGGCCGTATTTGAAGTTTTGGTTTATCACATGAAAATAAGTTTATTACTAGGTACAAAATTAAGAATATTGATGCAAATGAAGCGGAATTATTTACATATGTTTTATGTTATTATGAATTGGTTGGACTAACCGCTCGAACTGGTCATTCGATGCTAATTAGTGAGTCTAATGTGTCATAACTCGAGCCCAAGACTTATTGATTGGTTATTGATTGGTTTTACTCAAAACAACTCGAGAGCTATTGGCAACGGACCTCGCAATTTTGAGCCTCGTTCAAGAGAAGAGGACGAAACCTTAACTGATCCCCCCTGTCCTAAATTCCACATCAAGCGAAAGAGTGGAATTTGCCCCACGATAGATTTAACGCACATCAGCCCCTGCAACATGGAGGGATTTTAGTAGCATGAAGGCTCAGACCTACGACTCGACGAAAACCGCAAGACTCAAGACCGCTACTATATCCACTAATCTAACGCGGCCCTCAGAACTGGTTGAAACAATGCCGGAGTGAGCTCACGAGCATGATTACTGGGCTATTGGGACCAAGATAACTGCCAGAGATTCTGTGTATCTTAATCAAACGTTACATCTTGAAAAATAAATATAAATTTTAAGAATAATGCATATAAAGAATATTAGATGATGCAACATGATTTTGTTATAATATTTTTTTTAGAATTTGTTTGAATTAAATAACAAAAACACTTTGATATTAATAAGAAAACATGAAACAAATTTTTTATTACTGGCTTAAGTCATTTGTTTGAAAGATTTGTTGTGAACTCAATACTTGTATGGTTATTTACAGATTAATGTTTCAGAAATTCTTACTTAATTACCAAATTATGTTTAATTTCGTTATTTATTTATGATCAATTAAGTTTTTATCTTTATTAATTCGTTTTAGTATATAATATAAAAATTGCTTTCTTTGTAACATTGTGCTGTTCGATATTAATTGAATAAATTGTTATTCTTTTGATATAAAAATATTAGCAAATAATTTAAGCATACCTCGTATTCAAAAAGAAACAGTACCACTTTTTGATGAAAATATGTAGCTTCAATAGTACCATTTACATTTTCTGTTGCTTAACAGTTAATTTTTTTTTCTTAGTAAAAGACATCAAAACTTACTTTCGTGCTTCGGTCACCTGAAATTGAATTATGAGAATTACAGATTGTTTAGAAATAATAAGCGTTGTGTGTTCTTTTTGTAAACTCAAATGATTTAACAATTCCAACGACTTCCTTAAATTTGAACTGTTGGCGAGCAACTAATGGTGGAAGTATGTAAGTTGTTCAAAATTATCTATTGAAGAAACCATTTTAAAAATGGTTTGATTATTCACAAAACCGATATGAGATTTACCACTGCGTTAGAAATGAGAAATGATACTAAATTCAATGCCTTTAGTTCTGGCCATTGATAAACATTTCTTTCTTTCTCTAAGGAATTCTTGAGTAGGATGCTCTTCATAATCTCCCCCCCCCTCCCGAAAAAAAAAGCAACGCCACACAACTTTTCCGACATTACAGGACTTACTTTCCAAGCGTTTTGAGAGGAAATACTCTACAGTTTTCTTTGAACCTCAGTTTCCTAAGAAAATGATGATGCACTAGGACCTGATTCAGGGTGACAATGGGTTGTTCAAAGGCGAAAACTGGACATGAAGCCATATTTTTTTTTTAAGTAAAATTAATTTAACCTCTGAATCATTGTCACATTTGTTTTCATGCGATTTAAGAAATGGTAGTACTGAATGATAAAATCAAAATGCCTTGTACAAGCAAAGCCATACGTCTTGAGAATCATGTACAGTTTAAACCGCATTGTCTTTATTTCTGATTTTACGAAATATATATCTTGAATGTGTGTGTGTTAGAATAAAAGAGAGAGAAAGGAATCAGAGACTATGAGAATATGAGATAGAACGAGATAGAGAAAAACACTGAGAGTAAAAAAGAAATATCTAACGAATTTCACAAAATTTAACACATTCTTTGAAAACATGATCAAATGTCAAGAATAATATTTTATTTGATACAACAGCTTCCTAACTTTAAGAGTACACAGCATGGTGATTTGGTAATTACTTTGAATTTACTAGGAATCTGGTTTGCTTAAAATTTATTTAATATTTAGAATTTAATTGATAGCAATATTCTTTGATAATTCGTTTTCTTTTCGCATCAAAAAAGTCAAAATTATTATTTTTTTTTGAAAAAATAATATAACAATTTATTGTTTTGTAGACGTGTAATTAAGTTTAATTAATTTATATGTATTTATAAAGAAATTGTTTCTAAGGTGAACTTGGCCTATTTAGGTAAATTATATTATTCCGTTTTGAATAAAAAGAGTCAAGTATCATTTCAATCACTGCAAAAAAATAGAAATTCATACGAAATACTCTACTCATTTAAGAAATAATCCAGTACATAATTAGCGTTAAATTAGCACACTGGTATATTTTGAAACTAGAAAATGATTTCATGTAAATATAAAAATTGATAATGTTATGGAAATAAAATGTGAAATTTGAAGAAAAGAAGTGTCTATTTCAATCTGCTTTCAGATAAAAATATCAATTTATGAAAATAATTATTTTTTTATGTCATACGGTATCTGACTATGAAATAAATATTTGATTTTTAAATTATCTGAAGTAACTGAAAAAAAAAACACTATTTTTTTTTCTATATTAAAAAGCAAATTTTAAATCTTATATTAATTGAACTTGCATATGAAACCATTTTCTTATAAATGCATATATAAGCTAATTAAACTTAATTATACGTATACAAAGAAATAAATTATTATACAAAAGTTCAGATAAAACGACGTTGTAAAAAGAAACTGAAACTGTCTTTACTCTTATGGTCGAGTCATCCCATGTATTATCAACTTCTTATAAGTCTGTTGAGAGTAGCATATATTTTACAGAATCAGTGGGGAGGTTCTGGAGATTTTATTATTTAAGTAGAGTAGAAAATGGGAAACTGTTGTTGATGATGTTCAATTAAAACTTAGTTTTACCATACGTTTAATTTTGGCAAGAATTTTGAATTAAAACACATAATCATGGAAACAAATTCTGAAAAATACAACATTATTTTGGATATAAACCACTGCACTGATTTCTAAAATCTCACTTGTGCGAGCAACTGTTTTGGTGGATTATTTAAATAAATGTTTTTATATGATTATGTATTTTAGTTTATCCATACTCGTTTACTTTACATATTATTCTGATTTATGGTTTTTGAGTCCATGAGTGATAACATGATACAAATAAATAACTTTTATTTAGTAATCAAAGGATCACTTAGGTTATATTTTTAAAAAAATATATGCCTTTTTTCAAATTGCAAAATTAAATGACGAGAAAGGGCATTACTAATGAATAAATGGAAATCAATCTATCTGATATCGTTGCCGTAAAGGGATTTTCAGCGAATCTTTAGGATATTAAGACCTTTTTGTGTCATATTGATAATTTGGTATCAAGCCTGAAAAACGAAGATGAGGATAAAGCTTCACTAACGTTAAATTTTTGTAGTGACTGCAGTGTCTCCTAGGTCAATTGTGTAAAAGTAATGCAGTAAAAACAGAAAGCAAATTATAATTTTTTTAATTTGTACACTAAAACTACAGTAAACTAATTTTTTCAATTAATTTAACAGTTGATTTTCTTTTACAATAAAAATAAATAAATAAGTAAATATCATTAAACCACATATTAATTTGTATTAACTGTCAAAAATAGAAAAATATGCAATGGACCTTGCGTGCAACAAGGCATATCGAGATCTGAGGCTAAATAATTGGTTGGAATGCATAAGATCAACATAAGACCTATCCACGTGTAACCACATAACAATAAATATACAAATAAGAGCTGCTCATCCGTAGTCACGTAGTCAAAAAAGAAATTGAAAATGACCATGAGTGGGTACATAACTGTCATATTGTCAAGCATTATTGGTTTCTAAAAATGAGAATAAAAACATAAGGTTTATAGTAAAAAAATGAATATTCTTACTGTAATTATTTTTTTTAGGAGAGAGGACTTCTTTTAATGTTCATTTTCTCTCCTTATTTCTGTGACATTCCTAGAATTTTTATCATTCATATAATAGGATTACTTGTATGATATACAATAAAATAAATTATAAATAATATGCTAAGAAAATGATACAATATATAAAATATTTTTATTATTTAGGCAAAATATGAGAATATGTATGAGTCGAATGCATATTGATAAAAATGGTTTGCTTCTGACAGTATATAAATGCGCTTAAACTTTGTACAAACATATACACATAAACACACGCACACACAGACACACATACTCTCTCGCACATACACACACACGCATATATATATATATATATATATATATATAATGATCTCACATAAAACTAATTTGATTTCCTCATTTGAATAGATCATTCCTATTTCTTTACCCGATTCCAAATTATTATTTTTTTTATTAGATCAAGCACTCATAAACTATGTTTAATCCTCTTTCCCATAGTATTATCTGCGAGAAATAATCTCTCCAGACAAATAGACACGAAGGAAATTTCTTCAGATTCCCTTCAAATTACACCACGTGAGTCTAGATGATTGGGAGAAATCCCCAGATATCCCTACTTATAAAATCGTCTGCACAGAGGAATTATCTCTCTTCTATTATCTTCTATTTTATTTTGTTGCAAACTAATAGGCAAAGCTGTGACTCCAACCATATGGATAATTCTGTATTGCCTCTTTCTCAACTAAAGTGGAATGAGCAATCATGAAATTTGTAATTCATCACCTTATTTACTTTATTAATTAACTTCTAAGTAATTATATATTTATAAATATGTGTGTATAACATAAATTCGTGAATGCCAAGCTGTTGAATTTTGAATGTGTCTGTCTCCATTGGATTAAAAGGATTTTGTTTCAATTGTTTCATCCTTATTATACAGGTAATGAGCACAAAGAAATGAAATAAGACATGGGTCATAATGGGAGCCGCAAACGCAAGCAAGATTGTAAAATCAGAAAAAGGTGAAGAGAGAAAGGAAGATTCTAATGGCCCAAGTCTGCGCTTATAAACAAGAAAAACAAGGAACTCCTGATATTCTGTTTACGCAAGGAGTAACAAAGCTAGACTGAAATTTGCTGTTAATAAGTACATGAAAGTTGGTTGGAAGGACTTTGTTGAGTATTAAAAATGGGAAGAACGTGCAAAAAAAACAGGAAGTTAAAAAGAAAAAAAAAGTCCATTATATATATTTAATAGATGCATCTTGCACAAAGATATATACGTGTTTGTACATACGGCCAGGCTTATTACTATGTAAATTGTATTTATTCTTAATTTTTATTTATAACTATTTTTCCCTTAAATATTCAACATTAAATAATTCATAAAAATTTTGAAGTACTTCTTTCATATTATTCATTATAGAAAAAATTATAATGAGATCATTCTTATCATAACATACTGTAAGCACTGGAATAAAATACAAATTTAACTCTTAAATTCTATTTAAATAAACTAATGTAACTCTTCCAAGACATTTGGTACTTTTTTTTTTTACTATTTTCATAAATTCATTAATATTGAGTGTTACCATTGATTAACTTTAATTAACTCGTCAAGCCTTATTATCATTCGTCTCCACAGTTATTGTTTCAAAGATACCAATTGAACTCAAAATTCAGAATATAAAAAATTGAATAGAAGAAATAGTCTTTTATGAAATATGTTTTCATATGATACATATTTAATCTTAATTAGGCTTCAAATGTTTATTCTTCTTATATATTACTTCTGCATAAATTTCTATAAATATACCATTATCTTATATTAATTAATAAATTAATATTAGCTACATATATTATACGCTATAATCTCGTAATTTAATTATTTTTATGAGTTATAATCACATTATTGTATAATTACTTTCCTAACACATTTTCCAACTGATTAACATCATAAAGAGTTAAGGGTAATAAAAGCTTTATCTAATGTCTCAGTTAAGGTTTTTTAAGCTAATTAAACTTTTTGTTTAATCATTATATAATTTTAATGCTTCATATCTCCTAAAGTCATTTTAGAAATGAAGAAGGAAAGCAAGAAAATTCAAACTGTATGGATCAAATTAGAAGAAATTAGTTTATAAGCTGACATACACAATTTAGCTTCGGGTTATTAGATCTTCGATAAATAAATTCTTTTATGTGCATCTCAGAATATATATATATATATATATATATATATATATATATATATATTATATATTCTGGAGTATTTAGTAATGGGTGACATGATTTTTAAAATATGAGAGTTTTTGATTTTTTATTATTTTTTTTATATGGAATAAATAGTACTAACTCATTCAAATTCATACTTAAAATTGTTTTACTTAATCTCTAGGCCATATTCCTTTTATAATTTTTTGACATCAATTTATCAAACAGCATTTTTACTTTTAAATGAAAAGTTGGAAACTTAGATTAATTATTACTTTCTTGAAACGTCGTTAGGTAGATAAATCTTTTCTTTACCTTATAACTTTTGCTTATTGTATTTATTTGAAAAAAATCATGTCTTAAAAAAATTTATAACTGTTCCACAACTGTAATTCTCATAGGGGGTTTGGATAAAGCATTTAATAGTATTGAAAATTATCAGTCATTATTTATAATATGCCTCTAGATTTTTAAATATAACAACAGATGGAGAAATTATTTATGTTTTTTTTTTAAATTTAATCTGCTAAACAAAACTTTATCGGTATTAAAGAAAAATTCAGTTCACACGTAAATTTTTTTTTGATAATTACATGATATATCTTCAACGTTAGTGACTACATTTAGAAAAAAAAAATAAATTTATTTAATGGATTGATTTTATATATTTTAATTATAAGATATTATATATAATTCAGATTAAATTTTTTTTAACCAAGTAGAGATAGGTAACTAGATGGAGATAAACATTGTATTATCAATGGAAATTTTCCATGAGTCATTTATAAGTGATTAAATGAAATATTACTTAAAAGCATACAACTAGTAAAATAAGTGACGCTGAAAATTAATTTAATTAATTTTAACAATGCAGAATTGAAAGTGTATATGACAATAAATGATGTCTTCATGTTTCATCTTCTCATCTGATGTAAGAGATAGGGTACATGTGTCTGCTTAAAACTTTTTGTCATGTAGTTCGAAATGCCGCAACAAAAAATCTGAGAACTAAGTAATGGTGCATGTCCTAGGACTGTTTCAATCATATCAACTTAGTATTAAAAAAATCAATTCACACATTAAACTTTATTTAACATTTTAGTTTCATATCATTTTCTGAAACTGAAAACCATGATAAAACATTAATTTAACTGAAGTTTAAATAATATTTATTAATTAATAAGCTTAAGATAATTAAACATCATATATACATAAGTTGGCATAACATGAGCAGTACAATTTAGCTTAAATTCTTAAATAAGCTAATACAGGCATAATAAGCCTGTTAAAGTCATAAATTTACATTTTCAGAAGTGATAAAAGAACGTAAATGCGTTTTTGTAGATTACCCCTAAATTAAATGCTGGTTACATATTCAATATTTATCAAAAGTAAATTGTATAAACTCTAGCTAAAAATTCATGTTAAAAATATATATTTTTAAGCATACTTTTTATTCCCACAAAATATGCATAACTTGATTTATATTTTACTTTCAATGCTCTCTTCAAAGACTGGGACAAAAATGTCAGCATCCACGCATAAAAACAAATTTTGCATACGTAAGCGAATATAAAACAAAAGATTTCATTTCCTATTCCCTCTACGTCTTGTCACTCAGCAGAGTTTCTTTTGTTTGGGTTCCCTCAAGCGCCAGACACTGTCAAAGAATCTACGTGATCTGACAGTTTAAGCTCCCTCGTAATCTCCTCTGGAATGCTGAAAAGAAAATCAAAGTATTTATCGTAGATGTTTGAAAAATACTCAGTAATATTATTAAGGGTCTGAATAAATATTTAAGGGAAATGGATCTTAAAATATTAGGTGCCTTAATTTTAGTTCAAAATTCAAAAATTCAGTACTAATATTCTTCATTAAGACATTAAATATAATGCAAAAAAGTTTTTAAAAGAAGACCAAATTTTATTATTAATTAATAAATTAATGAAAATTTATCAACATTTTTTGCTAAGTTTTTGTATACAACTATTTATATTATTTCTTAAGATTTTTAAAATTATAATGATTTTTATTTATAACATTTTTTTTGTAATAAAACAGAAATGAAGAATTTGACACATAATATTTCAAATTCTACTGTTAATAAAGAACCTAAGATTTAATTTTATCAATGCATTTTTTTGTTATAAGAAACGATTGAATTCACTTTTTCTTTCTGATAATGTTAAATAACATAAAATACATGCACCTAATTAGAATGCATTTTTTAGTTAATTTATTGTTTTTCTTTTTTAAATACAAATTTAAATCACTAAACTAATTATATATATATATTTAAATATATATATATATATATATATATATATATAGGAGAAATTGAAAATTACGAAGTCTCGAAATTTTATTATATGATATAAATGTAATGCAATACATAAAAATTATTTCTAAATTAAAATATATGCTCAATGTATTCTAATCAAAATATTTTTTTTGCAATTTTTTATGTCTTTCTCGTGTTATTTTAACGGAATGTAGAATTATTCCTGCAATATTTATCCGTATTTTCTAATGAAATTACTAAAATAGTTTCAGAAATATGTAACAAAATTCTACTTTTAAAAATTGGTTCATTTGTTTTAATCTTTTCAAATTAGATTTTTATTGATTAGAATAAATTTAATTCATTCATTTTTTTATACAAATAAAAAAATTATAATCGAATGAAATTGGTTTTCAAAGCAAATGTTAAATTTGTTAGTGGAGGAAAATATGATTTTATAGATATTTTTTTTTAAATTTTGCACATTCATAAGTAATAAAAAGCAAATACATACAACAATTTACTTTTTGAAACCATTTGGAATGGATGTCATTTTTTACCAAGTCAAACTTCATGTCAAACTTCATATACTCATTATTAAATGAATATATATACGTACAACTTTGAAATTACATAAGTTTAGCTTTGTGTTACTCATTTATTTTAAATGAAAAAGAAAAAAAAATGTATAAAGTTTAAAGGGTTTAACTAAATAGTTCGCCATTGCAATATTTTCCCATTGTTTATATTTATATATTTTTATTAAAAATATATACAGATTTGTATATTTTTATTAATATTTTTATATAAAATATGTATATTTTTATTAAAAATATATACATACATTATAGTCAACCTACATATTTTATTATAATTTTATATGCAGTAAAATTTAAAAGGATAGTGACTGAATCATTTATTTATTCAAAATGAAATTTAAATGTATATAAAATATAAACTTTTATATTCTTATTATTACGTGTTATCCATTGCAATTAAGAATATATAAAAAAATTCGAGATAAGTTATTTTGCGTTATTGACAATTTAACAACTTATTTAGCAATAAAGAAATGAAATAATACTACATGAAGTATTCTGATTATTTTAAAAATTGTTTCATTTTTTTTACCCAAAATTGGAAGTACTAATGCCTATTATTTTTCAATTAATCTAGAACTAAGGTCTCTTGTATTTATAGTTCAAAGCAAAATTAAAAGTTCTATTCTAAAGTAATGAATTTACTTTGCAAATGATAAGCACTATTTTTGAAGCAATAATAATCAATCTTAATTATTAAATAAGCAATGTTTTCTTAGGGTTTCATTTCTGAGAAACTGGCACACAAATGCAACCAAAAAATACTTTGTTTCTTTGAATCAATATTTAGACAAGATGTTAGATTTATAAAAATGTTAATATTTAGGTCTTCTTGAAAATAGATTTCCTTTCTGTCAATTTTTGTAGAAATGTATAACATTAAATTCATGAAACATTAAAATGTTTTCAACTATAAGCATGTGTTAAATTCCTATTTAAGGTACAATTTGTAGTTCTATTAAAATTTTATTGCATTCTTAAATATTGCAATCTAAAACCTAATTAAAATAAATTTTCATTTATTTAAAAAGGTCTTAAGGTTATATAACGAATTTGAAAATAATAACTATGTCAACATTCATTTCGGAATTTTTATACTTATTTCTCTGACACATTCTATACCATTTTTAATATTTTTCCAACACTTACACTATCCGAAATTTCTGAAATCTACTGTAAAATATGATGCAAATTCTAAAAATAAATATTTCATAAATAATAATCTAATTTCAGGTAAAATTTATTTTGAGTTTAAGTAATATATTTCTTATTCTGTATCATCATCATAAAGCCAGTTCATTCTTCAGATTAAACTTTGATATAAATATTAACAAATTTTCCAAGAAGCTATTCTCATCAAATATCAAGAGAATAGAATGCAATCGGATAGAAATATTTTTGCTGTTCTGTTTTCAAAGGTCTTGTTATGAATAATTTTGCTTATATTTCTCACAAGACTTTCTTAAATTTATTTTGCTCCGTACTACATAAAATATACGACATTATTTAATCAACTATTCCGGAGTTTTCCTTTTTTCCGTTTCAAGCACTTACTTCTTTTCTTTCTTAGATAGTTTATCATCAAAGGATATAAAATAAGACGATGAATCATCAAATAAATTACTAACAGTATAATGATAGCTATGGTTATTATAATTTTTATAATATACTGTTGATGCACTATGGGATTATCAACACCATATAGAAATCGTAAGATAATACTGGATATATAGTATTATTGATCAAGTAATTAAATATAAGTGAAGTTAAAAGTGAAGCATTCCAATGTTTTGTAATGACTGGTTTTTTTTAATAATTTGAATGTATATGTACAGTAATATAATACAGTTTGTATGAAAAGTATAAATATAAACTTCGTATAAGTAATGTTAGATATTTTGTTAAAAAATGATGAGTGTTTATATTAAACAAAAGTCTCAAGAAAATGTGACTAAAAGTGCTTTCCATGGCAATTTTACTTTGCAATGTAGAAATAGATGCCTATATTGAAATTTAAATGTACCTCTCTTAATATGGATTGAAAGTTTATTCATTTCTTGATTCTATGGTGATTATGATGATTTCATTTTATGAAAATTAATATATTTATATGATTTAATTTTCTCCAAATGAACAAAATAAACCATTTCAGTAACTCCATATTTGTTAATCCCATCTTCCATATTATTAAAACTGAAATCGATTGTAACTCTTTATTAAAATAAATAACTATCACTTATTTATATATTTTTGAAGACATATATTTTTCTTCGTTTTCTCAATAATGGAACCATAACTAATTCATACGTTTGTTTTGATTCCTGCTGTGTCAGGTTGTCAACGTTATTTTGCGTCGAATGTCATCATCAATGATACCTAGATTAACCGTTATTCACAGAAAATCGAATAGAAATAAAAACAATCAGTTGCTTGTTTCTGTAAGACTTAAGAAGGCAAATATAGTCCCATCATCTAAAAAAGTTAGGAGGATATTTTTTTTTTGTATGGGAAGGGCATCCTTCTCGTGGACTTCGTAGAAAAATGAAAAAAGAAAGAAACATGTAAGAGGCTGTAGTTACTTTTTCAAATTCCAATTTCAAAGAATTCTTACTCAAAAACTTTTTGAACTGCCTGCATTTTTAACTGTAGAATAAAGAAGGAAATTAGAAAAAGTTTAACTTAAAAATGAAATTTTTGTAAGAAAATATTCTAAATTACATGTATTCATTAAATTAATAATAATCACCTAAAAATTTAAAAAATGTTTCAGGCATATGATTAAATCTGAAAAGCAATTATCCACAATAAAAGACACATTGTTAAATTGTATTGTGCTTTTAGTAAATAATATAAATTTACAAGATATTTATTTCCAATATCTATCAGAAGCTAAGATTTTCATCGGATAATTTTCTGAAACAATACACTGTTTCACTCACAAGAAATATGATACATATTTGTAACACTTTCGGACTCAGTTATTTCTTCAACTGGTAGGGATAATTCATCAATAATTATCTCTCCATCTGTCATCAGAGATCACACTACGTCATTTATATCATCCAATGAATGTTGCAAGTAGGGGCGAAATGCATACCGCGGGAAAAGCAACATTACTCCCCTAAGGGAAAAATAAATTTCTCGATAAGTCAGAGGCAGGTAGCATCGGTTATCGCACACAAAAGTAAAAACATCCATTAATCTAAGAAAGTTGCCGAATGTCATGAATGGTCAAACTCCTATCATTTTCTTTTAGATAATACATTACTTCAAGACATTGTCCTCTATAAATCACAAGAAAGTGATAATGTTTATTTTATAAATAAACTTTTAGGTATCCAACAAAAATATACATGGAAATGATTATCAGAAATTTCAAGGAATTCAGCTGCAAAGGAAATAATTGCTTTAATTATAGTTTGAAAATAATTTGACGGTGAAGAATATTTTGGGCGAAAAGAAAGTGATAATGTTTCTTTTATAAACAATTTTTTTAGATATCCGAAAAGAATGTTCATGACAATGTTTTCCAGAAAACGAAAGGAATTCTGTTGTGATCAAAATAGTTGTTTTAATATTATTTTTAAGATAATTTGAGGATTAAGCATATTTCGGAAGGAAATATGCGATTATGTTTATTTTATAAACAAAGCTTTGGTATCTGATTAGAATACACGGGAGAATTGTTTACTCTAGAAACTCAGAGAATTCGGTTGTATAGAAAATAATTAATTCAGTTTTTTTTGAAAATGAATTGACGATAAAATATTATTCAGATGTTAAGAAATAATTAATAATTATTTTATAAGCAAGCACTTTGGTATCCGACAAAAATACACATAGAAATGGTTTCAAAAACAATTAGAATTCAGTTGTATAGAAAATAACTATTTTATATAACTTGATGAAAAATTTTAGTTAAAATTCTTTTGGTATTTAAACCAATTGGGACATAAAAGCTTAAAGACGAAATATAACAAACAATTACCATGTCTTACAGATACTCTAGTATTAGTATTCTAACAACAGAATTAATTCTTTCAAATAATAATTTATTTAAAACTGTAGAAAACAAATGCGTTTTACATTTTTCATGAAGTTACATCACATTACTTATGTTTTATTTAAAAATCAATATATTCAAAGTATGGAGCAATAACAAAATGCTAAAATGTAATACATTAGAGTACTTGTGTCTCCCAAGTATTTGGTGTACCTATTTCTTTTTCTATTTAGCAGAGAATATGAATAGAAAAAATTAATGAGGTGGAAATTATTTATTTGTATACAATAAATGAAAAGTCAACATGTCTCATGCACAGTTTGAGGGCGTGTGAGATCATGCGAAATATCTTCAGGTTTGAATTTAAATATTTAAATTTGACTGTGAAAAGAGTTTTTTTCTTTCATTTTATTTGTTTTCTTTTTTGTTGAGCCTAATAATTTGTCCTCTTGACCACTTAATCGGGATAGAAATTATACGGATGGTTTGAAGAACTATTAAGGATGTAAATAAAGTATTTAAATATTTTTATGTTTATAATTAATATGTAAATCTCAAATTAAGCATAACAGAAACAAATCATTTATCCACTATTATTGACCATTGGATTTCAATAATTACTACAAAATGTAAATTAAAATTGCTTATCTGGTATAGGCTTCGGACTTTGATATGTTTAAATTAAATAGATATTATATTTACCAAGAGATGAATACGAATAAACACTAAGTAATATAGTTTATTAAATGCTTACAGAAACATGAAATGCTAAAAAATATGAGGTACTTGTATTAGTTAACTGTTTTGGGCGAGAGAAACATGCTTTATACCCAAAATGACTGTATTATATTCATGCAGACGAAAAATTTTGGAAACAACAAAAATTTAACTGTTTCTCTCTATTAAAATTAATTTGAACATGGAATTATAAATAATTTTAAACGTGTTCTAACTATTTCTATAGGTTTTCAATTTTTAATAATTGATTAAATTATATGTTTTCAATCGAATTACCACATAGCAACTACGCTTTCTCTTCAAATGAAAATACGGCGAAAGCCATTGATTAGGCTCAACAGTGATCCATCAGTGCCAGCATTGGTCGTCCGTTGATCCATGCTCCAATTTTAAAATCTCTGGAACATTTTAAGTGGACTCTCCTATTCGCAGAACTGAGCGAGGCGCAAACAATAGGTCTTCTGGCAAACAGCCTTCTATCATGAAGTCTTCTGAAAACAGTGACCCTTGAAACTCGGGTTATTGTAGCTACATATAACTCATGAAAGACCTTAGAAGCTGTTGCATCCCTGTTACGCCCGCTATTATGAACAAATGGCAATGTTCTCTGGCAGACGTGGCTTTTGGACGACCTTGTCCAGGCTATCTCTCGTCGAATCCGGTATCCTGAAAATGTTTCCATAAGTTAGACACGACGCTGGGCACTAAATCCAATTCTCTGAAAATCTGGATTTGAGATTGTCCTGCTTCTAGCCTGCCTACAATTCTCCACCTCATTCCATTATGTAAACATTGGTAGTTATTCAATTTTATTGATCAAATTTTAATTTAAGTGATTACTGCAAGAAAACACCTAGAAATTCCTCAAAATGTTCTAGCAAACGAAATGCGAATAATCTCATTGGTGCTTATAAATCAGGTTTTTCAGTTTGTCTCGTCCACACACACGTATACACTTGAGTATTCAACGTACAAGATTTGCATCTTTGTTTCGAAGCATTATTTTTACATACCGTTTAATTCTTTTCAAGAAATTCGAAAAAATAGACACATTCTCTTAATTTTAGATTTTGCATCTTTGTTTCGAAACATTATTTTTTACTACCGTTTAATCTCTTTCAAGAAATTCGACAATACATTCTAATTTTAGGAACATCAGAACACACACACACACACACACAACACACGCACATACTCACACACGATATATATATATATATATATATATATATATACCCGTTATCAGCAAATGTTTAAGCGCCATGGAAGAGTTTTTCAGAATGAAAACGAAATTATAATGTACAAGTCAATCTAGTAAGAAATGCCATTGCAAATGAAAGCAAAATGATAGTGTGATAGCCGAAAATTAATAGTGAATGAACTGAAATTTAGCTGGTTGGACCATCTAACTTATAAATGCATGAATTGATAAGTTAAGCACTGATGTTTTACAAGTCTATGATGCCTCATGACATCCTCATAACACAGTTGTTAGAATACACCACCTTTAATTCGAAGCAACAACTAGGCTATCCAAATTTGCTGCCCTAGATGATTCCAATTGTATATCGAATTGCGTGACAAATCGGATGGATAGAGGTGCCATTGAATTCAGAAATATAAAAGGATCCAATCCTGTGGAATTACTGAGTGTTTGGGAGTCGTTTGTCCTGAAAAAATGACTCAATGGGGTTTCCTGTTAAGAAAGTTGCAAGAATTTTCGATTAAAGTCGCGAGACGTACATCTGGGCTGCCATAAATGTCATAGATCCAATATGTAGAGTTGAATAACAGCTTGGATGTAGCATCCAAACCATCACACACAAGATGTGAGCAAAAAATTCACTTTAGCAGCGCTGACGTGATTGAGATGCAATCCACGGGACCTCCACACATGTATACGTTGTCATCAACTCCAGAATTGAAACTGGATCTAAAGATGAGCTCATTAGTGATGGTCTACCCGAATCCTTTCTTCGAGTGCGACATCCTAAAACGGAAGAGAGGTGAGAGTGGATAGATAGTATCTGTCCTTCAACCAGGCGCCTAGTAATGGCGCACACACACACACACACACACACACACACACATATATATATATATATATATATATATATAATTTTTAAGACGCGTTTAAATCTAGAAAGTTGTAAGTTAAAATAAGTATTCTTAGGTTTTGTTGCAAATTTAAGGATCAAGGATATTGTATAGTACACTCTTCTAAATAGAATATAATAAATATTTTTTTAGTCTAAATTATTTAATTGGTAATTTAGCGTATACAAATACATTTCCTTTTAAAAAATATTATTTTTTTATTCCTAATGTTTTTATTATTTTTAAATAGAAATAAATTTTAAGGATTGCGTTTAAATATTTAGCAATTTATATTTTTGGTATTATTATAATGAAATATTTCTCTTTTTAAGTAATTATAGTTGGGAAGGGTTATATATTATTATAACAAACATTTTGGAAGGAAGTCAAAATTTAGGCAAGATTTATTATTTTTAGGTATTTTTAAAATATTTATGCGGATATTTTCCTGATTATATAATTTGAAGTAATTTACTTTTTTCAGTTAGTTTCAAAAATAATTTTACTATTGCTTAAGAAATTTTAGTTGAATTTACATTTTGAAAAGTAGTTTGGACAATTGGATGATAATATTTGTTCTCTTTGATACACGGATTTTACAAAAATGTGTTATAAAGTAAAAAGCTGAATGAGATGGTTTGGATCCAAAGAAACTGTTTAACCATACATTTATGTCTAAATTCTGAGAAAAGCATTGTAATCTTATTATTTTATTTTATTTGGATTTAATTTGGCATTCCTAACAGCTCAGCTGTAATGGAATGATTCGTTCTTCTAAAAAAATAAATTTTTGTATTATTTTATTTTTAATTATTTTAATTTAGTTTTTAATATAATTTATGTTTATTGTATTAATATGCATTTAAATAAGCAATTATGGAAAACCAATTTATATTCATTGCATTAAATATATTATTTAATTATTATTAGCATAAATATTATTAGTTTGTACATTTTTATAAGGTTTATGTATAAATAAACAAAATGTTATATATATAAATAAACATTACATGCGTATGTATGTATTTGTGTGCGTATGTATCGCAATTTTATAAAATAATCAGTTATGAATTGAAGAAAATAATATAAGTACATTTTAACCCTAACATAAATAAGTTAATTGAAATATTTACTCCTTGTCCATTTTCCAAGCTATTCTTTATTAATTTTAAATTGTTCTTTTTACCAGAAGCACTTAACTTAAAATGGATGTAGGGGAAACTTTAAAAAATAAAGTTGCTACATCTTAGTCTATTGTGTAAGCTTTCTCTGCCTTAAACCTTCTTTGTGTCAGTTGTTTTCTTTTGAAAGACACTTTAAAGACCTCTCTACTTTTAACTTTAAGCGACAGGGAAAAAATTGTTCTTTGTGATATGAACATTTCCTCTTCTCCATTTTTAATGCATTTTCTAAAAGTAACCAGGATGTTACCGGATTATTCTGCTATTGTTTATTTTTAGAGCATTTAAAGTTTTATACATTATTATCTTAAGTGGACTTTGTGATAACTTGTAATAGTCTTCAAATATAAAAACATCAAGTCTCTGAAAATATTTTGCAATAAATAAAAAATGAGGAACTGTTTTATGTCATTTTATTTTACTTCTTTTGATACTTTTTGAAATTGACTCCAGATCGATATTTTTGAAAAATATTAAGCTATCAATGAAACAAATTTAAATTAAAAAATTACTTAAAATTTATTATAAGTAAATTTTAAAAATTGTAAATTGTGTTATTTCACCTATTGAGAAAAGTTTACCTTTAGATATGTAATCCATTCATTTAAAATCAGAAATGTACTTGAGAGGAGTCTTATTGGTATTAAGATGACAACTGATTGAAATGAAAAAGCAAATACTCTCATAAATGAAGATAGATTTTTCCAAAATTATGTTTTATTATAAATACTTTAATTTTATTGAACAGGATTTAATTGAAAATACCTTTAAAAAGGAAGTGTTGAAAGTATAACTCAGAAGCGAAATTTCTCTTTAAAAATATCGATGAAATATTATCACAAATGAAGAATAAAAACAAACTTGTTTTAAAAAAATAAAATTTGTTGGTAACTTTTTTTCGGAAATTTATTAAAATGAATTTTACTAGCTAAAACAATTGACTTCGCCGATAAATAATCTGAAAACTAATTTCAAATGAGTAAAATAAGTTATAAGCTTTTTTCATATGTGTGTACCGAAAGCTTTCTTTTGATACCTTGAAGCATGTATTTTGTTTTAAAACTAGTTATCGTTTCTATATTTTTTCATCTAACTGCATTACCTTTTAAAAACTTCCATAAAAGCATTTTTTGAAATAAATCTCCTTTCACTTCAAGTTCAGATTAGCATTTTCATCAATGCCCTTTCTGCATTCTTTCAGCAGTAAAAATTTCATCATTTGCAATAAAATGGAACGCATTCATTAACGAGAAAAGATAACCTCTTATTATAAAAGACTAGAACAAACATTTATTAAATAATAATTAAGTAGCTATTAAAAATTTATTAAAATTAATTCATAATTAGGACATCCAAACAATACATAAGTTACACTCAAGTAATAATAAGGAAAAAAATGTAATTTACAAAATTATTCAGGTCAATTATGGAATTGAGTCTAGTGTGAATTGGCACTTTAGCAGCTCTTTAATCACGATACTAAAATGAACTAAAATTGTTTCCTTTTATTTATTATTTGAACATGTTAATGCCATCAGTCTCAATAACTCAGTATCTATTGAAATATTTTATCAAAAACATTAAGTTTCATTTTTAAGTCTGAATGTTTATTTCATTTCATACAGCGGAATCGTTTTCATTGATTAATTTTGTTGTTAAAGTTAGCATCTTTTTCTGCGTTTGTTTGTATCATGAGAGATAACTATTCCAAAAGAAAACAAGAGATTCTGCCGCATAAAAAAAATTGTCAATTTATTGTCACTAATTTAAAATTCTTCGTCAAGTGCCCTGATTTCTATAGATTTTTACTAAGCATGCTTAAAGTTTGATACATTTCACTTATTAGAGGAAACGTTGCTTTTTGTCAAACATGCTTGATATTTAATAACTTTCCCCTACAGTATTTTCAATTTTGAGAAATCATTCCATCTAAATTCAATGTATTAAAGCAAACGTTATGTTAATTTACATAAAAATAGACACGAAATGGTGATGCAAATTTACAGGTAGCCACATACGAATGTCAGTTTGAAAAGGAAAGCGATTAAAAGTACCCAGAACTGTGTTCGTGAATGTGTTAAGTTTTCTTACAGTTTCTCAAAAACTTATAATTCTTTGAACAAGAAGTATATCAATTGTATTTAGCTGTTAAAACAGTTAATGTTTGGAAAGGTTATTTCGTAGAAAATTATATGTTCATTTCTAATTATCATGAGAAAATAATCAAAAGTCACGGTAAATATTTTTAAGTAGACTTAAGTACATTTTTTTCGAAACGGAAAAACTAAGTTGGTAGATATTTCCCAGAACAGTGGAACTTCAGAGCAATTTTTTAGGGAAGCAAGCGAGAGCTACTTTTTTCGAGTTCCGAATAGAAAATGTAAATATTCTTTTGGAAAAAAATAGAGCATTCAAAGATTCCTAATCCTAGTTCTTAGAAATTACACGAATCAAATAAACTGAGAGGAGCATTCTACAGTGATTTTGAAGGTAATTATTAATATAATGCTATTAATTCTGATATTAGAATCAATACACAGAACTTTGAAAGACAATAGAGCTTCACAAAATGAAGAAATAAAAAAAATCACGGAACTTCACAATACAAGTCAGATTTACATCAACGTAGATTTATATGCCATCGTCTTCATAAAGAAGACCCACTTGTTATGATTTTGAATGTCAGAGAGTATTTGTTGCTTTAATTATTCAGTTGTTAGATATTTCTTTTATTTAAAATAAAATACGTACATATATAAGAATTTTCCTCTATTTATTGGTTGAATATTAAGTACTGGTAAGTAATTAACAGTCCACCAATATAAATTAGTAGTACTAGAAAGAATAACGGATACTTATTTTATAAACAAGAAATATGTAGTGATATTAGGTTCTATATTTTTGATTAACTGAGCTGTGTTCTTTGTTTTTTTTTAGGCTCTTAAGTACCATTTTATACTTTCTAGCACTTCATTTCTTTGTTTCGAATTAAATTACTTTATGCCATGTTAATGAGTTTATTTTCGTGTCGGTTTTATCAAGAATTGCTCATGGATTTACTTTCAGAGTCTCCAATAGAAGGAAGTGATTTTTTTTTTTTTCATTTCCGGAACGAAAGTTTTTTTTCCAGGTGTTTGAATGTAGAAGGGCAATGAAAGAAAATAAATAAATTATCTGATTTCTTACTGAATCAATAATGGAAGAATAACAGGTCAGTAATTAAATCTTAAGCACTCGTGAGTTAGTGTTTAGAAATGTATGTAACAGTCTAATCTTTATTGAATGGAAATTATGATTAATTGAATCATTGAAATTATATTTTACTTTTTTTCAAGATGTATCACTATAATTTCATTAACTTTCTTCGGATTTTGGTGTAAATATGTATTAGCAAAATTCTAAATAGATACAATGAATATTTGAATCTTTTCAAAACTAAACAAAACTTGCATATTTAGAAACAAAATATGCAAGTTTTGTTTATGCAAATTACAAGTAAAATTTTAGAAGTTATACAAATACATTATAGAACATTAATTTTATTGTAAATGCATAGTATTATTTAATACTTGAATATTTTTATGTGACATTTTCATACAAAATTAAATACTAATGGCTCCTGAAAAAAGAAGTAAAATAATTGAAGTTATATATATATATATATATATATATATATATATATATATACTGAAAAATTATGAAAGATTAATTTAAAATATTTAAAAAGACAAAAATCCAGAAAGAAATGTAACAATGAAAGAAATATATATATATATATATATATATATATTATTTCGAATGGTAAAAAATGGTTACAGAAAAGGAAAATGAGTTTTTTAGAAATATATGATGTCTTCGCTTTAGTATTTATTCATTAAAAGGCATTTAGGTTTTAAATTTACTCTTGATTTGTTTTCTTTTGAATATGAGTGATATATTTCATTTAATTTTACTGAAAGAGAAGAAATAAAATTAAGGGCATATGTATTTACTCACATAAATCATGTAAATAAAATATGCATAACATTTTGCAAATTCAAATGTTATTATTTTCAATTTTAGCTGTAATACATTTTTCAAAACGCTACATATTTTTGGTTCAAAAAAGTGAAAAAATTGCCAAATATTTATGTAGAAATTTATTTTATGCTAGACTAGGGTTGTAATGTTTTTACCACAGCAAATGCGTTTACATTCTCATAAGAAAGCGCAAAACAAAATATAGTTTCTTATGAATAACAAAAGTTCTTGAGAG
Organism: Nephila pilipes; assembly: GCA_019974015.1. Taxonomy (NCBI): domain Eukaryota; kingdom Metazoa; phylum Arthropoda; class Arachnida; order Araneae; family Nephilidae; genus Nephila; species Nephila pilipes. The sequence continues at coordinate 80,417 of BMAW01092862.1, forward strand.
ATTTTCGGCCATATCTCTTGTGCGTCATTGGGAAAAGACAGTTGGTTATAAAATGCAAATCGTCTAAGCCCTTCTTTCAAGAAATGTATTCCACAAGAGAGTAATATACAAAATAGTGACTCTGCATGAATATTCTTTTTTGGCAAGCAAAAGAAACATTCGCTCAATGTATCAAACTGAAGTATATTTCACGACACTGCTTCAAACCAGAGCAAATAAATCCTAGGAAGAAATTATTGCGTAAAATATAAGAATGCATGTTTTCACCATCATTTTTTTTTGTCCGTTTTCGATTTTTTTTAATGCTTTCCAACTGATTCTAGGAAACACCAACTATTTACTTGTTTAAATCCGAATATCATTATTTGATTACAGATTAAAAATAATTTATTAAATGTATATAAAAGGAATATTTGGGGGAAAATATATTAGTACTATTATATTTCTTCTGTTCATTTTTTTTGTGTTAAATATATATGTGCCAAGAGCAAAAGCATCAATATAGAGATATTCGTATCACGAATATATTTTCTCGTATTTTAATTATGTAGAATTATAGGATTTATTGTAGTTACTTCTACGATGAGGAATGTTAAGCTTTAATTATTAATAAGAATTGACAGACTTATAAGCAAAAAAAAATTAATTTTGTTTTTATGAGCATAATGTTATAATTAACATCTGTTAATTTTGTAAAATTTGCTTGAATTTATGAAGTCACAGATTGTATCATTAAGTGTAATTACTATTAAAAAACATTCGAAATAGACCTAGTTTTTTATGTTATTCTTAAAACTTCCCTACATTATCACCATATACAGTTATATATCTATTGTAGCGTTTGTTGACTTTTCATTTGGAATTGGGATATTTTATTAAAGTAGCACTTACATGAAACTTTAAGGGCTATTTGGAATTCCCCCCCCCACCATGTGAGCACCTATGAAGCGACAATGACGACACAGGAGTTGGTACCTTCATCTCTAAATTACTACACCATACCAAAGGGATGACTTCGAAACTCTACCTGACTTAACGTGCATCATCCCACTACGTGGTGGGCCTTTAGTGACGTGCAGGTTCGAAATTACAACTTGACGAAACCAAGAATGGTTGCGAGTCCATGATCATGACCATTGCTAACGGGATGTCTTGACACTTCGAAAATGTTTATCGTTGATTGAACTACTAACCTTCTCAATTATGTGAGTTATTTAAATCATTATCTACCTGAAACCAAACAAATCAACATTTATATCTGTAATTCAAAGCATTATGTTTACAAAGATCACTCAGTACTCAGAATAATTTTCATCCAGATATCTGGGTTATCTCTTAAAAATAAGTTATGCTTTACGATATCCTTAAGTACTAATGTTATTCCGAAACAATTTCAGATGAAACATAATTAAAAGGAAGTGTTTGATTCATAATTTGTTTAATTCTGTTCTAATAGTCAAAATTATTCCTGGTATCTAATTGTTAATTATTGGACGTATAACTTGTGAACACATCATTGCTACAAATTAGGTGATTTAGTTTCTATAAAACGCACTCAATTTGGACCACATCTTAAATTTAAAGGACCACACAAAATTACTAAAAGTAGAGGAAATGACATATATGAAGTCTGAAAAGAGGAAGAGCATGAAGGACCTAAACATACTACAACTTGAGCAGAATTTATAAGAAAATAACACAAAGTATCCCATTATGTATACTTCATTTACTTGACTGTGTATTTACCAATTATGTGTTTTTCCCGATAATGACTATTTTCCCCCCAACATGACTGTTTTATCTGCGTTTTGAGGACATCAAAAAAGAAAGAAGAGAAAAGTGAAGTCGCTGACAATCAAGACGATGGCACTTCAGAGAAGATAGTTACTTCCAAGAATGATAAATGTTATTTGAATTTTAAGCTTTATAACTGCTTTTGAATTTTCACTTTTCAGCTTTTTTTTCTTGGTTGAGACGTTCTTTCTCTTGCTAGAGTCAAAACGGTGAGATCAACTTCTTCTAGATGGGTCGAAGTTGCAGTTATTTGGAATAAAACTCCCACCACAGAGGGAGCTACCTCTACTAGTGAAGGGAGCACGCTCTCGAAGTAGAAATGACTATAGTCAAGAGAACAGATAGACGTTCTGTAATTGTATAGACAAAGTAAATGTTGGCGATGCTTACTTTCGTTTAAATATTAACGTGAAATATCTTGTCCAATGTTGAGTAATTGTCATTGTGAAAATTCTAAATTAAATATTTTTAATATTGAAGATTTGATTCTTTAATTAGAATAATTTATAACATTAGCCACCCCTCATATATATGTGTGTGTTGTGTGTATAGACGCATCAAGTTCAGGTGACTATTCGACGTAATCCTACGATGACTGCCCGTCGCGGTAAGAAACAAATTTTGATTTGGCAGCAAATAGCTACCAAATCAAAACTTACCAATTAATCAGGGTTACGGCTGTCTTAGTGAAATTTAATAGATGGCATCACACAATGGTACGATAATTTCAAAAATGTAGTTGGCCGTCCCATATTAGTGCCTTTCACGGGATCCCCATAAATAGTTGATAAAACTGTATATATTCCAGCATTATAAAGATAACTTCTATCAAATTCATATCAGTTTTATGTGTTGAATTAATTGTTCTTTGTAAATATTTACTTTTGAGGGAAATAGGTAATGATTATATCCATTAACTTTATTTAAAAACTTTTTTCAGAACATTCAAAATTTATTCCATATTTATTAAAACTTTTATTATTTATTTTAATCTTGCCTTATAAAATGATGTAAATATATAATGTGATAGAAAGTGGTTTCTCAAGAGCAACATAAACTTTATAAATGAATTCAAAGTTAGATAAATCTTCTTTACCAGAACACAAAATGAAAATTACTGCGAATAAAGTAGAAATAACCCTAAATAACCTAGAGGTAAGTTCCAAAACTTTTAAGATAACCCAATCTTCTAGTTGAGAAGAATAACAAATGGACCCTTACATAGGCTCTTAATGATACACACGCAAGCCTAAAGGTAAAATCTCGTTTCAGTAATTCGTTTGTCTGAGTCTGATGCGACACACATAGTTTGAATAAATTATGACAGTCATTACACTACATTTCCTGCCGTGAGAGTCTCTTTGAGGAGTAATGTCACGGCTTGTGTGTTAAACTAAAGGGACTTGATCTAATTTTACGATCAAACTGAAGTCAATAATTTTTTGTAGCATGTAAGAATAGATTTTGTACCTTAGAGTTGTTACAGTTTAATGTAAATCTCCATATATATATATATATATATATATATATATATTCTGAAATGAATGTCTAACAATTAATTTTTTTTCATTGGATATATTCAAATTAATATTTTTATTATTCACTTCTACACATGAATAACACATTTTCTGTAAAGAAATTATCATAAATATTTTGATAATTTTGATTTAGTAATTTTCGTAAAATTATATTGCTTTGCTTTAATGTTTTCTTCTTCTAATGAAATACTTAAGTTTACTGAAAAATATTAAATTTTTCTATCTCAGAGGATTTTGCAGCGTATTGTATGGATCATAATAATTTGAAATAAGCACAAAAAACTACTTCAGAACATTCACTCAAATCTATGAAAAATATAATTAAAAAAATTCCAGATTTATCGACTAGTTGGTGTTGCAGGGTAGTAATGCTTTGTACGGATAACATGCGTTCGTGGTTCTCCATTATCCTTTTTATTCGTAAAGCAGTACATTCCACAGTGTGAATCTGTTAAGAAGTTTCGCATTCATTCAATGAACATACCTAAAAAATATTATTTCATATGTGTCATGTTGACGGTTTGTTCACTATAGACCAGACACTGTAGGAGTTCCCCATAATCCGAAATCTCATGGGCTGAGGTAAATTCAGAAATGAAACTAAGCTGTTGGAAAACTACGACTTATTATAAGTGTGCCAATGAATATTTTAGAACCCTTGTTAAACGTCATAGTGAGTATGGGAAGGTAGTACTGTTCTGCATAAATATCGTATCTTGTAGACGATGACGTTGTTGCAGTTCTGAGAATACAAACGTTTTAAAACTTTGCTGTGAAAAGATTCTGAAAAGTTCTGGTCTATCGAGACCTTAAGCAACCTCGCCACATCAGAAAGACTGTATTTTTTTACATGCCCGTGGTATTAATTCTGACTTAATGCATCCTAAGTAGAACATACTATTCTGAGATTTGAGATGGTTGTGGGACACAATGGGAGATATATAACATTTGTACAACGTTTTGTAGTATTGCAGCGCGACCGAACGGCATTTCTTGTATAATTCTTTTAATTTTATTTTTCAATAAATCTTGTGTGAATGACTTCAAGAGTCTTTTCTCAAAATATCATGCCGTTTTGACACATAATACACTCTACACAGCTCTTTGAGATTGTTAAATTTTACAAGTCTGATGTTTCTGGCATCACATGTGACTTTAATATACTTCGTTTCAAAAAACAAATTTCAGAAAAAAATACTATTTACTGTAATTTAATTATTCATGTGAAGATACTAATATTTTTAATTTCATTTCGTTACTTTTAATTTAGATTTATGATTCTTAATTACAACTTTTATAATCAAAAATACCTGAAACTACGGGTTTATCACTAAATTGTTAAAATGTTTGCTGTTTATCATGTGTACTTCACGCAGAATTGAAATATCCTTTTCAAAACAACAGGAACCACAAGGAATTTGCAAATATTTAGATGAAAATGTTTTTTTAATCTTTAAAAGGGAAAATTTTACTAAATGTATTAATCTGTTTTATTTTTTAAGGAAATTAACAGCACACCAAACACTTTCGAGATGCAAACAGATTTGTAGATTTTTGTAACTAATTATTTTTTAAATTATTTTACTCAGAGGAACATTAAAATCAAATTAACACTTTAGGGAAACATAAATAAATAAAGACATTTGGTATAATTAATGCCTAAACAGTTGCTGTACCAATTATTTTAGAGTGTTATATACAATGTGAATTTATTTATATTATTTGAACATCCTAAGAATAATAACAAACATAATTAATATAAATAATATGCAATGAACTTCATTTAGTTTAACAAAATTGTGTGTTGGTAAGTTGATTTAGGTTTTATTTACGTCACATTAGATGCAACATGAGGATTATTGGCAACGGACCTCGTAATTTTGAACTTCAGTCAAGTGATGAGAACAACACAAGAGTTAGCACCACCCCTTCACCTAACTTTCACATCACTCAATATGTTGCTGCTGCTTACCTCCCCCCCTTGTCTTTGGCAAACTAAACCAAGTCCAGGAGATTATATCGCCGAAAACCATTAGATATTAAAAGTTGTAAGAAATAATCATTCAAAGAAAAGTAATTATGAAACCACCGATCACGCATTTTTTTTTACGAAAGCATTGGATTAACATATTTCAGGTAAGTTCTCTATCATTGCTGTTGATTTTTTTGATAATTAATTGATTTCTTTTAATAACGTCATTTCTAGAAGCAAAACGAGATATAATCACGACGGTCCTAATATTTTTGAAAACCAGTCAAGTGAAGAGGACTAAACCTAAGTCAACACTGTTCTCCCCAAATTTCTACTACTTCACCACTTGAGGATTTAGACTCAACATATTTAATATGCTTTACAAGGGTCTTTAAAGGAATCATTACTTTATTTTAGAAATGACGGAAACAATTGTGGTAATATGCTTCAGAAATAGATTGAGAAAAGGGAATAATGTTATCAGTTAATTTCCATTTTCCGAAACATTTGAAAAGATTTTGCACGCGATTATAAAAATGATATAAATCACGAATCTGGTGAAATGATAAATTTACTTGAACCAGAATGTGTTCAGTCACGATGCTGTGAATTAGATTAATCGTTCCGAATTTGTTTGATCGAAATTTTAGAATAAACTCTTGTGGATCTATCAATAGAAAAATTATAATTCACTCTTAAATACGTAGTTCTAAAATTTTCAAAAATAAATGTTTTATTTCGCTTACACCATTAATGTATACGAAAGTGTTACAAAAAGCACATTAGTTCTTACCAATAGATACCAATTCTCAATCAACAGGATGTTACTATTCTGTTCTGCATTCTATATCTAAATTATACCCAAAAGAAACAGAAACTGGTTCATAGGTTCGTTTATTGCAGAGTCGAATTGTCGACGTCATTTTGAATCATCTATCGTCATCTATGAGAACTGACTTTCTCATAATGCACCTGAAGTGAAGAAACTATTAAGAAAGTAGGTTACTGCCAGTAAATATTCCCTAAAGAAGCTAATGATGGCCGATACATTTATAGTTACGTCTTTTTTGAATGCGACGAAAGTTATACTTATGAACTTCTCAGGAAATGGATAAATGATTAATATGCAATGCTGTAGTGAGTATACCTTATCCATATTTACATTTGACTACCCTCGTATATTTCCATACATATATTTACAATTAATAATTCAAATGTCCATAAAAGGTAATTCCTCTAAATCTAATGTGTCTATATCAATGCATGTCTTGCTAGGGAATACAAAGCTAGGAATATAAAGCATCACTAAAGAGTATAAAGCCTTGTTAGGAAATGTAAAGACTTACTAGGGAATTCAAACTATTCCTAGGATATTATAGCCTTATTTTCCTGTCCCAAAGACATATATTTACCAGTAGGCCAAACTGCACAGACATTTATAAGCTGTGATGAACACTACAATCTCAGTCAATGTTTTATTGACTAAAAAAGTGCTAGACTGAAAAAAAATACGTTTATATGATGAGCCATTTAGTAATAGCTTCATTTAAATTATTGCTCTCAGTTCTTTAACTGAATGCATTGAACTTTTAGAGAATTTGGTTTGACATTGTGTTCAAAAAATCCTAGAAAATATAGCAATTTTTTTTCTTGAAATACACAATGAAAATGTGTACATATGCATATCATTTGACAATTGAAATGTTTAATATAAAAATAAAACTAAAATAATTAATGCAAAATTGTCATGAATATATACAACACTCTTAAAATTATTTTAAAAAAATCTTAGGTAAGAAAATATTTTTAAAATTCTTATAACAATCATACATTAAAAGTTGTATACTTCTTACTTACTGTCTAAGAGTTTATTGATATTACATAGATATATTTATTAATATCTAGGGTCCAATGGTATTTCAGTGAATGATATTTATGGAAATCATGAAATTCCAAATAAGTTCTTAGTTTAATTTATGATGCTAAGAAATCATAATACAGCTGGAACTGCTATACATTAGTCAATTGCGGAACATACAAAATGCGGAAGAGAACTAAGGAGATTAATATTCCAATACTGGAGGTATCGCTGTCTTTTAGTAATAATTTAAAATAAGATATCCTTTATCAACAGATCTATCAGGAAGTCCAAGATCAACTATTCCCAAAATCATAAGATCCCACATATTAGTTGAGATGAAATAAGATAAGGTTTGACACTTTGAAATGGTTTGATTAAAACACTGACTTGTTTAATTATAAATTAACATAACTTATTTATGACTCATATAAGACACAATTTTTTTTGAAAAGTTAAGACATATAATTGTTTTAGAAAAATAAAAGCATATATAAATGGTTAGTCATATTTCAATATACTAACACATTTAAAATTATTGTATGTATATGATTTTTATTGGTTTTACTGGTTTTCTCAAAATTTATATAGTTTTCTATGTAATTCAAGTAAGCATCTAAAATAAACTGCATTATCTTATAGGAAATCTAAATATTTTTAATATCTCTCTTTCTTTTTAATAACAAAATTGTACTCATTTTTATAATGCAACTATTCTTATTAAATTCCGCTTTATCGGAACCTATAAAAGCATTTTACTTTTATATAATTAACATCATTATTTCATCATTCAATAATAATTTATTAAGGGATTATTTATTAACATTAAAATAAATGTTAATTAATAAACCAGTGTTTTAAAATAGTTGTTGTAACTTTTAAAGTGGAGGCAAAAGGACGTAATTGATAATCTAACTAAGTCAAGTTATCAAAAAATGATATCATTAATCATATCTAGACAATGTTCTTTTACGTTTAATTAATCATACGATGTTTCTCAAATGTTGATACGGATAGCTTGTGGAACTAAGTATGTATTTACTTTTTTATTTATTTAGAAAAGTTGAAAAAGAATTGTATCACTGAAAAAAATGTTTTATAGTACTACTGAAAATATATTACATTCATTTTCACTACCTTGAAGATTTTCTTGAAACAGGATAAATTTCTTTTGAAAGTATGATTTATTTTTCCTTTATTGGATATCTTTCAAAACATATTTTAATTTAATTTTTCATTTGTTTCTAGAAACCTTTTTCAATGTTTTACTTATTAGAAGTAACAACAGTCCGTTTTTACCTTATATGTATATGAAAACAAAATTCAGAACTTTTAAGAAAATCTGCACGTATAAACAAACAATAGTATGATTTTACCCGATTCCATTGTTTCTTTTTCTCTTATGATATATATATGTGTGTGTGTGTTTCTTTTCAAAATATTTTAATTTTAAGTCTTTGATTCTGATTAAAAATGTAAAACTGTCAAAAATATGTATGATACTATATTAGTAGTTTAAGTCTTAAAACAAACTTTTTCATGAGCTGCTCATATTATGCTTGAAAATTTAAGCCATTATATTACGCCGTATATAATTTAAGGCATTCAGTGGATGAAAGATAAATTATCATTGAATAAATTGTGCTTTCATTTAATTTTCATTTATTCAATAGCTTTCATTATGTATTTAAAAAAGCTTTGATTTTAAATTATTTTTACTTCTCTTTAAAACCTCATATTTTTTGTCAAATATATTCTAATATTAATATCAGATATATAATATTCATATTATTATATTATCTGAAATGTAGCAGTAAAGTATTTTCGTCATCCTTTTTATTTTAAGTAAAATGCTTTTCTACATTAATTTCAAATTTTAACTAAAAGGGTACTCAATTCTGTAACATTCATATTCATTTGTTATTTAAATTTTTCAGATTTACTTAAAATGATGGATCTTCATTTTATTTCATTTGAAATCTTTTGAACAAATTGAATTATACTAAGTAATGTTGAATATGGTTCTTTTTTATTGATGTAGCATACATTTTTTAAGCTAAATTTGCTTTCACTACTGGAATAAGTGCGTTTTAAGATTTTTCTAATGGGATTTCACGTCTAAATGATTTCCTAGATGCATTAAATGAATTTTGTTCTTCTGAAGATGATTTGCTTATTTTTATGTGTATAGGAATCTTTCATTCGCTTGTAGGATACTCTCTGTATTGTTCGAATAAGTAAATCTATTGATAGGGGAAAAATAAGTAATATTTACTTTTACTTAAAGTAGAATTAATAAGCACCTACTTAGTTTACTTTCCCTAATACCATTGACACATTTCTTTCATCTTTTTAAGTGGATTACTTTCAAAACTAGAGAATTTTATACAGAAAGTTACTTTTTTTAAAACATTTTTGGTATCGGAAATTGAGTTATTAAAGCATGCATAAGATTAATTGAAATGCTACTTATTTGTTCATCACCGTAAAATTACCGAGAGAGAACATGAGTATTTAAAAATAAATATATATTTAGAGTTTTCAAATATATTAAGAGTATTGAAATTGTGAATGATATTCTCGTTTCGTATAGGGTATGATATTTTGTGAATTATATTGCTGGTGTTTGTTCACACACGCATATATATATATATATATATATATATAAAGAGAGAGAGTGAGAGACAAAAATCGTCGACCAAGAAATTTGAAATCGAAGTATCAAACGATGTACAATGTTAAAAGCAATAGATATGGTAAAAATTGTTTGACAATTAACACAGATTGAATGCACCCAATTCTTCAAATCCTGAAAATGGAAAAATAATAAGCATAAAAATACCTATGCAAATTACCAAGACATGGACCAAACAAAGAAAAAAAAAGGCTATACATCAGCTTATTTTATATTTTGTGGAGTGCTGTTTGTAGATCGTCCAGTGATGAGGTTGGAGAATGATGATTGCCACAATAAATATACATGTCATATTATTCTTTCGCATTTTCCTTTGTGTTTACGTCAGGAGACCTGATTGACCAATCCTTCTAAGGAATATCTTAACACTGTAGGGAGCTATTGATTATGAGATTCTTGTTTGAATTAGCGGTATCATACATTGACACTTTAACAGGAAATTAGTTCCACCAGCTCTTCAACATAATTCCAACTTAAGTAGGGATTTTGGATGTCCAAAACTCTCACATGTACACCCGTGCAATACTTTGATGGAAGACAATTTTTCTCTTTTCCAAATGAGGACATTGTTTCTGGATTTCTTTGCTCAATAGGTGCAATAACGACGCATTATACTCTCCAGTTATTGTTTCTCCTATTTCAAAGTAACCAGTATTAAATATTCCTCGTGCAACCAAAAAAGCATGGACATCCCCTTGCTGGCCAATTTCACCATCTTTGCTTTTTACGGAGCTCATTCAACTTTAAGAACTCAATCTTTTGAGTGTTCTTTTGTCTATGTAATTTAGTTTTTTATCCATGTTTCGTCCACAACTAGTTTCGACGCAGAATCTCGTCAGGATTGTGACTAAACAGCTCTAAAATAGGATTAGATTCAACCACACGATTGCGGTTATTGAATTGTGAGAGCAAACGTGGCATCCATTTTGCCGATACTTTTCTGGCACATACATTTTCTCACAAAATTGGTAACACTGTAACATGCCAGTACCCTCAATCCTTGGTGACAATGACCTCAAATATTTCGATCATTTTGATTCTTCGGTAACACAAACCATATCCTTGATTTTGTCAATTATTCTTGGGAGTAATCACATTCACTGGAAGTCTCGAACGACGTCCATCTTTTGTGGATGTAGGGTTACGTTTCAGCTCATTTACCCAATCGTAAACAGTAGCAAACACACAAGCAGATGCGCCATGAACTTCTTTCAACTCAGCTCTGATCTATTTTGCTGTTGAGACTTCCAAATTTGGGAGTTTAATCACCACACGAAACTCACCTTTTTTCCATTTTTATAAGTAAACATGCTTCAGTAGACAATAAAATTAATACTATATGATGAAAATAACTAAGACTCAGACACCGATCCAGTGAGTTATAATGCTTTCTTGAAAGAAACTATTTTTGATGTTACCAGTGCCATCCTTTAGATTTTCTAATGACTAACTGATGACCCTCATAAAGCCAAAAACTTAGTTTATCTTGACCTTCTGACACATTATTTACATTACATTACTCATTTCTTCTTGTCAGGAGGTAGGGTCTCATCATTTGGCTCTTATTGTCCTGATACTACTTTGGGATTTATTTGTAATTACCTTGAAACTAGGATATGGCTCATTCCTACTCCGAAAGCCCATACTTTTCTTCGGCTTTGTGAGTCAAAAATGTATACATGGAGCATGAAGAATGTAGTTTTATGCCTGAAATTCCTCCTCACAGATGCTGAAGAAGATTAATGCCCTCCACACTTTCCACAGCATTTATTATACACGTTTCCATTTAACAGAGTGTTTCACATGATTACTGCATAAAATCGCGAAATATATACTTTGGAAGTTGATTTTGTAAATACACACACATATATATGTTAAACATTTTTATAAATGCTTTGTTTGTTTACTTACGAAGAATGTAAATGTGATTTCGTTGTTCTTTTTAATAATCTTTATTAGATCATGATGGTAATTATATGATCCTGAAGCAATTTACACTGTGGTAAGTTACTGTTACGCCTGACGAAGCATCACGCATATTAGTGGATTTTACACTTAAACTGCCATTTGTAAAATGAAATATTTGTACTTTGGTAAAAACTTTTACATTCTAAAAAATATGGATTTTCAAGAAAAATAAGTCAAACGAGGACTATTGGTGAAATACCTCATAATTTTAAATCTGAGTCAAGAAATAAGAACGATACCTGAACTGGTCTCTAAATCTCAGATCTTCCACATCACACCTTTTGAAGAACTCGAGACCCCATCAGAATTAAAATACATGAGTCTTGATACATAGCAGTGTTTTAGAGGCATCAAGACTCTAACTCTTGACTACACGAATACAACGCCGGCAACACGTGTGCCACCATGACAATTAACCACGCAATGACTAGGCTAAGAAAAAATTAAGTAGGTTTAAACTTGAAAAAAAATCTCATGATTAGTTTTAAAAAAATATATTAATAAGCGTGGTTCCAACTGAAGTATGGAAATACAAGCCAATGTTTCTTACGTGTTCATAAAGTTGACACTTTGAAGAAATAATGTTCATGCTATCCATTTATTTTCATAAACATTTTCACACAGATATATACAATATCTTAGAAAAGATACTGTGAATCACATTCATGTGTTTGGATTTTACAACACACTCTGAGAAAAGCTGAAACTTGGAAAAATTAAATTTTGTCAATTCAATTTCTCTTAAATTTTTTGGAACCAGTTAAAACGAAAAATTCACTTAAAAATGATCAATGCATTACATTACCAAATGTTTTATTAAAAATATCAAAATAATCCACCATGGACATATGGAATTGATATTAATTTATTAATATTCAATGTTAATAATATATCTCTTTATATGTTCGTCTAGAGTTAAAACAACAGTAGAGCCATATGATTATTTCAAAGTATGACGCATTATAGAAAATTGTGAATCATTTATCGTGATTAAAGTATGTGTACCAACAACAACTACTTACAAGTGCTCTCTAAATTTATTTACGATTTCTTAAAAACGCCATTTGTAATAAGTTACAAAGTTTTTTTAAATGTTCAAGTTAGTTAATTATTTAAACTCTAAAGTATTTTAAGAAGCAAATGGTAATTGCAATAAATATTTAACTATAAATAACTCCCATTAATTTTATTTATACTGCCTAGAAAAAGAAAAAAAATGCGAAGAATCCTATGTTACAAAAAAGATTTTACAAATTTGGTAGGAGTTTATCATATTGAAAAAAGAGATGAAATTAAAATAATTATGTGACATTAAAATTTCTCTTCAATCATTAAATTCTCAATTTTATTTTAATTAAATTAATTTTGCTCCATTTATGCAAAAAGTAATTGTCCAAAGTTGCTCAAAAATCGGAAAGGTAGTATACGTCTGAAAATTCAACATATTCTCTTAGGGCACAGTAAGTAGTTTTCAACGTAGTTTTATTTTTTTCTCAATTTCCTTTTACTGTCGAGGAATATCCATTTTTATTCTTTTGCCAAAAAAGTGTCTCGTCTGGTTTTAGCAAAATCTTTGACTTAAGTCTGGACCTCAACTGTAATGAAAACATTTTTCCACCTCTAAGTGACTTTAGAGTGGTGAAAAGATTAAACCTTGAAGATTCCAGATCAAGTCTGTGAAAGGGGTGATTGATAATATCCCTGCCAATTGAGTCGAACCGTTGCTTCATTTCATTGACTGTGTGCGGAGATTAATTGTCATGCAACATGCACACCCTCTTCCTGAATATTCATCTCCTACTATTTTGTGTCATCATCCATACTTGTATGGCTTGAAATTAACTCTAGTTCCTTCAGGGACAAACACTCATATAGGAGTATGGTATTTTGGCCTTTGCAACAGTTTTGAATATTCATATATACATATACGTACATACATATACATAAACACACATACATATGTGTGTGTGCATGGGTGTGCGTGCGAGTGTAGGATTGTGCATTACAAGTGTGACAAACTTCCAGGATGGGTTCGGAGTAAATGGGTAATTCATAATCACATGGCGTTGCATATAACGAAATGCTTTCTAAAAAGCTGAATCAGAAGAGCGAAAGCGGCAAGAATATAGACTGCAGTATGAGAGAGCAACATAAAACATTTAAGATACAAGTATTACATTATTAAAATGGCCCCTAATGATAATGAAAATGTTAGATATTTCAACCACAAGTCCTCACGTAAGCTTGAAATTGGAGTCGTATTGAATCCTTAATATTCTGGAAGGTTTCAGTCGTGTCACGAATTACCCCGGTAGCTACAGAGAAGAACAAGCGAATAATTTTTCTACTAATTCAGTATAGGTCTTTTACACTAAAGACTCGATAAGATCCTAGCAGTAAGAGTTTAGGCATGATAGGCTCAGAGATCTAATTAGCCAAAGAAATGAGCAGCAGCAACTTATTCAATGATGTGCAAATGATATGTTACACAGTGTCTGGACTCCATTGGTGTTTTGAAAGGGGATCCCTAAAGGCTGGAAAGAATGAGTGGTGGAACATGTGCTTTTATCGATAAGTTCCAGGAAAACTTGCTACAGAACGATCAATACTAGCTACCGCATACATAAAAAGGAAAAATATAAGATCTGATTAAATGGTCTACTGCAATACTGCCCCAAATATGTTTAGAGGAATGGTGTTGAGACGCACGTGTTCACGCACATTTGGGGTTTTACAAAGCTAAAAGGTAGGCTTTCATAGACAAGAGATTTCCTCGCTTGTATCACTTACTTCATCTATGAATAAAATGGGCGTAATAAACCTGCTTAAGAAACCATAAGACAAATTTCCAAAGGTTTTGATAATGTCCACGTTTTCAGTACCGAGACACGCATTAAACTTTATTTAATAATAATAAGGCTTTTAAACATTATCCTCCATACGACAAGTTACAAAAATCTTATTAGGTTACATCTTAAGTAGTTATACTAATTTTTAAGTAAGATTTAGGATATTCTCCATATTGTCCGTCGTCCTCGACAATCAGTCTTGATTCAAAGTAGATCTTTCCAAATGGTGATTCCTAAATAACCTGTGCAGAATTGTTAAAGTCGAATGAGAAGGGACACGCTTTTTCGGGAAATGGTTGCGTAACAAGAGCAGAGTGGCATGTTTTTTACGCTCAGGAACTCCATAATATATAAGCTACCCAATTCAATGTTTGAGTAATAAACTATCCTGCTACTTCTGTCATAAGAATTGAAACAATAATTTCAAATGTCTTCGTTGTGCGGAATAAGTTACGTACAGCACTCTCAACCTCATATAGAGGCATTTATAACCCAGAAATGCGTTATATATATATATACTAGCTGATACCCGCCCGCTTCGCTGGGAAGATGATAATATTATATTTTGCAACCTACATGTAAAATGTCAAGAAAATGTTCAATTTTTAAACGATAATGATAATTTAAGTTTAAAATCTTAAGAAATTGATTGTCGGTAATAATGGTTATCTTGAACTTCTCAGTGGTATTTCGCTTATATATATATATATATATATATATATATATATATAGTTTCTTGCGTGTGCGCTAATCCGTAAGAAGTCGCCATTTTAGTGTTTTTCAAAATAACGCTAAGTTTTGGAGCTAAACCACACTTTCACCAACCGCGGGATTCCAAACTGATTTATTTCTATCGCTAAATATGTACGTTTCCTATTTTCGACATGCACAAAATTTCCCATGAAGAGCCTCTTCTCCAAAATCTCTCCAATTCTCCATCAGCCCTTCAATATAAAATTACTTGGTATTTTACCATTTCGCACGAGCAAATCTCACCAAGTAAACTTAATTGGTGAAAATACACAGTATACATAAAAAAATATATTCCGTTTGCGTCGGTCATATCATTTTTGGCAATAAAGTCGTCAGAAATGATATAGAAGATGGATAAAAGTCGATTAACGGATGAAAATTACATTTCGGGTAAGACTTCCGTAAAATTCGTTCTTAGTGAGCGTCAACATCTGAAATGAGTAACTATGCTAAATTTCAAGTCAATCGGTTGAATAGTCTTAGAGATCTCGTGATGAGTCAGTCAGTGGGTTTTCGCTTACATATATATAGATACAATGATTGTTCAATAAATCCGTAGAAAAATATAGAAATATTTTTTTATAATAGGAATATTTTTTATTTATTTATATTTTTCATCAAAAACTCCTTTTAGACTTTTCCAAGAGTTTCCCTAACATTTTTAAACTATCTAAAGAGTAAAATTTTAGGACGTTTAGAAAATAGCACCTGTTTGGGCATTGACCTCTGCGTTGGACGTGTTGTCCCCTGTGACATTTTTTTTTTTTTTAATTTGGAAATAAAAAAAAATGTCACTCAGTTTTATGGACTACTAAAGTTAAAGGGTTTTAAATAAAAGTTTTAAAAAAAAGATTATATAAATCTTAGTAATTTAAATTTGTATAAGTCTATTTAAGTTATTAATTATTTAGTAAAGTGTATAAACATGTATGGATTAATTTTAGCAAATTACTTTCATTTGGATTAAATGCACACACACACATTTGGTTTCCTTTATTTATAGTTCATTTTATATACTTGGTATAATTACTTTTTTTAATTGCGATGTTTGCTTGTATTTGATTTTATAGACTTGTATTTTCTTACGCGGTGAGTGTAAAGAAAGCAGCTCTCAGTTTAAATGCCTGAGAAGGTTTTAAAATCACTTTCTATTCATTTTTTACTTTTTTTTCATACATTTCATTTTTCTTGACTTATGCATTATTGATTTAGTTTTGATTTATCCATTAAGTTTACTGAAATAAACTTATAATTTTAAAGTACATGTTTTATTTCGACATATTAAGTATGGTTCGTTTTTATATTGTCCTATATTTAGGCTACTGATAAATTCAGTTTCTTATTATTTACATGTTACATGTTAATTAGTATTATCTTGTATTTTTAATATTCTTCGGACAGAAATTTAAATAAATAAATATGTTTATAATTGAATTAATTTTAATTTAAGTTACAATACTTTTATTAGTTTAAAATACATTTATATATTTTAGAATTTATTTTTGCGATATTTATTTATGATACTCATTCATAAAAATGTTTTTTTTTTCTTATTTATACAGACACACACACACATACATATATATATATATATACAGTATACATATAAATGTTTACAGGCATATGTATATATATTCGCGCGTGTGCGTACTTAAAAATTACAGAATTCGTGTACTCTTTCCTTCTTCAGACATATTTTTATGTTACTGTGTGGGATTAATTGCATTACTTAATTCAAGTCAATTGTGAGTAACATAAGTATGCTGAAAATACCTCGAACTATATGTAGCTAAGAAAAGAGTTAAATGTTTTGAATTTAGAAAGGTTGAAAAAAGGTTGAAAGGTTAATTTGAAATTTAGAAAGGCTTTTTTTTGTGTTAGCGGATATTTATATTGGACATAATTTTTGAGATTGTAATATTTCCACTCAGGCAATTTAAATGGTAATTTATAACAACAATAAATATTTAATATTTGAGAAAATACACATATACAGTATGAGGAATGTGGAAAATTGATTTATTTATTTACATACATATGTATAAAGCTTCATAGATCTATTAACAGTTTTTTGTGTGATTTTAACAGTATTTGGGCATACTTACGAATATGAAAGGATATTTTCAAAAATAAAATATTAAAAGCAGAATGCAATCATTACTAAAAATGGAATTTTTGAAAACTGCATAGTTTATAGGAAGTACTAGTATAGTCACAAAAATATATGACCCCTGTATCCTAGTGGTCATGGTCATGGACTATAATTCGGCAACTCATTCGTCGAGGCATGTTTTGCAGCCCTGACGATAAATACAGACCCATCGTGTGACTGGTTCTATGCCTATTAAGTTTCATTGAAATATCTCGTCCTTCTATAGGTATCATCGGAAAGTTTGTAGTGGGATGTATTATATCTGATATTTTTCTCGTTGTTTTAAAGAGGCTCAAATTTGCGAGGTTTGTTGCTAATATACTATGTGAGGCCTTTCAGTGCTATGTTAATAAATAAACGCAATCACTTCACTGTCGCAAATAATACATGCATCGTGTCATCAAAATGTCCTCTGTTTTTCAACTGAAAATCTTATAATTAATGATAACTCAAAACAGATATTGTACAGCGTTCTATGAAAATAAAAATTGCTAACACAATAAAGAGGAAATTATTTTTACTCTTCATCAATTAAAAAAAAAGCGCAATATTTTGTAAAAGATAGAAACTTTACTGAGTATTATTAATAAGTACTGAAACTAATCAGAGCTTTTATTAATTTGAAATTACATGTTGCGGATTTTATGTATTTATGTTATAATTTCATGAGGAAGATTAAAAAAAATAATTAATTAACTTAAGATTAAATATAATTACATACTTGAGTCATAATAACTTTCTACAAATTAGATATGTTGTCTCTAGGCAATTCTTTGGATGATTATTAAATTAAATCTCAATTAAAATAAAGAAAAAAAAAACTTTGATTTCACAAAAAGAGAATATCACAATTCTATTCAAAAGAAATTCTGCATATAAAACTCAATGAAACTAAATTTACTGATTTAATTAAGAATTTATTGAGATATATTCAAATTTATTCTCTTGAACCTACTAAAAAGAAAAGTTTTCATGTTTATATAATTGATTGAAACTAGCATATATAATGTAATTATTAAAACATTTTATAACGCTATTTATATAACCTTTATTTGTTTCTTTTGCTTAACATGTAAATGCATATCAAACATGGCTAATGAAATTCACAGTTAAAAAAATGAATGGTATTGTAATACGTATTGTTAAAAGATCTTTAAGAATATAATGACACGTAGAAAAAAGCTAATTTACTTAAAATAAGCATGATTTTATTTTCCCTTATTTTAGTTCCATTTAGGTACAAAACAAATTAAATTGCTTCTATATTGCCCGGCATTTAGCTACATTTTTTAGTTTATTGCATATTGAGAGTTCACAAATAATAAATATTGATTGCAGAAACAAGACACACTTATATTTTCCCTGAAACTTCTAAGTTCTTCCGGCGATTAATATTTTCATTTAGTCGATTCCCTTCCTAGAAAGGAGTTGTTTCTTTGTTACAAAACCAGTGACTGTATATAAAACGATTTTAATAATATTGCATTAACTTTTCTTACGTCTTCCTGTATCCTTGTTCGGTAACTTACAGTTATAAAATATTTCCGTTAGTAAAATATTCCACTTATTTTATCAAATACTTTTCTCAGTGCTTGGGATGATACATACTTCGTGCTACCATTCTTTGTAACATGCATACTTTTACAACAACACCTTTAAAGTTTTTCTGTATTGAATTCTATATAAAGTATGCCGATAAAAAGGCTGCAAAAATGGAGTTCATTTTTGATTAGACTCTTATAACAGCAGAAAAGTTATGTAATCATTTGAAATATTTAGACCACTGTCGGTAAAATATTTTCTTGATGACAACATCTTCAACTTTTTTATTTCCTAATAGTTAAGATCATGAACATGCACCTAGTTCTGTTTCCGTCGAGACTTGGCTTCGAGTACTGTAATCACTAAAAACTGCCGAGTTGTGGGGCTGATTTGTCGGGCTCCAAGTCTACACATAAGCAGGATACGGAAATTTGAAGATAGAGGTATTAGTTCAGATGTCTTTCATGTCATTAAACTGAGTTTCAGAATTATGAGAGCTGATTCTAGTATCCCTAATTTTGATTGTAAGAGAGTGTGAAGTTTAAACTCACTGAATCAACAAAATGTAATGTTCTTCATTATTTGATATCGGATATAGTATTACATTGAAAAGCATTAAGGAAATGAAATTATTTTTATTTTTACCTGCACACAAGTTCGATAATGTTAAGAACTATTATACCAATATTGCTGCAGATTTTATCGACGACGATGTTTTCATAATTCTTGAATGGTTGAGTGAATGAAGAATTTTGGTGAACAAAATTCAGATATTTATTTAGTTTTTAGGTAAGGATTAAAATAAGCTATTTTTCTTTCAATTATGTACATAATAGCATGTCTAGACTAATTATTAATTATAGAAAAAGCTATGACTTTTCGCTTAATGATTTTACTCATAGTTAAATGACCTCACACATTCATATGTACATTATCTAAACATTATTTGTGAACATATGAGCATAATATTTAAAACTAATTCTAGTATAATTAGTAATACTATAATTCGTACAAGAGAGAATCAGATTTACCCTTTAAATTTTCTAAAACAATTACACTTGATTTTTTTACTCATTTTAGTTAAAAAAAAACCAAAATTTGCTAGTCCAAATCACTTTATGAACCAATTCAATATTTAAACTACTAGATCTAAAATTTAAACTATTAGAATTAAAAGATACATTATGATTCAAAACGCTTTAATGACATACCATGAAGAAAATAAAATTTATCTACTCCTAGAATTATTAAATTTCCCCCTCTTTTCAGTAGACAAAATCATATTATTATCATGTCAAATAATTTTATACTTCGTTAAATCTATATTAGCACCACAAAACTATATTACGACACATATTGGGGCTTATGATACGTCTCTTAAATACTTGCATACTTTTACAAAACCATTTGTACCTCTAGCATAAAAAATTACGTCATCTACCTCAAAAATTTTCGATGTACAGGTTATGTCAATGTCCATTCCTATTGTCCTAGTAAGTTCTTAAAAGATCTTAAATCCATTTTTATACATACAAAAATTTGATGAAACCACTGAGTCAATTACCACCCATGCAACGTAAATTTTAAATTTTTCCAAACGCTTAAATCCTTTAAAGCTTTCCCAATGTCGTGTTTCTTCTAAAAACAATCTATTATGAAATGTCCTTTTATGTTACAATAGAAAAAAAAACTTTTGTTTCCGATAGCTTACATGAGTTTCTATCCTGGGTGTACAGTATGGTTTCACTATGGTTTAAATTTCCATTCATTCTGCTTGGTTCTACTTGACTATTCGCAAGCTTTAGTTATATATGCATTTGATGCCATTGCAAGATGCAAATATTTGTTTTTCTGAATTATTCTGTCTGGTTTACTTATGAGTTGGTTTTCTATATACGAAAAATCAAACTTGTCAATGATACAGTAATCACACTAGTTTATCATAATATGATAGAAACTTTCAAATCAACTGGGAACAAACGACTTCATCTGCCAATTCAAAACCTGCTTCTTCAATCAGCAGTTTCTTCTCTGATACTTGCCCGCAAAATGTCCCTGTACTTTATTCGTTATTTTTGAGTTAAAGCTCATAAAACTTTTCAATTAGTTAAGCCCATAAGTCTTGCCTGTATTTTAAATCAGAGCTCTCTTTTGTAGAATTATCCAAACAACTTTTCCATCAATAGCATTTGAAATTAAATTAAAGAATTATCGCTCGACTATCTGGTAAATAGTCGTGTACGAACGTCCTTTGATTCACTTAAATAATTGCTTTTTCTTTTCGTTTGAATCATCAGATAATGTATCAGTCGATCCCAAAATATAATCCCAGCAACCTCGGTCAATCAGAAGATATTTCTTGTCGCTCTTCCTTCCTGTCTTCCCTCTGTCTTTTCTTAGTTGAAGCCAGTCAGCTTCGGAAACTTAAATAGCTTGATCTCCTGCTTTACGTTTGTCATGTTACACTGCCTAATATTTTGAGCTATTCTTAAAAGTCGAACTTGGCTCTCTTCAGAAATAGTATCTCATAGCCATTGAGAAAATCATGGCAAATTTATTCTATAAAAACATGCTTATTCAAAACACAAGGTAAATTAGTACCGAAGAAAATAATAATACCACAATTAGTTAAAAAATAACTCTTTCATATTCATATTCTGATACCTACATTCCCATATCTATGACATGCATTTTCTTGATATCTCTTTCCACCTCATTTCTATACAGCCACCTAAAAGCAACCAATTGGTTAGTTACCAAGGCGTATAAAATCTTAATTTGATGTCATAAATGTAGAGTTACTGGCATTTGCTTTAATCTCCACCAATAATCTTGCGAATGAAGGTTAAAAAATAGTTTTATTCATGTCAAGAATATATCTTGTATGCTGTATGAAAATATGAACTGTTTGGAAACTCTGCCGACAGATTATTGCTGCATGAACATGTACATCAAAACTTCCCAAAGTTGAAGAGCTTACAATATATAACTAGAATGATTTTATATCCTTCTTAAAATTTCAAGAAATATATTTATTTTAAAAAAATATTAAAATTTCGAAGTATATTAAAAATAACTTAGATTCAGTATACATTTGGGCAATGAGTTTCTTTTTATTTCTTTTTCTGAGAAGGGCAGATATTGTTGCTCTTTCTTTGTAAAGATTCAGCACACCCACACACATATCACTTTCCCACAATTGTCGTAAACGTAGGAAAAATAACCACACAGGGATGCATTGCAACTATTCTGTTGAGTCGTAGAAAAGGTTTTCTTAACTAGGTTTAAATGTTTGGTAATCTTTACATACGAGGGATATTGAGAAAGTAAAGAACGTTTTGAAATTAAAAAGAAACTAAGTACAAGAAAAAAAATTCATTATATACATCAGAAAGAGCGACTAAAATTCTACTTTTCTACATAGTCACCAAACAAAAGTGAGGCACTTATCATAGCGGTGGACAGGCAAATTCTTCATCTTAGAATTCTGCCGCCTGCGATCTCAGCCACTCAGTGACGCGCACCCGCAGCTCTTTGTCGTCTCACCCACTTCTCGTCACCAGTTACGATTCGATCCAGTAATGAATCACCATGTCTGTCAAAGCCTCCAGAAATGTCAAAGCTGTCCCCATTCGCTGACCTTTATGCTGGTCTCTAAACAATTTCGGCACCCATCTTGCATAAAATTTGCGGTAGCTTAGCTTTTGTGTAACAATTTCAAACAACAAAGTCCTTGAAACTTGTGAAAACTAAGCGAAAGCTGCATTATTGTGATACGGCGGTTTTCACGAATCTTTTCATCAACTTTAGCAACCAGTTCGTCAGTTACAAGGTTAGGGCATCCACTCTTCTCTTCACCGTGAACGTTAGAACGTTTTAAACTGAATGCACCATTTCCGGATTGAACTTTCATTATTCATTACGTTGTTTCCGTACACTTCACACACTTGCTGATAAATTTCCATAGGTTTTAGGTCTTTTGCCAACAAAAACCGTATCACAGACCGCACCTCACAACTGGCGGGATTTTCAATTGCAGCGCATATTTTAAATTTGAATATCGAAACAACGGGCGGCGTGGAAATGTTCCCGTTGTGATGGGTGGACTCCAACTGAGATGCCGAGCACGCAGACGCCAAAATATACCTCAAACGGAAGCGTTTTTTTCTTTCTGAATAGCCCTCGTATTTCACACCACAGTTAATTGCAATAATTTGATAATTACATGGAATAACCAAGCTATCATAACAGAACACTAACGTTACATTTGAGCATGAAGTTTTTTTTATGGTTTAATTTGACACTGAAAATCAGTTTGGAAAAATATAGTATAAGTTCAGTCAGTTTCATAATGCTAGGCATTTCATGAATTTTGTCTGTTCAAGAAAGTTTTCCCTAAGAATTTGCTTTAAGATATGTTTTGAACATATATTTATTTACTAATTACAATTAAATACTTAAAGATCTGAAATGGCATTTATAACTTCGTACTCTGAATTCAAATGAAAACAAACGTTTGCGTGTTTTAAGACAGAAATGATTTATAAAAGAAAAAACATTATTTGTTAGAGAAATTAATATCTTAGATAAAATTAAGTTTGATATTTGCACTATGTCTAAATGTCTTAATATTCTTTGCGTAAGTTTCCTAAAAGATTAAACTTAGAACTGAAAGTTTGCCATTTGAAAATCCTTCCAATTCCTTATCCTATATTTTATTAAAAATTGTCTGAGATAGCTATATCAGTTAATTACTTAAAATCTTTTTAATTAAAAAGAAACGTAAGAGAAAATCCACTTCACTAAATAAACTGTTACAAACCATTATGTTCGTCGAAGATAAATAAAACTTTTTATAACTGTAGGGTTTTACTTAAGGAAATGGTAGTTTTCAGGATTTTGTTATCAGAAACACAAAAGATTTTTCTTCCTCCTCTTAGAGTTGAAAGTAAATGGTTCCTTAAATTGTCTTTCAATGCAAAGAAGGATCGATAGATGCGCAAGCAAAAGGATTATAAAAAGTAACACTTTTTTATTCTTCTTTCCTTTTTCTATTGATTGTTACTTTTCCAGAATATCAAATAAATTAATTAGATTGCTGAATGGCCCATGCAAAAACGCCAGCTTAAAATGTAGAAAAACTAACCTAACATTTGAGCAAAAAACGATGCTGTAGAATTCAGTTAATTAAAATGTTTGTTGAATTGTGTTGCTTCACATATCTGTTTCGTACCGAATGAACTATAATCAAATGATTGCTCAGAAAACCTGATGTACTATGCATTTTAAGTAAGAATATATCTTACTTTATCACGATGAAAGTAAACTATAGAATATATATAATTTTTCTGTAATCACAATAAATGAGGATGTATAATTGAAGGGACTTACGAAAGATTATTTGAACTTCTAAAAGCTATTGCTCTAAAACGAAAGAAGTTAGAGTACTTTGCGACTAATTAAATTAAAAATAATGCTTTGGCATTTTTAAAATTATAAATATTAAATGTGACTATCTTCAGAAACACGAATGATACGTAATCTATAATATAATCACAACTCCAGGTTCTTATAATTGTTGAAGCATAAAAACCTGAAATATTTTCTAGTCAGCAGTGCCAGTAGCAATATAATTGTGAAAAAAGAATGGACCAAGACCAAATATTTTATTCTGTGATAAAGTATTAAATATATTAATCTTCAATGAATCGCATTCCAATTCCATGGTTCCTGTACTTCTTTCGTGTGCATTATGTCGGATGACTTTATATTTGGTATAGAACTTGACTTCATCGTTTAAAATGAGCTTAGATATGAGAGAAAAATCTTTCTATAAAGTAGTTAGAGCAAATTTGTAAGAATTGATCCTGTAATATTTATCTGTTTGGGTAAGAACGTATACCACTTGTAACTTGTATGTTTTGAAAAACAATCATTTTCATACCATTGTATGTGTTCGCGGATATTTTAATGGTGAATTGCTGCTGGAATACGCAATATATATATATATATATATATATATAGCAGGTAGCGATATCTATTGGCATGGTTTAAAAATTAGGATTAATGGTTTGGAAATTAGGAAATTAGGCATGATTTGGAAAAATTCTTGTCACTTGACAGAGGATAAAAATTACGAGGTACTTCACCTCTTGTCATTGGGTTGTTTCAAGTATTATGTTAATATATAACGTTAAAAAGAACCCAAACCACGGGTAATTCCATGTAATGTGGGAGGAATGACATTGAATTAAAAGTAAATCAGTGTAATTCACTATTTATTGCTTAAATAATTTAAAAGGATCACTGATGTCCTTATTTAAAAGGTGGAATGAAACTGAACATGTTTGTTAAACGGGAGCTATTTGAAAGTAACCTCCACAAAATAGGCAGAGCTATATGAAACTCCATTGGACAGGAAAAGAGATCTTTATCTAGAATGATGAAAATTAATTGCAAAAAATGTCGAACGTCTCTTCAAGTAAAGGCATCTGTTTTATCTATAATTTTATAAATTTTGGGAAGCGGATTTCTCTATAAAGAAAGTATTTAAAAAGAAATTATAGATTTTAAAATTTTAAATGAGTTTCCGCATTTGATATAGCAAGTATATAATATCAGATGTTAGGGAAGAATATTTAATGTGAGCGAAATTGTACAAAATCAAAATTTGAAATTTTAATGAAACGCGTATAATTTTGATTAAATCATTAAATATATTTAATTGAAAATTATATGAGTTTTATTATACTGTTTTTAATGCAAGTTAATTTTTATTGAAAATTTCGTTGTTTTTTGATTGATTTATTAGTTGTTTATTAACATCACACTCTCGGTCACAACACAAGGGCTATTGAGAACGGACCTGGTAATTTGTGCCCCGATCAAATGTCTACGTCAACAACTGATCTAGCCCACAACACTCTAAACCACCAGATATCGCCAATGGGAGGACTTGAAACCTCGAACCAATTTAGCAGGAATCCAACTCGCTGCACAACATATCTTTATTGGCATTCTCAATTCACGATTCAATGCCAACCATGAGTTTGCGACTATGACCATTTTATCTTAACTTTCACATTTTCATTATTACATGAAGAATTTAAATGGAAAACGGAATAAATATTGGGTTTTTGTCATGATTACATCTATACAACTATGTTTTTTACCTAATATATATGTATATTACTTCGATACTTGGAACGAAAGAAATACTTTCAAATTAAAATCTTGCTTATTATAATTATGAACCTAATTTTTTAAAATTTTGTTTGTTAAACCAGCTATAATCCCTCTTTTCTTGAAACAAAATACTATGACAAAAAATTAGGCTAGAATATTATTCAGTTGTTCTTTTTTTTACAATTCACAAGATGATGCCACTGCCAATCAAGTGACGTCATAATAGAAGTCGTCACATCTAATGTAGTGCATTGCAGCTAATGGATGCTTTTCCGAATTATCTTTTGGTAAATACTTTTATCTTGCTTATGAAACTAATATTAATTATTTTGTGTTTGATGAAAACAGATTGAATATTTTAAAAATAATTTGCAACATTTGGGGCATTTATAATTGTGTTTTGAAATAGATCGAAATTTCATATTTAGATTACGTGCATGTCAGTCATTCTTATTTACAGTAATCCAATGCTTATACCAGAACAATGAAGGAGTTTTAAATCAATTTCTTAAAACTGAAATATTTGTAGTGGAAAGATAAAATTTTCTTGGTAATTATATATGTTGATTATTTACAAATAATACCTGAAATTATTAGTTTATTATATATCTTGAGAATATCTATGAGTATCATTGAGTTACGTTTGCGTATTGGGATCCTGAAAGTATGAAATCGATAGAAAAGTTGTCTACATACTCCTTCAAAATCAATACATAGGGAATGCACTTTAGTAACATCTATATCGCATTAGAGCGCAGTAAACTAATGCATTTACTGCATCCAGAGAGTTAAAAGTTAGGTTATCACTTTAAGCCTTATGTTCCTCTGTACTTTTCTTTCCAGAACATAAATGAGAAGGGACACAAACCCCAAGTGAAACATCTAGCATTCATTTTCCACTGAAATATCAGAATTTAGCAAAATGAATGAGTTATTTTCTTCAAGAGGAAATTATTGTCATCCATGCATAACTTTGCAAGAATTGCTTCACACCCATGTGTGAAACGCACTTTATTTATTGAAAAGTATACTCAATTTATTCTGAAAATTTGGTATGTTTCGTTGTGTAGTAGGCATTCGTTAATATCAAATATTGATATGTAAAAAGTCTAAATCAGTGTTGGAGAAAATAGAAATCATCATAAGTTTACTCCTGAAATGTAAGAAACAAATTATTTTTCGAAATTTCATAAGATATTGTAAATATAACGAGGGAGGTAATTTTCATTAATTTAATTTATTTTTAATGTTTAATAATGTATTTTAATGCCTTGTCCGTATGTCGTCTAGCTTCTGTTTCTATCAACTGATTACGCAATCTTTGGGTTCTCCATTCATTTGAAAGAGTTGTCCTGATAGTGATTTTTTTAAGCTTGCCAAGATCTTGAAAATCATGTGCTGGTCAAATTGAATTATGGGGACAGATAAATTGTCTCAGTACTTTCCCCTTGACACTGCACAACAATTGTTTACTTGCTTTTATTTATTTTTGTTCTTCTTTGTCAAGCAGTAGGGTGTCATTCAAAAATATTTACCGGGTATCTTGATTCAATAGTCTTCCTAACATTTTTTTACAATATCATTGAACATTGCCTGAGGCCCATGCACCAGGCATCTAGTGAGGAACAATATAATGTTGCGTCGTTTCCCTACTTTGTGTCTGGGGATTCCACTTAGTTGATGTGTATGCGGAGTTATTCTTATGGAATAATTTTGTTTTAATCAGGCTGTATAAAAATACCTGGTCTCCTCGATCATGGAACAATTGTATCTGATTTGGGATAGTTCCCTCTTGACCTTCTAGATTTTAGAAGATACGTGAATAGACATTGTGCACACCTTTTGCTTAGGAGTGTGATCAGTTCTTAGGGTTCTTTATTTTTTACTGTGGTGAACTTGCATCCCTCCCGGGGACACATTTATATAATCTATTTCAAGATTTTGCAATGGTACACATATTCAAATACGTGTGCAGAATTTATCAGAAGTTCAATACATAAACATACAAAAATTTAGCGCTATTCATCACATATCTACATCAGGATCCCCACAAATCAACATCCCATTTATGTACAATTACGTCACTACTAAATTTAATTTTATTTGCTTCAATAAATTTAATAAATACATTAAATGATCTTCTTTTCTTTTGAGTAACTAATCATTCTCTTCAGTTCTCATCTGAGACTGGATCTACTCTTGTCCACTAAACGATTCACTTTGACCTGAGTAATCATTAAGTTCATAGTTTTAAGATAAATATTAATTCTGAGAGGAAAACCTTATGCCATTTATTTCCGCAAACAAGATAATTTGAATCTAATTTTCTTCCTATCCGTAGCACTTAGTAGGTAAAACATGGAACACCATGTTAAAAGGCGAATTGATTACCATGTTAATAGAATTCATGCAATGCACATACTAGCCTGCTGTATGACGTGCTAACAATTGTGCATATACAATTTACTAAGATACTTAATTACGTAATAAGTCTTTTCAGAGACAAAAAGTGCTTACGAACAGTTTGTGGTCTACCTCTTTTACCGATTAGTCCATCGCCTTATATATTAGTTTAATCGCAATTCTAAAGCTCAATTTAATTCCAAACACAAATGAAGTAATTAAAATAAGCATACAAATACAATTTAAAAATGTAATCAATTATTTTTCAGAGCTTCATTATTTACTGTTTCTATAGAAAAGGCAATGTTCTCTAATGTTCATTATATCTCACTTCTATAATAAATATTAATTTGGATAAAATATCAAATAATATTCTTACCGATATACGAGGCGGATATTTCCACAAAGAAGCAATTTATATCAAACAGCTTTCACTCCAGCAATCGGGATATTACCAAAAGCATTTGTTTAATTCAACTTTATGCCAATCTTATAAGACTTGATTATATCTATTCACTATAGTTCTGAAGCATACATTACTTGCTTTACTACGAATCATTTGGTCGGAAAAATATTAAAACCTTAAATATAAAGTCAGAAAGATCTACAGATGTTAGTTAAGGGACAGTTCGTAAATACCCCATGCTACAAGTCAATCATTAACTCTCTAGAAGTAAGATCACGACTTTGTTCATTTACATTTATATAAGAATGTATGGAGTTTCAATTTTCATTTGATATCCAAGGAATTTCAATGAATTATTTTTTTCTTAAAATCTTCAATAATTGAAAAAGGAAACGATCATAAAAGGAAAAGACACAGCTGTTGCCCGATTATCATCAATTTCTCATTCCTTACAGCAACGTAACGCTTTCGAGCTCTTGAACACACGCAAATCAATTTCAACACACCAGCAATTACATTTGAACTCTTCACGTCACGCATCATATCTACTATTATTTCCATATTATTTTCTTTCTATTATTTCTTCGTTAGAAATAAAGAAAAAAATAATCAAGAGAATTGTGGATAAATTAGTTAAATATAAAGCATATGAATTTTCTTTTTGTTTAGAACCTAGAATTTCCCCTACAACATATTCTAGAATTTAAACTTTATGTTACGCATTGTATAGACCATTAACATTTTTTAATTATGTTATTGCATATAACATGTAATTTTCAAAACTTTGTAATCCTATCTTAGTAATAATTACAGTAGTAAAGTTTTAATTATTACTAAGAAAAAATTAAATTATCTCTATTATTACCGATATTATCCGTTTTTCATATTAATGGATCTTCATATACATGATATCGTAAATTATATCTATTAATGCCTATATAAATTTATTAATGACCTCGTAGATTTAAGTATTCCGTTGCATCATAAAGTTTTAGTTATTATTTCGGGGTATCGTAAATTTATCAGTATTACTAAAAATAATTGAGTTAGAATTTTAATTTTTTTAAAAAAGTTTAAAAAACTTATCTATAATGTCACCAAACAGAGTTTCGAATTTACCGCATGGTTTCTTGACCTTTTGAAGGCCGTCACTGTAGAACTCGGCATATTCAAATGTATGTTCTCCATATTGCTTGTTACTTCAATCTACGGATACCAGGAACCAAACAAATTAATTTTAAAAGTTTTAATTTAAAACATTAAATACACAAAGATCAATTAATGAGAATAATCCATTTTATCCATATATATCGGATATTTTTAATAATATCAAACATTTTGCGATATCAACTCGTAATTATATGATTAAATGTTAAATATAAAGACTATTCTTTACATAAAATCTTCTGAGACTTTTCATGAAACAATATATGGTTAATGAACAAGTATATATTCTTACATCTGTTTGGATAATTATGTATTGATACTTATAATAAATAATTTCAGGGTTAAAAACTGAAATAATTAATTCTTGCATCCTGAAACTCTCTGTAGTTATAGTAGTAGTTGCTAAATACAACTGTCTTCCTGAAAGTAAAATATTAAGTGGTTTTGGCATAGAATTGGAATTATTAATTTATTGAATCTCTAAATTTAACAACATAAATACATTTTAAAGTCTAGACAACATTTTTTTTACAAACAAAACTTACTTTCTTTAACTATGTTACCAAACTTCTAGAAAAATATTATTTACTATGATAAGTACTAAAAAGAAGTATTTATTTAATGGTCGAAACTTGTCTAATATTTTCAACGTATATATTCTATTTTGATAGAGAATTCATGGAATAACAATTCTTTACAAAAGCCGTACTATTTTTTATACTTACTGGAATAACCTAATATTGTGTTTTATATGGCATATTTTATTTTCATATTTAAATTGCTGCCCTATAGAATTAAAATATTAACAATTCATCAATACTATTATTCAATTAATACTAGGAATTTTTTTAGTTAAGTATCGTTTTTGAAATATGGCAGCTTCAGTGTTTCTGCCACTAGATGTACTGAGTACTTACATCCGTTGGTTAATCAGACTCCAACACAGAAGTATTCATTCGTGTTTACGTTTGTATATACTCATTAAAATGCCTCACACAGTTGAAAATGCCGCCCATTGTAAAATACGTGTTATGATTCATTTTCAGTATGCAAAAGGTGGGAAGTACTCTTAATTCACCAGCAGATTAAAGGAACTTGTACATAAGTGACTGTTGCTGAACTTGAAGAAGCATTAAGGCTATCAGTACTATGACGACAATTATTATGTCAAAACGACCTTGCTATAGCGGTTAGTACTTCAGGTGGCAGACTTCTATGAACATGGAATACAGAAACTCGTTGTAGGATATGAGATATGCCTTAGCAGTAGGACGAATTATGTTGAACAGTAGCTTAAGGTACATGCTTTCTTTATAAAAATAAGTGAGAAGAAAATACACTTATTTAAAAATCAAAATGGCACATAGACATAATTACCGATATATTGTACAAGAATTTTCAATAAAAATTAATAATTAATTACATATTTTTATGTATTCATTAATAATATTCAAAAACCTTTTCTATAATGAACACAAGTTAAATTTCATATTGATACGCTGTATTTGTAAAGCACTTTTAACAAAATTCTGAAAAACTACGACGTAAAATTTAGAGCTTAAACATATGTTAGCTATTTAGAATGTCCTTGAAAATATAACCTATTTTTTTAAATTTTTAGGTACAAAACACTGAAGCATTTTACGAAATTTCATCTCTTAAAATATTCTTGTAAAATTCCATTCCTAACGTTTCCTAAAGAAGTATTTCATGTAATTAAAATAAATATCTTTATCATTTTAGATTTCCCTGCAAATATGAGAAAACATTCACACGTGTTAAATATTGATCTTTTTTTTAATATAAAACAGGAATACACTTATTCAAAGGTATGAAAAATAATTGATAATGCTAGGAATAAGAAAAAACTCAGAAAAAAATGTGTTATACACGTCTCATTATTTTTCAGGAAAGGGCTCGCTAATTTAAAAAAAAAACATACATACTTTTAAGTTTACCGGTTTCAAACTTTTTATTCATTTGTTACCTTGTTTAAAATCATTCTATTTTTGTTTCTTTCCACAATATTCTTAGTGAAAAATGAATTATTCACGTATATGAATTTAAAAATTTATAAATATTGTTACAGATTTTTAAAAATGCACTCAAAAAAAGTACTCATTCAGCTAAAGTAAAGAATTATCCTCTGCTACTGCTAAGAATTTCCGAACATAAAATCAAGCAAATGATGTTTATCTCACCTTTAATAGTGGTGCTGAAAAAATAGGCTAAAAATACTTGCAGCAATATGTACATAACATTCCTTCTTTCTGAAAAATAAAAGAAAAGTAATGCATTTTAAATGAAATGTTATCGCCCAATCTCCTGTGTATTAATGGGAAAAAAGGAGTTCGTTAACAGACATCTTTATTTTGAGCAAAACAACACTTTTGAAAGAATTTTTTCTCCAAAAAAAGAGACTAGGAAATAATCGCAACAACAATAAACTTTTTTTATGTAAGATTACGTTCAAAATAAAGATTTCTGAAGTGTCTTTTCAAGAGGGAGAACAAATGGAGAGAAGATATTCGAAGCTGTGAAAGCTCACACAATGAGCTTGGAAGAGGTACAGACATGTTTTTTTACTCTTAATTTCCTTTTATTCGCTTCTACTGAAGAGTTTTGAAGAAGATATTTCTTTACCTTCGAACAAATTGGAAAGAAAAAAGGAGAAAAAAAGTATCTACGGCTACAGTTATGAGAAATATTTGATTGTTTACTGCTATTGTTCGTTTATATGAGTGTATTTTTTAGAATATGTTGTTATACCTAAAATCAATTGTGTTAAGAATGTTTTGAGGAATACATACAAATTACTATATTTTGCTTTTTGATTTATAAGGTACTAATATAGTTTTTCATTTAAAAAGGAAGATATTCTGTACTTGTCTATGTATATTTAAATGCGTATTCATTTGATTGCATGTAACAGACAGTTCATGACCAGTTTCGAATTTATTCTCACTTTTTTTAAAAAAAAAAAAATTAGACTCATTAGACGTCTTATTTCACCATGGAGATATGTTTATTTGTTTAGGTAAATATATCTTCTTTATCTACATATTTTGGCATGGGAAATTAATGATCAGTCATGAATTTAACTCAAGTACCTCTTGCATAAAATTTACTGAATTTCTAACTTTGAAAATTTGTAGAATTCTTATAAACGTTATATTCTTTACACTGACTTACTCATAATTTCGAAATTTAAATTTAGTAAACCTCACAAATTTATAAACTTCATGATTCAATTTTTTTTTTAAATTTTAAGAAAATTTATACAATACTGATAACTAGCGAGTTTTCATTTAGAAAATCATTTAAAATTTACTGCAAGGGAAATAACTTCATTTGAAAATGCAAAGCACTGACTGTAAGAGTGCTGAGAACTGTGTTTTCAGAAAAACGGAAATATATTTTTCTCTATGACATATCACGTTG
Organism: Nephila pilipes; assembly: GCA_019974015.1. NCBI lineage: Eukaryota > Metazoa > Arthropoda > Arachnida > Araneae > Nephilidae > Nephila > Nephila pilipes. The sequence continues at coordinate 114,140 of BMAW01092862.1, forward strand.
GTTTACAGTTCTTAAATTCAATTTACTATAGTTCTGTTTTTTAGAATTTCTAAGATGTTATATCTATAGAATCCAAGAAATACCGAGAATCTTTTTCAAAAGAAATTTTGAGAATTCTAAAAAGATATTAAACAAAAACTATTATTTAAATTTTAAAAAAAATTAAAATTAGCTTTTTTTAACCGCACGTACTCATAAGTAGTTGTATTATTGTTATTAAAAAATGATTATGTTACATTTTAAAACTTTTCTCAAAACCTATTCATGTATGAAGGGCATAATCAACAATTAGTACGGCATGCAAATATATATGGATAATATGTTCAAAAAATTTATATTTATCTTTAAAATATATTATCTCGCTAATCCAACTTTATAATATACATTACCATCACTTCATAGTAAAATAAAATTGATTCAGAAAACATTAAGAAAAAAAAAATATTCCATTTCAATTCATAAAGCAAAACATTTCAACTTCATAAATTTGCATTAAAACTTATTAAATTTTAACTATTATAAAAATAAAAGTAAAATTTATCAATAAAAAGAAGGAAAGAAAAAGAAAGTATATGAAAAAGAATGTATAAGAAATATAAAGTATACTAAAAATATTGTATAAGAAAAAAGAAAATATAAAAAAAGAAAGTAAAGCAAAAGATTGTTTAAGCAATAATTATTCATGCTTAAAAATAAAAGTTTCAGTAGAGAAACCTTACTGAATATCTTTGTATTTGAACTTGAGAACATTAAAAAAACATTTCACAGGACACGGGACATGTAAGAATTATAATATTTTTCTTTTACAAGTTTATCTAAATCAGGAAAAAATACTTTTTTTATTGCGATAGTAATCGATCTTGATTGAGGGTGAAATAAATCTTTCCTAGATGTCTTCATCCTCCACTATTGCAATTCACATTTTGCACCTTAAAAAAATGCAAATGAAAAATTAGGTTTTCTTTTACCCCCCTCTCCAAAATGAAACAACTTAACCTAACACACAGAAAAGCCATGACCTTCCTGTGGAGGCTGCAATTTTGGTTGTAAATCTTCTGCTATAATCTGCTTCAAATCCTTTGCGACAATGTTTTTGCAATTTTCTTTTATTATTTTTCTCACTATACATTTTTAAATGCTACATATTTTATTCAAGGTTCCAAAAATGTTGTTAAGGCTTTTTATCATTAAACTTTACAATTACCTATTTAAAATTGTATTCATTTATGCAGTTGTAGAGCAATATTTCGAGCAGTTGAGTTAAAAATTTACTTTTTAATTTATTGCAAACAATGATAATAAAATAAATAATAAAATAAATAACAACTTGTCTATTTATTATTGTTATATTTCACTCGTTTGTGGTAAAAAGAAAAAAAATCAATGTAGTAATAAAATTACGCTATAGTAAGGACATAGAATGTTAACAATATATTTTTTTTTTCATTTTAAAAATAAACTGGAATTAGAATCATGTCTCATATTATTATTTATCTAGAATTATTGCAAAACAAAACAAACGAAAACCTTCAGTGATGTGCTAAATAAAAAAATAAATTTATTTAAGTTTTATAAATATCTTTAAAATACAATCAAAATTATATTAAATACAAGAATTCATATGAATTAATAATTATAAAGTTTTATCAAATCATTACTACTTCAACACTAAAAGATACTCATAAGATGATCAGAACAACACACATATCAGAAATGATAATTGGTCAGAACAGTACACAGAACGTGAATTCCCCTACATATTAAAAAACACAAAAACAATTTTTAAATCTTTAAATTTGACATGTAAAAGTTCTCAAATTTTGCAAATGTCCTTAAAAATTAAAATTGATTCATAAATAAAACAATAGGAATAAAATGATAAATTGAAAAAATAAACTTAAATATATTTTGAAAATAGTTAGCATCTGCCTATCAATATATATATATATATATAAGGGTTTCTCTTCTTTCATACAACATCCCTTCGAGTTCACTCAAATAACATATATTAAAAGAGAACAGCATGCTTACAATACTCAGTAATTTGTACACCTCTCCTCCGAAGTTTTAGTGAAAAATCTTTACCCATGACTCTTGTAACTCCATAGCCTATAAAAGATTATCTCCAAAATGTATTTATATGATACAATTTTATAGCTATGGATATATCCATTTAAGTAATACAATTTTAATGTATAAATAAATAAAACCGCAAAAGGTATTTTGAAAAATATATTAGATAATATAAATAAATGAAAATACATAAATATATTAATTAATCCTTATTTGTTTGGATTGCTGCGAAAAGAAGAAAGATTTCTTTTTAAATTATCTAGAGACAATCTCATGCGAAAAAAAAAGAAGACAACTAAAAAATTTAATTACTCCTCTGGTATACTAGGAAAGCTAGATATAAAGTTTTGAAGCACATCTATTGAGTACACTTTTTCTCCAGGAGATAAGTTTGGACTTACCGTAGTGGAATCATTCTTTTTATATACATCATCATCATTTTCTGAGTGTTAGAATATCTTCATCTGTTTCATCAACTAGTTCCAAAAAGATCTGTACTTCTTCATTGACATTTAAATTATCATGAACAGATATTTCAACATTTTTTTTTCCAGTTTTGTCCTCGTAATCGGTCAAGAAATTTTGAAAACCTGAATTAGTATTTTTTTCTCAGAATAACTGCAAAAAATATCATTTAGACCCTATTAGTCATTATGAACGAAGCCAGCTTTATTTCATTAATTAGAAGTTAACTTGGGAATCATTTCCCAATTCCCAGAAAACCATTCGGATACAACTTTTGCAGTAACAGTAACAGACACAGTGGGCTTTTGATCAAACTTAAAAATCAATTTATACTCTAATCGTTTTCTGTAATTCTCTTTTATGCCTTTTATAATGCCCATATCGAGGGGCTGTAGAGCTGCAGTAGTGTTTAAAAAAGAAGTAAACTTCTACAATCTACAATTTTGAAATGAGTTTATGTGTAGAGTTGTCGATTTAAAGAGTATTGTTTTCTTCCCTCGATTTCATACCTTTATCTAGTTTTTTTAACCATTCAATAACTATTTTTGGAGTCATCCAAGTTTGATTGTTAGCAGTGTAGTCAACTGGGATGTTCTTAATGTTTTAAAAACATCTTTGCTTTGAAGATTTTCTCATTATAATAAGTCTCAATTTATTCTTTCTGCACATATTTGTACACAGCAATACTGTCAAACACTCTTTGGATTCCTTGCCCATCCCCTTACAGGTTTCTCTTTTAAAAAATAATGCTCGTTCATATAATGTCTAGAAAAATAATCCCGTCTCATTTGCGTTATAAACATTATTAACGAAATATTTTTTCCAAACATTTTACACATATCTCTCTGACGCCATTTGCGTATATTATCTAGCTGCACTGACTTTTCTTCCTCATGATCCTCCTATGGATAAATATCTCACGTGGGTCTAGCATCCTTGTTATTTATCCATTATTAGCTTTAAAATCTGGGATCTCCATCATGCATGAAAATTTTCTGACTTGCTTGCAAATAATTGGTCCATTTTAAGTAACATTCATAGCCCGTTTTTCTCTAAACCATTTCAACGAGACAGCATCTATTTTGTCATTTAAAGTTGTCCATATCCTCGTTATATGTGAATAGATATCATTAGAGTTTAAAATATTTTCAATATACTTCCGTTTTTTTAAAACTTTTCCAACAGTAGATTACGAAAATCCGAATATTTTGCAAACCTCACCATGCTTCACGCGTTTATCAATATTTTTTATGACGTTGAATTTTACTCCGATGGATGTTTATTTTCATGGAGCCATTTTTATTGATTTTCACTAAGCATACTTTAAAAACAAAAACTCACAAATAAATTAATTAAAATCTTCTAGCTTCTAGTATACGAATTACAGTAAATAACATAATTTATCGGAGTTTAAAATTCTTATGACACTCAAATGTAGACAAAAGAACCGATCATAAAGTTTAATCCCATACGTATCGATATTTTAGCTATCATTTCCGGTAAAAGAAATCATTCATCATTTTTTGAAGAGGGAGGATAGGAGTAAGGTTCAATATTATGTTTGCTAGGAAATGTCAATTTTGTTTCCCTCTTATATGAAATACACTTTCTCATTACCGTTGTTACATGAGCAAGAGAAATGCAAAATTTCGATGAAGTTATTAAGAGAAAGTGTAACGTTCCAACTATGTCCAACGGTTGAACCAATTTTATCCAGACTTTATTTGAGTAGTTAAATTCTTAAAAATTATTTGGATTCTGAAAAAAAATATCGTAATAGAGAGAACTATTGTGATGGTAGGGAAAATATTACCATCGTTGTAGAGAGAATTATTGTTGTAAAGAATATCGCAATACAGATAACTGCTTTACATTACTCTGAAGAAAACTTCGCCAGGACTATAAAAAATATAATAAAAGAGATAATTATCGCTATAGAGGAAACCGTTGTTGTGAAACTATATGAAATTTTTTTAAAAAAAAATTGGAAACTTGTAAAGAAAGTAGGAAAAAAACAATACATTTTCAAATAGTATTTCAATCTATACTATACCACGAAATGTATGAAAAATATTTCAGTACCAGACGGAAATATCAATGAAATATTAGTTCGTGGTGGTAAAAGATTTGTATTATAACGTTTATCAATATATTCAGAAAAACATAATAATTTATATGTGAATGATTTAGTGTAAAAACGAAAATACTAAATATACACTTTAGTCCATGCAAAAATTGAAAAGAAGTTTCATGTTAATTTAAATATAATTTTGAAGCTGTTTATAAATAAATTGTTATCAATAATACATATTTATTTCCTCGGAAAGAAACATTTTCTGTGACTGAGCTCAAAATAATTTTTATATGACTCATGTTTTGTTGCAGATAATAATTACACAATTAAAAAAAATGTATCCAAATTTTTTTTTGTTATATCCTACGGCAATTTTTATTTAGATATAAGTTGTTTTTTGCTGCGGGTCAAATAATAATTTAAGTATAACTGACTTCAGGCAATATTTACATTTGAAATGAAATATGTCTTAATGATAAATAATTTTTTTATCTAGTCAATATGATTCACATGAAAAATTACAATCATTTAAGCATCCATATAAATTTGTTAAAAATTACCCATTTAGTTGATTAAACTACTTAAAATTGTTATTAAGTATGCAATTTGATTAATAGTATATTTAATTATAAGTCATACGTAAAATGTATAATTGAAACTTTTAATACATGTTTCCTATATCATGTAATTTTTGTTAAATTAGACAAATATTAAAATGTTTTGAAACAAGAAGCCCATTTTATCAAATAATTTTACTGCTGTACTTTGTGAAAGTAAATGTATAATTGTATTGCCTTATCTTACAGGAATAAATAATGATAAACAAATATTATACTTGTACAACTGAAAAGGAGTTATGTAACAATAGTATAGTTATTATTATATTTTAAAATAAAATTAATACAATTTGAATGTTATATATATAATATACTGTATCCATAACACCACATAAGTAAATCAATGAAAGTTACATAAATTTAAGTTCAAGAAACATAGTAGTTTGTTTTTCATTTATGCGAAAGCAAAATAATGTTTCTTTCACAAATATTTTCGAACAAATCAAAAAGTATTCCTTATGTTATTGCAGAACTCAAAGAAATAAATTTCCTGGAAAAATTTATCGATATTTAGATGACACAGAAAAATAACGTTTATTCACTTCACGTATTTCTGTTATAACTATCCACATCATTACAAACAGTAAACATTGCTCTCTCAAATGAAAAATATCCTGCAACAAAAATATTGGAGTTAACCATCAATAATATTTCGTAACTTTCAGTGATTAATGGATGGTTTTCTTTCGGTAAGATATGGTCGATGTCATTCGCTTGTATCTTCTTAAGGAATTATACTAGTTCCGAAACTAAAGAAAGTTTCGATTACCGTTGGGGAGAGTCTCATGCCACCTGTCAATGTTTAGTGAACATGAAATATAGGTTTCGTGACACCTACTGATAAGACATGATAATTATTAGGAGGTGATGAATGATTTATTACTCATACTGCTAAGTTAACCAAAAGACATCAAAACCATATTTTACAGTATTTTGAAAGTCGAATTGTTTGTCTGTCCATTACACAAATGCAAAAAGTTTACCGTAGCTCTCCAATGTTACTAGAATGCTTCTCTGATACATTGAAGCACCGTTAGCATAATGATTTTCTTTTGTTCAAATTTATTTTTGGACATCATCCGACTTTCTCTGAAACATTTTCATTTTTCTAGCAGAAGCAATATTTTTTTCCTAAATATTTCCTTTAAAAGAATATGCATTTTATCAAACTTTGAAATTTGATTCTTCGAAATCAATCAAAGAGTTCATTTTGTCTCAGACCATATATATATATATATATAAAACATTAAACAAAATTGGCCTAAGATTTGGCAAAATTTCTTTTTTTTTTTTCTTTCTATTTCTAAAATTTTGAAAACCTTACATTCAGCATGTTTTGAATTATGTTAATATTTAAAGATACCAAGCATAAGAAAACACAATCAGAACTTATAATTTCTTTTCCTTTGTTGTAGTAAAATATTAAATATTTTCATCAAGAAACAGGAATGCTGCTAGCAGAAAATTTTTTCTCACTTTTAATCAAAATTTTATTTTCTAATAATTTACACCCTACATTTTGCTAATTATTGGCTTGAGTATAGACTCTGATGTTTTAACTGCACTTTTCTTTTGAATTACGTCTATATATATATATATATATATATATACGAATGTACGCATGTATAGAGAGAATAATTCAAAGAATTCTCCATAAGTTTGGAGACGCAGCTCCGCCTTTAAATTACATTAGAACATTAGAAGAGCGCAGAACAGAGCGGAAGAGAAGAATATTTACCGTGCAATTGATTTTATACTCGGGATTTCTACCGATCACATGGTACTCTCACAGTATTAGATGAAGTGAGTAAGAATCTGAGGATAAATCTAAATCTCGATTACAAATGTGCTGCTGAGGGCGACGAACTTGCGACGAAGGTTCTGGCAGATGGAAGTTTTTTTGTTGCGATTGGATTTTTGTCGTTAGAATGTGCATTTAGTTCCCATATTATTTTTAATAAAAAATTACCAGAATTTATTAATTTATGAAATTTGTATTTAAATCGAATTGTGTATTTCACATCGTGATCATCTCTGTATCCAGAATTTGGCGATAGTTGGATGAACTCATTTTCATTGGTGCAGCAGGCACTATCGAAATGCTGCCTAACCGTCTCAGTATTGTAAAGTTAGTATTGTAAAGCTCTTATTACTGTTAATGCGATCTCTGATATTTTCTTGTAATTTATATTGGTGTGTGTGTGATTATGAATTGTCAATTTCTATTGTATACCAGTAAAATGTATTACGTTTAGCGAAAATTAAGATACTATTCGTTAAGCCAGCGTAGTGAGATTTTAAATTTAAAAGGTGTATTTATGAGGTTTTGTTAAGCTCTTAAATTATTGCTTGAAGTGATATTTTAAATGAAAATTAAAACTCACTTGATAATTTGTAGCTATTTAATAATACGAGAAAGTGTTATCCAAATAGAATAAAACTTACTCTCGCTAATTCTAAGATTTTTGATCATAAATTTTATAAATTAAATACATATTATAGTACTTACATAAAATGAATAATAGTTAAATTATTAATGAATTAAATAAATAATAAGGAATGCATTTTCGTATCATTTTGTATTATTCATAAGAAATTAATTCCCCTCTTTTTTATTTTATTTAATTGCTGAATATATTTAATTTAAATTTTTCTTTGTGGAGCGTTCGATTTAAATTATCAAAAATAATATAGGAATTATTATTTTCTTATATTCTAAATTTTGAATGTTAGTTTCACTGCATTTATTTTTGTTCCGCTTATTTTTTGAGTATAATATAGACATAGTATCCTTGATGAGGAGTCGAATGGTAGACCTTAAACTCCTCATCAAAGATGCTATGTCGTAGGAATGAGAATATAACTCCTATGGACTTTATGGCGTAGGAATTAGAAGAAAATCTTAACTACAACGACAAGATAATCGGTTTGGTCAAGATACAGAACAGTAAGCATTATAACGAGGAATTTACCACAGCCTTATTGGAAACGATAGTGGATTTCCGAATTAAAAGAAAAAATGAGGAAATTTAGGAAATATAGAGGCAAAGAAAAGAAAGCCAAAGGTAAAGGGATAGGTAGATAATTAAAGGGAGGAGAGACAGAAGTAAAGTTTCATTAAATATAATGTATAATAATTGAGGACAGAACAACTAGATAAAAGTAACTTAGAATAGTTCTGTCGACAAGAAACTTGAATAACAGGACATTCCATGTATTGAGTTGGCTAAAGAAACCGAGGTAGTATCCAAAGAACAATGATATATCTCTCTCTATTTGTCCTTGTTCAAACGACTAGTGAATAGGATTTACGATAATACTCAGGACTCGGTTTCCAGATTACTAATGGTACCAACGCATAATATAGTACAATCAATTGCTTCGGAATAGGAAGATAATTTCGATAACTGCACACATGTTAAAAATATATTATTCAAAAATTGAAATTAAATTCAGAAGAATTTAAAAAGAAATTTGTTCAGCTTCAGAAGATTCCTGAGAAAGCATGGAGAGTATTTGGTTTTGTGATAGCTAATTACATTTAGGAATGGACTTGAATACTTTTGAGAAGTTGAAGGATTTGGTCATCACGGACCAAGTAAGGAAGTGAGTTCTCTCCTATGTCAATGAACATTTCTTTTATGAATTAACTACAATAATATACCTTAGGAATTGGCAGAGAAGCAGGATGGAAAAAAATTCGAATTGAACGTAAATCTTCTATTTTAATGAATCATATGGAGAAACTGGAAGACAAGAGAGGTCAATCATATTTCCCAATTAAAAGAAGGTGTGCTAAAGGAAAGGGCAGAAAACCGTGGTACATTTATTTTCCAACAGCAATTAGAATTCAAGATATGAAGCTTTGTATTCTAGAACTATAGGTGTAAAGACTTCTACAAAAATTACATGTTATTCCTGTTCAAGGGAAGAGTATAAAGCATGATTTTATACTTTAAGGATTACTCAAAAAGAACCAAAGCAAACTCCACTAGGTCATGCAATCAATAGAATAAAACAGAATATAACTATAATCGAAAATCAGAAAAGTAAGGAAACTGATATATTCTAAAAGGAGAATTTATCTCTTCAACAGAAAATCAGAAATTTAAAAAAAAAGTTAGAGGATATTAAGGATGAAAATATTGAAACTGTTCGAAAGTTAAACATGACTCTGAGGTCTAGAATTAAACGTCAATTTAATGTCTGGAGAAGTAGCAAAAGCAGAGGAAAACATACTAAGTATCAAAAGAAAAATAATTAAATTGCGGAAGCAGTTTCATTGCTTAATTCTTATAAAGAGGAATTGCAAGTAGTTCAATTGAAAAATAAATAGAGAGGAGTAAAAAAGTGCAGTATTAATTAACAGTCGTCTCAACAGAATAAATGCTCTTAATGAATTGCTGAAAGAAAAACGCATGTAAGGAAAAATATTTGTAAATATAGGGTGAGTAATGATATGCTATATGAAGAGAAATTATGCAGTTTACTGGAGGAATTATCAAAAGTAGAAAGAAGTTCTGTCGCAAGTTGAACATTACAAGCTAAAATGAAACTTTGAAGACAAACTCAATTCATTGAGCCCTAATTAATGATTTAACTTCTCACTGTGAAACTCTAGAGAAAAAAAGGACTAAGAAAGATGTGATTATTAAATTTCTTAGCCATAAGTTACAACAATCTCAAATGGGTGTACGTCTAGGAAAACGTCTCTAACGGAGAATTTTATTTCTTACTAAAGAAAAAGTTAATTATACAAATTGTAATTGTAAAAATATGGTAAATGTAATAATGTCTGGTAATGTTTAAAATGCATATAAGATAAGTTATTTAAGGGAAATGAATGCAGAATATAGAGTGAAGTGAATGCTGTTCATTTCAATAAGCTTAAAATTAATGCCAGGGAATATTAAGGAGTGCACCATTGAGAGAAAACAATTCTGGATTCTGGAGGCACTGAAAAAGTTCAATGCTTGGATATTCGGAGCTCAGATCTTATTCGTCCTTTACCCCACCCCTTTAATGGCGATGTAAGGTTTTGAATTATTTTCGCTAACATCACTGTCAGATTCATTCAGTAATTCACAAATCTCAGTATCAGACAAACTTTCTTTTCGTCGTGACAGTCGGTACAAATAAAAACCGGCCGAATTAAACGAAGCTGAGAGAATCCTACCTAAAGCCCTAACCCCCTTAAACATCCACAAATTCTCATTCGAACTTCTTAGCAGCAAACATGAAAGAAGAAAGCAAACCGAAAGCAAGTGCACCCTTTACACCATGCCATTACATTTAAAGATCAGCATCGCAACACGTGTTTTTAACAATTACCCCCCTCCTGATTGCCAGAATTGAAATCCAAGCCCTTATCACCAAGGTTTACACTCCAAATAACTTATCTATATAGATTTAACGATTTTGTAACTGCATCTAGTAAAATTAAAAAAATCAAATAAAATGTTCTCATCAAGCGTATCTGTATTGATACGTAGGTCTGCTGCAGGAATTCTCGGAGAGCATCAAATGTGATACGCTGGGAGTGAACGGGTTAATTGGTGAAGTAAATATACCTGTAAGGTAAAGTAATTAATATGTTAGAGCCCAATGCACATCCTCGTCTTACAGAGGGGAGAAATTTGTAATGATTTCCCTTAAAAATAATTTTCATTTTCTATTCTCTAACTCAAAATTAAAAAAAAAAATGTTGATTCTTATTTTCTGATCTATTCCAAATACTGCTTTTATGTATTAGATCATTGTTCATAAACAAATGTTGAATCAACTTTTCCCAAGTCATAAATCTGGTGGAAATTTTTCCTACTAGACTGTTAGACGTCATGCGTATCCCTCATTATAACTTCATCTTATGCCACGTGAGTTATCCACATGATCCGTAGAAATCCCTTGCTTAAAATAAATTGCAATACAAAATACTTTATCTTCTGCTCTGTTCTACGCTCTTCTGATGTAACTGAAAACGCATAAATGTGCCTTCTACCTAATGGAAACTTGTTGCCTCTCTCTATCTGCAAAAATGTATCAACAATCTTAATTGCCCTGTGAATTTGTAATTCGGAATTTTACTGGGTTTTTAATATTAAAATTATAAATATATTATATATACATATATACACCCACATACTCCCCCTATATATATATATATATATATATATATATATAATTTCACCAGTAGAATTATCACACACATCTTCAATAACAATATACAAATTACATCACCAATAGCACGTCACAATAACGAGAGTGTATTAGAGGTGCATAAAAGGGATTGCAGCAAAGAAACAAGATTGTTCTCAAGTGTTCTGTAAGCCACTAAGTGCCACATCCAAACAGTTATAACACAGATGACACATGTGGATGATTTCTTATGTGGTAGAATTATTGTCCAACTTTAATGTAAACGAAATGTGATGGATGTATCTGAGGAGCTTGAAATCACCCAAAAATTCATCTCTACGCTTTGGTAACGATTCCAAAATGATAGAAACGTCAGCATACGTTACAGTATAGGTTTTCCCCGAGTTGTAACATTCATTACAAAAGCTCATCCATTATAGTTAACACTAGATCGAACTCACACGAACTCTCACATGCAAGCCTTAAAAATGCTTGTTTTTTGTCCCGGAAACATGATTCTGAAAGCCATGACATTCTCAATATATCTCTTTTGTGTCAAGCTCTATACAGGAATGCAGTAATTTATATTTTTTTACAGAAGAAACTCTCACTTTTGTTCATGCATTCGAAATTCTACAACTGTCAGATGCTTGCATCCAGTAACTATAACCTGTCGTTTTGCTTGTCCAACTCAGAGTTTTTCAAATCTTGAGTTCAAAATGACACTTAAATTTAATTAATCCTGAATATTTGAAACCTGTGCAAAAATTATATTTTGTGAAGTAGTGAAATTGTTGTTCTACATAATATTCAATTAACCCCTTCAAAACCAACATCTCGTCTGCAAGACGCAGCCCAGCCTCACTTTTATGCGGGTCACTTCGATTAACATTGTTGCCCCAGCGTCCAGCGTGATTCGCGTCAGCGTGATTGCGAAATGAAACGTTTTATTTGAATGTTTAAAAACTGATAGATGCCGCCAAACAGCAACTTTTTTTACATCAGTCGATTCTCGCCACATTTGACCTTTACATAAAGGTATTAGTTTCTGTTATGGACATTTATATATTTGATAGATTTATTAGTATAAGAAAACTGAGAATCACGTCGCTTTAATGTGCATGTGGTAGTTAAAATAAGCCAGAGTTCTGATTTTTTTTCTTTGATCTTTTCGTTAGGAGAATATGGGGAAGTGCATCCAGCTGACTATTTGCAGTGAGTGAGGGTGGAATATTAATGGGTGTGCTTTGTAGAAGTTTCAGGATATGTGGTTGACTCATATTCAATATCTTTTCGTCAACCGAGGCTAAGAGAGCGAAATACTTACCTGAGAGAGAAATATATAAAATTAAGAATGAAAGTCATTCTTAGATTAGTGAAGATAGTGATAGTAATATTAATAATACCAATAGGTATAAAAGCCCACTGAACTGGAAACGACATTTTGAAGACACTCTGCGTTGTAGAGTACGATTAAAACATAGGAAGTGTAACACAGGCGATTCTGTCATTCATCATTATCCAGCAGTTGGAAAAAAAATGAAATGTATAAAAAGTTGGGTTTATTTTTGATTGTTAGATATGACACTTCTAAATGCAAATGTAATATATATTCTAAAGTAATAGATGAAAAAATATCTGCTTTGGAATTTAGATCCAGAGTTATTCAGCAAATAATAGAAAAGTTCGCAAAACTAAGAAGCTTAAAAAATTAGTACAAAAACACCAGGCACTCAACCATTCATTTTAAGATGAAAACATTTGCCAAAAATATGCGTTAAATGAAAAGGTATTAAAAGTAGATGGTGTTGCGTCGTGTGCACTGAAAGTAAGGAAAAGCAAAACAAAACATCGCAATAGGAGTATCTCCTATGTCCAGCTTTTATAGAGGCATATATTATCGAAGAAGAAGACGCTCTTCTGCTCAGTTCTGCTTCATCACATATTCTTTAGAACAGATACAGCTAGCAGGATGTCTATACACGAGAGTCGAATGCAGAGCTCTTAATTGGATGTATGTATATAGTTATCTGGCCCAAGAGCACATTCTTGCTCCTGCGTCATTTACAGGAAACGAGCATTGCTACACATTGTAATATTAAGTAAATAACTAGTGTTTGAATTGTTGAGGTAAATATTCATAATATAATGCGAAAAGCAATATCGATTTCTTATTAGTTTATAATATTACCTGTTCATTTTGTGTTTAATGTTACTTTAAAGATACAACTAAACTATAATTTTTTTATAAAAATCTCTATTTTTTTTTTTTTGCTGTTATAACAATATGGACCTTAGTTTCTCGATGAACTAAGTGAGCAAGGCTCGTGGGACATGATTTTTGAGTCAAATGTTCAAATCTGGACTTCATGGAAACTCGATAGTTTGGTGATTGAGGTACTAGATATTTTGACGTCCTTGTCGCGTAGCAATACCTTAAAATGACGACGTCACATCTTTCTAAACTTGGCTATTGTCAGATATCTTATAAAACAAAATTTCAAATTTTTACCTTAATTTTTAACTAAATTATTATCTTATATTCTTAATTAAAACAAATTTTGTTTTTAAATTTATAAAAAATAAGTTGAAACTTTAATATTAGAATTAGAATGCAAACTTCTAGATTTCAGAAGAGACGGATTATAGGACACGGTTACAGACCAATTTTTATCATGTTTAAAGTAATTTATATATAGAACTAGAAAATATTCCGTAACCGTGCACATCATGAAAAACAGTTTCTGTTAGTTACGAAATACTTGCGCCACACTTTTAACACTCACGAGACCCATTAAACATTCTGACTAACAGAAACAAGCCTAATTTACTGTAAACTATTAGGATATCAACTTCTTGTGAACGACTGTACTTCCAATGAAGAACTATATAACAAAACAAAAAAAAAAAAAAAACGTAACCTCGATATTCTGCAAAAGACTTTAACAGGTAAAAAATAGCGAGTATCTTCAAGACATGGGCTTCAATAACACGTGTCTCCGAACTTTGACAATCTGGATATCTGTTGGATTTTTATATCAAGTGTCTTTCGTGTTTCACTACAAAAAGGGTTGTATTCATCTTTCTTTATTTTACTTCATTTTCTTCATAATCTTTATCCGTCAATTTCGGATTTCTACCTCCATTACTTCTCGTTTCTCATTCCAATACATCGCAATTAATTTTCAATAAATAAAACAATATGTGGTGCTTCAATTTTGTTTCTAGATTCTTGTGTTAATAGTCATTTAGTAACGAAAGCTCTGATGATGTGAAAGCAGACGAGACAACTTAAAACCATATGCTTTTATTCGATTATTTTTATTTTGAGCCAGTGATAGAGGAAAGGAAATTAAACTGGTAGAAAAACCATTTCCATCTTTGGATTTTTATAATATTTAACTTAACATAAATTACCTTTGGTATGAATGGGAGAGATATTAAACTTAAGTTGGTGTCACTGTGAACTTTCTTTTGTAAAACTTTCTATTTCATCTGTCTCATCTTTAAGTTTTAACATTTTTCTTTAACTAAAAAATAATTTGAAGCAATCAGGAATTGGTGATAGTAATAATTTTACTATTTATTTTTTTCTTGCATGTTTTACTTTTTTAATAATATGAATTAATGCACTTTTATCTAGAGAAATATCTATCTAAAAACAGTGCATCCCACTTACTAAGCAACATATGCTACAAGAAATTCCATAACGATGAAATGGTATTAAATCAATCTATTTATATTTGCCTTTTAAGAAGGGTAATATATTTTCAAATTTGAACTCTTAAGTGCAATTTTAAAATTACTTATTGATGAATAATTCACTCTGTCATCTGTGTATCAATTGACTCAGACCCGTTTCAAAACTTTAGATCCCCTTAGGAGCTTATTTTCTTTAAGTAAATAAAGGAATCTTTATCTCGAGGTGCTCTAATGAATTTTCCCTATTATTTTTACTGTATTTAGTAAACACGTGTTACACGTTCCCTGGATAACAAACAACCATTCTCCATTTTAGAAAATCTTCTCTTTGTCCCCAAATGTCACCCTTTATTTTTATTTCTTTTAATATATGTATCATAGATACACATAGCTTGGGTCCGGGAAACTATATTTGGCGCTTGAAACATAAGTTTCGACACTCAATAAAACTAAATATTTGGTAAAAAAAAGATTCAGTGAAAGATATCTGCCCATTTGTGTTGTGAAGGAAAATAATACAACTTTTATTTTTTTAATACTTATAATATTTGTAGCACAATGTAATTTTCGTCGTTAATTATCACACTTGTGTTGTGATGTTAGGCTATTCACGGTTCCTCTTCACTAACCTTGGGACTTTTAATTAAGATTGATTGCTTTTGATAAACAACCTTTGCCCAACCAAAAATGAAATGCGATTATGTAAAGCAAGTAGAAATGAAGTGAATCAGGTGAGTTAGGAAATATATAAACTCAGACTGTGAGTCGCAATCCGAAATGAATTTAAAAAATAAACTGCTTCTGTACACAGCCGTACTAAGACCAATTATAACGTATGCATGTCCCATTTGGGCGTACGCGGCAAAATCAAACATAAAATTACTTGAAATCACACAAAATACAACACTAAGAATGATCACCAATTCTAGATGGTATACACGCAATAGTGAAATTTATAAAGCAATAAAAATTCCCACCTTCAAAACCTTCATACAAAAAATAGCCAAAAAAATTTTTAGCTCACTTGAAAACACTAACAACATCAATATGATAAATTTAGAAAATTACACCCCTAATTTAAATACAAAAAGACCCCGCACTGTACTCTTAGATTCCTATAACCCACCTTAATAATTTTTTAACATAATATTTACAAACTTAATTTAAAATCCAACAAACAAACGAACACAGTACACTTGAGCAGCCGCATACGCCCAACCTCCAAACACACCCACCCCTAATCTTAGCAGTCAAGAACAGCCAATAGGAAGGCTCCCCTCCAATCTCTACCATCCAATAGAAGAACTCGCTTCTCCTGCTCCCTCTGACCGAAATCCTATACCTTCAAGCCACCACTTTTACCGGACCTCCAGCTCGACCAATTAGAAAGCTCCCTCTGACGCACATCAGTCAGAATGTTTAAAAACAACCAAAAGCAAAGTTTTGCACTATTTTTTCGACCCGAGCTTGAAGGCCGCTCCGCGGCCTATGTGCTCGATTAAATTTCCCAGCGTTCCCAGCGCAAAAGAGAGCTTGAAGAAGAGGTTCAATGGTTCGAGAAGTAGAGGTTGAATGGTTCGAGAAGTAGAGATTGAGTGATTCCAGTGTTCAGCAATTGTTCCAGAGCCGGAGCCGAGAATTGCTATAAGTTATCGGCTGGTTAATGTATGTTTGAAGTCAAGGAAGGCTTAGTGGTAAGAATCCGTTAGATTATTACTGATAGATTGAGTTAAGACAGTAAGGCACTTGTCGGGGAGAGCATTTATAATTATTGTTATATTAACAAGCAGTTAATAAATTGTGTAATTATTGTTCTAACGTCTCTCTGATCTACTTATTGATTCTTTGTGTTTAAACATTGGGTTTAGCTATGGCACGAGAGGCTACCCGGAATGGGCAGCCGTCACAGTGTATGTGATAATAATTCGAAAATATGACTTTTGAAAAATACTGAGAATTTAGTAGCAAAAAAAAAAAAACCTCTGGTAGTATTAAGTTGATATCAGATTTAGTCTTTTTTTTCTTTCAAACAATATTGAAGGGAGAGAAATGGGAGATAATTGGAGTGTACTAGGTCTAAGGAATATGGTAAATATGACTGATTTTCCAGCCCAGTTCTGAGATTCTCTACTGAGTTTCCAAGGCAGCATATGGTTAAGCATAAACATGATGAATAATGATGAGCTTTCTATTAAACATATTCAGGCTCTTTTTTTCACGAACTTTGTTTAAAACACCCTGGCAGTATCTATTTGAATCGAGCTTTTCGTTAAGTTCTAAAATCTTTTAATGTATTGGGCCTTAGAAATACCATCATATACACAGCATTCTTTTGTTTAATCGGAAGTTTGGCTTAGATGTAAAGGGAGCGGGTGATTCAGGCTCACAGTATGCTCACATACTTACAATGTTTTTGTAGGTAATCCATTTTCCATCACCAGTTATCATCTTATCTAAAAAGCTTTCATTTTCGTCCCTATCAAGCAGAGATATGCTTGTAACGATTCAATTAAGAAAATATTTCCAACCTATGCGGCAGCTATCTGAAATATTTATGGAAAAACATTAGTAAAAATGGAATTTATAATGTATAATAAATGCTATTAAATGTATGAATAATGTATTATTTTAATTTTATTCACAAACAAACAGAACTTTCTGGTAGAACTTAATTAAATTTATTATATGTTAAATAAATTACCTAGCAATATAATAAAATTTAATATATTCCTCACATATATTTACACATACATTAGTGAAATAACTAAATACGTTATATAAGAGTGGAATATCTTATGTTCAAATAATGTTTGTTTCAGAAAAAATACATCTTCAATACATTGATTTAGGCTGTTGATTATTTTATCATACTCTTCGCAAATTAAATTTGATACATTTGTTTTCTAGTCTTTCTCTCTAATTATGTCGGATTTGGGTTTACAAATTTACGGAAGATTATAAAAAAAATAATTTGGAAAGATAGAAAAGTGTCATTAAATATTTCATTGAAATTTGCTTAGTTTTTTTGGGATTATTTTTTTCGGGTTATTCATAGACTGGTAACTCACTCCATTGCTTACCATTATTAAACTACATGCAACTCTTAAATATAAACTGTAGTGTTTTATTTAATGAGCTTTGCTTCTAGAAATTTCAATAAGTCTTTTATTAATTTTATTTTATTACTTTTAACAATTTTTGAAGCTGTAAAACACATTCATATCTTCAATTGTTTCCGTTTTTCATACAAATCATAATTTTTGAAACATACCACCAAAGAGAAAAACAATCTAGCAAACTATTGCTTAAGCTAAGTTACAAAGAAAAAATTACGTTAAATTTTCTGGAGACTTTAAACATTATGAGCTAATATTATTTTCTTCTTTAGAAGAAATGAATGTTTAAGGTTTCACTAAATAAGAAAATAATGTTACAAGTATAAATTTCTAGACACTTATAAAAGCTTTTTTTCCGATTAATGACGATTTATTTACTCAAAATTCCTTAATCCTTATGGACTCGACCTTTGAAGAAATTCCAAGTTCTTAGCAAAAATGGAAAAATCTACAAACTTAACCTTATTTTTATTGACTATTTATTATTTTTGATATGATACTAAAGTGTTCTTTAGATTTACACAATGGATTAGAAAAAAAAATATACAAACATATATGAAATACACGGTATAACTAAAAAAAAATATACATCTTTAAAGATGTTAATGAAATGAGCACATTAAGTTCCCAAGTGTATTATTTTTTAATGTTAATACACAATTCGTTTTCTTTAGAAGATACACAATACTATAAAATGTTTTCAAGACTTAGAAGAAGAAAAAAAGCTTGTTATTCCGCTACAAAAAAAAATTGTGATGAAATATAAAAATATCATTCGAAATTTAATAACAAATTATGTATTCCTTAATACATTTTTTGAATGATATTGAAACAAATCACATATGTGGATACCTTTTTATTTCTTGGAATTTAATGAAAGTTTTATTTTTTTTATTCTTTATCTCTCTATTATGCAATATATCGTAAATTAAATAATTAAAACAGAGAAAAGATAAAAATAATATTTTTTCTTGTCAGAAAATAATTGCATTTTTCAGCATTTGGCTAAATTCAATCAACGAAACAAGATAAATACATGTACGAAAAGAGAAATATAAATTACTCAAATCAGAATCATAAAACAAAAGAATCAAATCAATTTTTTATCATTCTAGTCCTTTTTTTATTTATTTATTATTTAAATCAGGGAACATTTGTTTTTAAGAATCATGAACGAAATTTGCCTTCGTAATTTCATAAACAAAATAAATCATTTTAAAAAAATATTATTATATAGCAAATTCATATTAAAAATCGAATATGAATGCTTATTTTTTTTTTCTTATTCAAAGATTTATCTTCATTCCTCTTTATTGATATATCTTATAAAACTTCTTGTTAAAATAGCAAGGCAATTTGTATGTAAATCAAGTTAATTTTTTAAGCCTTAGTATTCAAACATAATTTCATACTTGTTCAAGCTTATTACAATTATTTTCTTAAAAGAACTATTTAGCTTACGATTTTATTTTTACAGAGCATTCAATCATAAAACGAAAACTAGAATTGATTTGATGAAAAAATGGTAAAATATCAAATAAATAAAAAAAAAACATAATATAATATATATTATAATATATACGTAATATATTATAAAAATATTAGAAATTATTTTACCTAAAATATATAGTAAGCCTGCGTGTTATTATTTTATTATTTAAATTTAGGATAACAATAAGACTTTTAAAACAAAATTATTCAGTATTTTCAATAACTAAAATGTTTCAACATAGATTATAATCGTAACATATAAATCAAAACAGCAACATGTAATACTTGATATATTGTAATATAAATATAATATTTTTTGTTATATATACTACATTAATATCATAATTCATAATTATCCCGAGATAAGAAAGTTGTATAAAGCAAAAGAATATTATATACTTTGAAGAATATAAATGACGGTTATCAATAAATTAATTAATACCGAGTCTTTGTATAATTTCATTCAGTCTTGATCCAAATGTATTATAATTAGGATGAAATGGAAATATCATAGTTATCAGCGAAGTCTAGACATAATGGTTTTTTTAATAATTATTTTTCATTATATTTATATACAATTCTTAGGCATAGAAAGGGCAAAATGTTCCATTAAATTTCTATCTTATTAAAATTTTTGAAATAATGTGAAATTAACTTCAATAAAATAAAAGAAAAAAAAAATCAGTATCTCTATTTATTTCACACACAGTCTTTTGTAAATTTGGAAATGAGTATCAGAAATAATGGGAAAATTTGTTTTGCCATACTTTTCTTATCCAGAACTCTGTATACAAATTTGATATATTTCATGTATCATTTTGATAATTCAAATTAATACGGAATTGTACCACACAACGATGAATTTCTTAAAAAAATATTTTCTCAATAGCCTTATGAGATAATTTACATTTTTGAAATATCTCGTAATTATGAATGCTTTCAAAGAGTGACGCACTTACTATCATTCCATATTTAAGAGTTAGTTATTTAATCATTACAGCTACTAGAGTTCAGACAATGAATACACAAAATTTTTTAAGAAATATAATGCCTTTCTAATATCAAGTTCTTCATTGCATATGTATATATATATATATATATATATATATATATATATATATATGTCTATAGGTAAGGAAAAGGAAATAACGCCCATTAATTCATTAGATGTCCATTTTCATGTGAATGGCTTCGGCAAGAAAAAAGATCTCGTCTTACAGAAAATTTAAATTAACCTCTTTATTTTAAGATTAAATGAACTAAAATCATATTTTAACTATAAAGTATAAATGCTTAGGTAACTTATGTAAGTAATGTGTATATTTCGCTTATATACTTAGGTTTGTTTGTGTACAGAAAATCAATTTATATTTTTGAATAATCATGTATAAGAAATTGATAATCAACATCTGTGTGTATAATTATACTTGTAAATCATTTACTTGCCTTTAGTTACATCGTACTAGACGAAAATTTCATTCTCCGCTGATAAGATTATGATAACATTATATATTTTAAAATTTTCTTGTTTTTTATTAATATTTTTTTTCGTATTTATATGGACTTCTTTTTTAACACATCGCGTTGATTTTTCTTATTAATTTTCAAAATATAATGCTTAATGCATATTCAGTCATTACATAATTCATTAACTAGATAAGAAATATTAATTGCAACAACCCTGTGTAGTATTTATTTCTTGTAATTAAAACAAAACTAATCATTGTCCGCAGAATAAGGTTGTCATGGCTTCGAGAGAGGTTGGACTTCTATCTGTCGATCCTTGGAATGTATATTATTTCCTTTCTGACTCTCAGAAAATGAACTCATACTGCCCATTAACCCAAATTAGATAAACTACTATAATTTCTGGACAGTATATGTGTCCATAAATTCCTTTTAACAAACAATGAAATTCAATATTTCATATATTGAATGTCTCAACTTCTCAAAACAGCTGGGATATTTTCCAGATCCTTAACTAAAGTATGCAAATAACTTTAAAAGCGCTACAAATAACTTCCTTAAGAAAATAAACCACCTAAAAAAAGTAATGTGAAATATATTGGGGCTCAAGGTCATAAATAAGCAAAAGTACTTTTATAGTGTCGTTATTATACAGTTCTTAAACATGATATCACTATTTGAAGTTCTGATTCAACAAGACTCCATTCAATAAAAATCATCAAAATCATAATAAATTTAGTTCCTTCAACTATTAACCGAGAGAACATCTTTTTTTACCATTTGCTGATAATAATATGCATCTCTACTAACTTAATTATTGCTAAAAAAAAGAGGTCGCCAAGATCTTTCGAGAGATTGAGGGATTTATACAAGAAATTATGACAGACTTACACTGACGGCCACCAAGGTAAGCCTAAGAAGAGTGGAATTGATATGCTCCTTATTCTTCCAAGTGAAGAAAACTTTCATAAAAAGATCATATCAGTTCTATAGCCTCGCACTTTACAATTGAACTAATTGTTACCAACGAGGCTATCTCCCTTTACCTAACGAACTATACCATAAGCGCAGCTGTCGGACTTGTTATTATCTCACCATACAAAACTATTCCAATGGCTTTTAAAGGTTAAAACGTCTCCATTCATATGACATCTACTTAAAAAATTCTGCAATGAAAGAAAATCTTGTTACCTTCAATAGATCCCTGTCGGTTTCAACATGTACGACAGTAAATGTGCAGATTTCCAAGCTGCGGAAGCACGTAATATGTACCAGACTTCTCTATTATCACACTTTTTAATGCAAACCATGTGACTAAGGGCAGAATAATTAACCATCTTCTATAGAAATCCATAATCCAAGACCTTCACTTAATACAGATCAATAACATTCACAATAGCAAGACTATGGACAAAAGACCATAAGATATTGAAAATTTACAATGACAACACTAGAGCCTATCCTTGTAAAAATTGCCGGACACTTTACTGACATCATTTATATTTATTAATGGCTAATAATTGTACTGAACCCCTTAAATCTGATATTACATACTTATATTTGTCCCCCACTAGAATTTATCTAGATCTCAAACTTCATTTGCATCTACTACCATGCAAATTTTTGGGACTATCTAAATATAAGTTGCATAATCCCTTTAGACAACAATAACAATACAAAAGTGGGTTATAAGTCATCATTTTTATGTGCAATACCAATTTTGAAATATTTTATAAGTTGTAAACGTAATGTGTTGGATCTTATTTTAATTTCCTTTCCTTTTTGCACATTATATTATTTTCTACCTTTCGTCTATTTAATCTTTGAAAACTATTTAATAAATTTTTTCGTAAAAATATGATGCCTTACTGAAAACTGTAAAATTGATACGTTGTATTGTTTTAAACACGCTCTTTTTATCTTTTGATTAATCTTCAGAGTATTGGCGGTCTTGAAATTATTTATATACCTTTTTGTGAAAGAAAATTATATTTAAAATATTTATTTAAGGACCTTTGATGCAAGGTTTCTCTATCTTTTTATAAATGGGACGTGATTCATTTTCCTAATAACAATACGAAGCCTGATATATATGATAGAAATTTTATTTCAATTCTTTTTTTTCCCAAATCATTCCTTTAATTTTTTTTGAAATAGGTTTCCTGTTTAATGAAATTTATAATAATTTCTTTCTTAAGCAAATTCATTCACTTTTAATTATTGAAAAAGCACATCTTATATCCATGATATACAGATAAAATAATGTTACATATTGAAAAATTAGTACATGTTCTTCAGATACATTTGTTCACTTGAGTTATTTCTACATTCTGTTTTCCTATAATTTAATTATTACGGAATGTGTTATATTTCACTGGGCGAAAATGCAATATTCTAGCATTTTTGAAATATTTTGATATTAAATCTTCAAATATATACCTTTAAGTGTACATATATCATGAAAAGAAAGTGCTCATGGGTTTCACAGAACCACCAAAATTGTATTAACTACCTCAATTTTGTTCCTAGATTTAGAAAAATGAGTTTTAATTTCACAACATTGTATCAAATGAATAAAAACAGGTTTGGAATGAAAATAAAATTCCTAAAACTAAATGTTATGAAAAGTAAAATAAATGAGTTTATTTAATTAAATCTAAAATTTTAAATGAATAACCACAAAATTCATATTTTAACATTGAAACCTGCGTAAGCTTTCGTATCTGTTTTTGTAAAGAAAATAGTACTTATGTTTGATTATTTAATAGTCATTGAGCAAGTGTGGTAGTCGTGAACTTTCCTTTATGAATGTTTTGTAAAACACTTAAAGCTCATATAAATTTTAAGAAAAAATTTATGTCAGTACATAAAAACATAACTTTCTATACACTGAACATAGTTATCATTACAAAATTTCAATTAAATGTTTAGTAAGAAATTTAAATTTTGTCATTCTACTATTCCATAATTTTTATTCAAAATCTTTGCCTTTTTCTTAAGTTCTGGAATGTTTATCAGAAAAAAGTTGCGTTCATATTAGAAAATAATCTCATTTCATAATGGGAAAATATCTTCATAATAGAAGAATTTGAAGAAAGTGTATTATAATCCTGAAAATAAAATCACATTGTGAGAGAAATATAAATAATTATATTTTTCTCTATGTCGTGGCAAGCTTATTTGCAATTTTAAAATTCAATTTTCTGGTGTGATATTTCTCAAATTCTCATAAATGATAAAACTATATAATCATCATAGTAGCCAGCAATTTTTACAAAAATAAATAAAAGAATAAAAATTCAAAATTTGAAACAATTTAATGTCTCCGCTAAGTAACTTAAAAATTTAAGTGTAGCCGCGAATATTTCCTTACACATCGATTAATTTTTAATTGCACAAAAATAGAGAAAATTATATATTTATTGAACATTACTTGCTTGTGTCTCTGAACGTATTTTACTAGAGCTTATAATACAATTTAATGTTTATGTTTAAAATATTATTTTGCGTGTTTCTCATAATCAAAAAATAATAATAAAATACAATATGCATATTATTTGAATATATATGATCTTTGTAAGAATTCTGCATGTAAAACAAGTTTGAGAAATGAAACCTACCGGAGACGCTTTAAGAAAACCTTGCAAAAAAACTACACATTATATGTTATAATTTCTCACTAATAGAATCTGAAGTAGTCATGATAAAATCTGTGACAAAATTACAAATAATGGAATAAAAAAATAACTTAACATTTAGTCTGTTATTCCCTTGTACTATGGGATATCATAAAGTTTTAATTTTTACCAAGAGATAACCGAGATATTTTGATGAAATTTATTCTACATTTTTATCGATTTTATGCACATTATGAAGTAAATTAAAGCAATTTATAATGAATTTTGGCTTCAAGAAAACGTAGACTTAATTAAGTATTTTACTGATGTAATTATTACAGGAGGTGTATCGGAAGGGGGCTTAAATATTATTAAAAATAATTGAGGTAGAAATTTAATATTTACTCATTAGTCTTAAGCTTTCACTATATAGTTGCCTTCCAGAATTATTGATTTCTCTCAGCGTTTATTGAACTTTTGAAGTCTATTATTGTAGAATTCAGCAGATTAAATTGTATATTCTCCATATTGTAGATTACTTCTTTATACAGCTTCTTGAATTCAAACGAATTAATACGAATAGCTGTAATTTACAACACTATGCAAATCAATCAATATACAGAATAAATTTTATTCAAATAACTTTTTTTTCATTTCTTAGTAATAATTAAAATTGTATGATACATCTCGTATACATTACGCTATAGAGCCTGCAGAATATTTTTTGCAAACTTGGATATTGATTAACTTCGATGCGATTTAATTATTTCCTATCACTGAATTTACAACAATACTTTATTTATAGACCAAAATATACTATAGTTATAACATGATCTTCTTTAAACATGCGTTTAAATGTGCATTATTCCCTTAGAGCACGAATTACGTTTGTAATAAGAATCTAACTTCTAAATTTGGATTCTTAACTGGATAGGAACTACCTATCGATGGGTGTTGATGGGAACATTTTTGGTACATGGCAAATTTAGGAGGCAGTGGTCAATCCATGCACATTATTCGAAGTAAACTGCTGAATACTATTGAATAATACTAAAATTCCTCTTAAAAATGCTTCAATAAAATATTCTGAATGTACTTTAAGCAATATCAGATTATATGAAAAGCTGATATTAATGTATTATAGCTATATCTCATATTTTTTCGAAGAGTACGAGAATTAATTCACTGTACGTGGCAGAGCACAGAATGGAGCAGGAAAGTATATGTGTGTATTTCAGCTCTAGCCGACAGCCAGTAGGAGAACGTTGTAATTTAAAATTGCTGGCAATAAATACCGAAAAGTTAGCGTCATTGCAACTAGCACATCCTAATCACAAATAATATTTCTTTTTTTTATTAATATATTTGCAAATCAAACTTGAAGGAATAAACAAATATGTTTTTAAATATTTTTCAATCAATTTATTTTAAAATATTATGTTCCTCACTAATGTCACTAATATGCTTCAGTAATGTACCTTTTGGCCACCAAAATCATCCTCGTCACTTGACAGTGGCTCAAAATTACGAGGTCCGTCGCCAATAGCCCTCGAGTTGCTTCTTGTGCGACGTTAATAAAAACTAAACTAAACTTGGCCATCAAAGAGACTCTGATGTTGACAATTGATTGGGCATCGTACGAAATCACACACCATATAATTAAATCCTATAGTTTGAACGTGAGACGAATGTCGTTAAATCGTCCTTCGTGGCGCTAAAAGCGTTGCTTTCGGACATAAGCACGCTTATAATCTTCAAAAACACACAAACAAAGCTCAGTGATGATGGCGTGCTGTAATCCTGCACTGCCTTAGTGCTTCTTTATGGTGATACCATTGGTGCCTCAGGCGATGTTGCTGTGATCCCAGATGTAATACCCATTATTGTCTCTGCGTGAAGCATGGAGCCTTCTGCTAATGTTATTGTTACTTACAGAATGAAGAAGAGGATGGACTATTATTCGTATAAAATACGGAATTGTAGTAGTGTGTTTCCTTACTGCTTAATGGATAATTCTTCAAACTTTCGAAATTATATTCCATGAGTCTATTTGTCGCAGACGACTAATGTACAATTTCATCTGAAGCTTGAAATTTAAAATCTACGCTAACCGTGAGATTGCAACACGAATGGATGATCACTCACCTTTATGCAGTCCTACGATGCGACCCTTCTCAAAGGCGTTCAACTGTTCAAACTACTGTCGTTTTATTCTAAAGCGCATTTTGAATTTCAAATCAATAAATCCTGCCCAAACACACTTGTTAGATTAATAATCACACTATATGAGAATTTTTGTAAAGAACCCTTTTTGGCGTGGTGTATACTGACAACTCTGTTATTTTTTTTTATTATTATTATTATTAGCGTATTTATAAGATTACCAATTATTTTACTGAATAATTTTTAAATTTGATATAACCTTGGAAATTTATTTGTTCGTTAAGTAATTTATGTACAGCACTACTACACTGGATCTGGCAGTTGTATTCCTTCACACATTTGAGATTTTTAAAATTAATTTAGCATTATGCTTAGACACGACAACAAGAATATTATAATACCTTTCGTTATCTTAACAATTTTCATTCATTTCTCTTCTTAACATATTTAGTAAAACTCAAAATAAAAATACACTTTCAACAAGAAATGCATTGAAATAGGTGAAATCGAGTATTACTTTATCGAAAAAGACCCAAAATGTTCAGTGAATACTGAAAAGTAGATTTTACTTTAAATAGAAAACATGATTTTTCAAGTATTTTCAGAAAGTTGAATCAGGTGGACTTACGTAGAGTAAATATAGAAAAAAATAGAAACATTTTTTGAAATGGCTCAAGAGATTGAAAACGTTTTTTGAAAAGTGAAAACTAGTAATCGAAACAAATTGAACAAATTTCAGAGCTTGCGAAGTAAATATTTTCCATCTTTTATGCTAGATAAAAGATAAACAAAGAATTCTATATTGAGATATTTTTTTTTACATTTTATTTTTACTGTTCGAAAAGTAAAGCGAAATCGCTTCCTTTCATTTCCAGAGTGACCTTTCGTCCACACGGTAAATAAATGGACGTTATAAAGAAATGGCGGAATCATTTCTACGGCTTATAGGAGTTACCATTCGTTGTTTTAGAACTATTTACTTTCCCAGAAAGCTGACCGACTCCCTTGAACATCGCGTTTTCGGAAAGTATATAAGTTCTATTATTTTTCCTCTATAAAAGAGAAAGGCTACGGTGTTGTACATGAATCGAGTATAACGCTTCCTTTTACTGAAAAAAATATGTACTGGACAATTTTCAGCAACATTATATTTCTATAAATAAAAAGTATTAAAATGTGCGTCTTAGTAAATTTTAAATTGATAAATTAAAAATATATAATAACCTCAGTACGTCAGATGTGATTATCTTGATTTTCCAGAAAATTAAGAACAGTTAGCACGAATAAAATTTCTTATAATTTCCGGATAAATCTATCTGCAAATATTCATAAACCATATCTTTGTTTCATTAAAGTAATTGAAAAAAAATGCAGAATTTTTCAGATATTATGTGCAGACATCAAAATCTTAGTTGCACCTTTCATCACTAATGGGAAAAACCACATGGTTCTGCGTTGTTTAAATTCAAAAAGCATTGATACTATTTTAAACATACTTATGTTGTATAAAATACAATATTTCTTCACTTATGATAATTTATGTAAGTGTACTTTATTTTATTTCCTTTCCCCCATTCTTTAACAGGGATTTCAAATTATCCGACCCGTTCTGGTACCAATTAATTCAAACTAACGATGATATACTGTAATTATGATAAAACTCAAATAAATTTATATTCCTTAATAACGTTTTTCTTATATTTTTTTTTATTTCTTATTAAATATTAATTACTCTTCGCTCATAACTAATTAGGAGATGGGAAAGAGTATTTTATTTTTTAAATAAGTTGAAAAGACACAACTGCAAAATTAGGGAACATAATACGGGATAATAAAATAAAATGTTTATTAAAAATAGTTACAGAAACACCCAAAAGGTAAATGCCATAGGCTCATTAAGTCTTCTGAATATCGGAAAACATTTTCAATAATCACCAAAGTACTATCATGTGTAAGAAATACATTGAAAGATTGGATACCACTTTCGGTAATGTTTCGATTGAAAATAATTCACATTCCACACAAATGAACAATTTTACATTTGCTAGTGTTTAGTTAGATAACATAATTTTGTCATTATTCGAAAGAAAAATATCAGTGATTGCAGCACTATTTAGTGAGTGAAGTTGAAACTGTTTTTTTTTTAAAAACATAGTATTTTGAAACTTTACACACTGTCCATTAACACATTCCTTTACGTTACTATCTATAAGTGTTTTGGAGGATGATACTTCAAATTAAAGAAGTCCTTGTTTGAAACACCTTGTATGTCATCCAACAAAATGTTTGAAATTTTTCTTATTTTATGTAATTTCTTATTGCTTCTTAGTGCTTTTCTTAGTGATACAACGATTTAAAATAAAACTTGCTGGTTAGCTCATGAGTAAACATTTT
Source organism: Nephila pilipes (assembly GCA_019974015.1). Classification (NCBI taxonomy): domain Eukaryota; kingdom Metazoa; phylum Arthropoda; class Arachnida; order Araneae; family Nephilidae; genus Nephila; species Nephila pilipes. The sequence goes on from BMAW01092862.1 coordinate 143,454, forward strand.
TATAAACTGAGGGAATAACGTCTTGGACTTAAATTTCGAACTGAAATCTAACCATTTATCATCCTTTTTATTTATTCGTTTTTGCTTTCTTTTCTTTTATTTTTAAAGAATAGTTAATCATTTATTCTTACAATATATTTCATTTCATTCGTTATGATTATTATAGAATAAAATATACACAATTTTATCTTCTTGAGTTTATCTACGAATTTTGAGAAAATAACATCTTTTATATTTTTAAGTTTACTGAATGGCTAAAACATTCCTGAAACATTTCTAATATATTTATTGCTTCATAAATATATTAGAAAATTAGTAATTTGTCAAAACAGAAATGTCAATCATTTCACTTTAAATCACATGAAAGATACTCACCAAATCAGAGGTTTCATGTTTTATTGCTATATTTAATTTCTTTGTAAAATAAACTGTTTTTAGGTAAATAAAATTTAGATAAATAAAATTTAGATAAACCTTTTTTTATAGAATTCAGAGTAAAACTTTATTCGAACTAATATTACAGGGCATTATAATATTTAAGGTTTTATATGATTGAAAATTTGATAAATGGATTTGGGGATAATTCTTTGCAGAACTTAATATAATAGGAAAAATATAATAAATAATTATAATATTTTTCACATAAAATGTTGCAGAAGTATAAGAAAGTGAGAAAAACAAAACTGAAAATCAAGAATATTTTGAAATTCCATAGAATTCGAACTTTACTATAGGTAATAAACATATAAGCTTTCATTTTAAGCCTTTCAAAAATGAAGAATGTAAACTAATTCATTCTTCGAACTAAGAAATTATTTAATCAAGGATACTAGATGATTTATAGAAGTATAGCTAATACTAATGTAAAGTTCTTAATTCTGTTTCAAATGAAATTTCATTTCGCAGATTAAGTGAACAATATTTATGTAAAGTGTAATTCTAAGCACATTTAACTATTATTTACTTTCAGGTTTAACTCTTATTTCCTTTTACCTTTTTTTAACTCTTATTACTTGATATTTTGGTGATTTAATTTTTAAAACTGCGCTGAAAGCTTATACGTGATTAATACAATATTGAAACATAGAAAAATTTGTAATTTAAGACTATGTATTGTAAAAATAGTTTAAGCCTAGTTAAGTGTGTAACTAGGTTTGAGTCTATTACACTTATTTCCACATTTTACTTAAATTTTTGTTTTTAATTTCTTTAATGCTTTATTTGATTATTTTCTAATTTCATTTCTTAATTTGATATCTTAAGGGCTTACGAGAAAGATTTAATTAAAGTAGTAGAAAATTTTCTCGAAGTCATTTAAAGAAGAAAAAGGAAGAAAAAGAAGGTCAAAAAGAAGAAAAGGGGAATCGGGGCAGAAAAATATTAGTTTTAATAATATATAAAAATACCATTACTTTTTTTCAATATCATTTCTAGGTTAAGGAAACTGAGATGTCTACGATAAGGAAAATTAACTGTATTTTTTCCAAGTTTCAGTAATATTCTTTTTGTTTTAAATAAAAAGCAATACAACAAATATTTGAACAATCGTATATATGTATACTTATGTATATGTTTATGTAAAGCAAATCACATTTATAAACAAAACTATGCGTGAACAATTAAAAATCATTAGATGTATTTATATTTGCAAAGTAGGACTTTGAATGCATCCCGCATAAATTCTACATATTTTATTTTAAATTTAAATACTGGGCAGTACTTATAACTGCAAACTCTTAATTTATTTCTATTTTGTAAATATATATTTATTAAAATTTCATACAAAGTAAATTTTATCTATAAGATTTACTTTTATTTTTATATAAATGTTGCGCATTACGTAGAGTGTGAGAGTACTTATTCAAAAAACATCTATATTCATTTTATAGGAAATAATATAATTTTATATTCTGTTAGTGTGGTAGAATCTAAAAAAAACGAAAAAAAATCATTAAAAAATGCATAGAAAGATAATTTTCTCTCTGCGTGGTGGTTTGTTTTCATTTTTAAAATTCAATTTCTAGCAATCAATTTATTAAATATTCATAAATACCTCATTAATAAAATCCACAAAAGTACCTAATATGTTTAACAGCAAAAAGAGAAAAATGTAAATTTTGAAGCATTTTAAGATTTTATTTAATTGAACAAAATGTTGCATGATTAGTTTAATACACATTATTTATTTGTCTTTATATGTGCTGTAAAGGATTTGTTCTCATGTATTCAGAAATATAATTTGAATGTTGGGATAGAAATATATATAACATTATTATATAATAGTGAATATCTTACAATTTGTGTCCTATTTACTTTTGGTAATCATATTTACATGTTTCGATAAATAATTATTCTTTCTTTTTAAAAAAAATATTCAAGCACATGGAGCGTTAAAGTTCCCCAAACATACCTAACAAAGCCAACTATAGAAGTCTAGATTTTAATTATTGCTTTCCTTTAAGTTTCAATAGTACACTGCTTTTCAAGCTTTGTCCCATTATTAATAGAGTCAAGAACCTGAAAGCTAGATCGTATCTCTTAGTTTGGTTACTTACAATAGCATAGCTAACTACTTTATAGATCTTCCCTTTCATTCATCGAATAGAGGAGGTGTTGCAGGTTGAGGCTTTGTTCAATTGTGGTGGAAGAGACAACTTTCATTGATTGAAAATTAATCATTCACACTGCGCCAACTAGATTTTCATTTTTGATGAATTACGTAAGATCATGTATAAGAATTACTTATTTAACGTTTTAAAAAGGTGTACAAGTTTTTCTAAAATTATATTTATGAAAAATACTCATTACTAAATTTAACATTTATATTATCACATCAATAAACTTGCATCGGTCTAATTGTTGAACGCGTAGATAAAATATGTACAAGTATTAATCTCAAACCAAATACAATCAAAATTTAGAAATTTTAAGAAAAATGTTATTAATATTTCTTATCTTACAGATATACTAAATAAAATTGAAAACCATTTATTTATCACTAATATTCATTTCAGAAGCATTATTATTTTAATAGGCACGCGATTACAGAATGTTAACTATTTTCATAAATTAATCTTTAATTTAATTAATAGATATTTCCGAAATGTCATTTAATCTATGCTTTAAAAATTTTCCAGAAAATAAATTGTTTGCATAAAAGAAATATATATATATATATATATATATATATATATATAATTCTATAATTTTACACTGTCATAGAATATAATTACGAAAACAATTTTCTTTAAACTAAATGTTGTATTGAAATAATGGTTTTGGAAAATGTATTATTATTTTTTTACTGAACAACAGTCAAGCCTAAGCCTCCATCAAGCTGTGCTTATAATAGGGGAAAGTGTGGTAACATCGTATATCCTAACTCATGTGATTTATTAATTCATTCCTTAGCTGCCAATACAGTAAATAAATGTATATCAATCATGACTAGGAGAAATATTGAAAACTGTTATAGGAAATAATTTACAATTACCGAATCACTAATTGGAGTTAAGTAATACAAATATTATCACTTTTGAGGCAGAAATGAAAAAAATTGATTTTTGAAAATTAAAGGAAGACATACCCAAAAACATTTGATTCATTATATAATTCAATTTTTAGTCAAATTTCGAACTTATAGAAAGAAAATTCAGAATTTGCAATGAAATAGAATGCCCTAATTTATTTAAATTTTGGTCTTGATTCTCTTTCATGACTTACTAGTAGATTCGCTTTTCCAACAAATCCGATGATCACAGAGGAAATCTTTGCAAATAGTGCACAATAATCAACGATATTTAGCTAGCAAGTCAGACGAAAGTTGGTCGCAATAAACCCTTTCCTCTACAATCTTTCTTTTCTTACCAATTTTTCCTTTGTGGTTTTTTCTTGTTTTCTATATCTTGACTTTCTTTGTTCCCTTATTTAGAAATTTTTTCTGATAAGGTTTTCTGTCTTTATGTTACCGATTTTTTTCCCCTTTTTTTTACATTTGATAACAATTCCGTAATCCGAATTTGAAAGGTCAGGAGGCAAAATTGTATTTAAAAACCCAATTTCATTCCTTTTTTTCATTCGAATGAGGATAGATATCAACTGAAAAAAATGAAATGAATATCCACTGCTGTTTGGTGCGAATAGATCAGTTTCAGAAGAATTTATCCCTTTACTTGTCTCCCCGTCTCGAATACCCGATTTTATGTTCCGCAGGCATAGTCACTCTAAACAAAGTATCGAATGAAATGAGAGTAACTTACAGACGCCGTGAGAGTGGCTTGTTGGTTAGTTGGTTTCATTAACGTCGCACTAGAAGCAACAAAAGGGCTACTTGAGTCGAATTTTGTAATTTTGAAATTCGGTCAAGTGCCGAGGACGACATCTGAGCTTGCACCCTCTTTCCATGAAAGTGCCAAAAAAATAACATCTAAAAGAATAAAATCATCAAATTTTGTTTCACTTGCCTTAAAGTTTTAGCTAATTAAGGACTAAGTAGTGGCTGGGGAGTATTTAAACAAAGTTTTCTCACTCTTACGAAATCCCCATGGAGAATTCTTAAACGGGAAACACAGTATAGTTTTGGTCCTATTTCATATTCAAGCCGATAAGTAACAACATGTGCTAAAAAATAGAAAGAGTACCTGTGGGTAATCACGACTGCCTAGTTTTACCCTATTTACCTCCTTTGACCCCTATTAGATTGATTAATTTATCGTGTTTCTGAAAAGAAATAAAAAGAAAACGTAACATGATATTAGGTAATAAAATCTTGGAAGGCATATGAACAACATTACATATCACTGTAATGAAATAATGCAGTGTTGGTTATCTTCTTTGGATGAAATCACAACTAAAAAAAAAATATTATAATATTCATTTTACGATTCTGGTTTTTAGAGGTTGTTTGGAAACAATTGATTCAGACCCATTAGAAACACACATTTTATCTCCGGAATTCAAACACACACAAAAACAGCAAACCATTATCATAATACACACATAAACACCATCTCAAACATGCCTGTAGTAACACCCTTCTTTGCGTTTCACCAATATTTCTCCATTACTAATGTTTTCATTTACAATCATTGGTCGTGTAATATTTTTTACTGTACTACCTACCATATACTTTCAGTTAATTTACTAAATAAACATTCCTTTATTAAGTAGTTCCTTGGATTATCTTATGGGATTCTTTGCGGAATTCGTGAAAACACACGGCAAGCCCATTTTTAAAATTGATAAAAAAAAATTGATGAATTGTGCAATCAACTCTTAATTTGTTATGCTAATGCAATTAAAAGAATATTTTGGTGAATTAATGGATTTTATTTTATTATTTCAGGAAATTGATGGTAAGTATAGACTACTACGATATAGTTCTTAAGATATTTATTCGTTTTATTCTATAAGAAATAAATTTATCTTATTACTTTTTTTCTTAATTCACAGATAAGTTCTAAATAAGGTAACAAATTCGCATAAATTGCCTTAAAATTTCAATAACTAATCATATTAGACATGAATAGTCTATAATTGTTTCTGTAAGTTCAAATAATATTTAAAATAATCAAAACTTATTTTTTTTTTATCATTTTTGGACAATTTTTTGTCTACTATCGCATAATTGAAGTGAAGTATTTCACCACAGTTAACAAAAAATCTCTATAAATATTTCCAACACTACTCATTGAGTAAAATTTTAGTAATTCACTGTTGCATTTAAGTAATTTATCATTTAAAAATAATAATATATTTTTGCTCACAGTAAATGTCTATAAGCCCTATTGAAAAGTAAAATATCTCTAGGAGACATCGAAGTCATGATCAACTATTTTAAACAATAAAACATACGTCAAAACCTGTATCTTATTACTTACCATATCTAAAGTTAACAAATATCAAAACAATCCAATAATAATAAATTTAGGAATAGATTATCTCCATGTATTTCTATTAGTAGATTTCCTTGTTTCACGGATTATCTTATAGGATTCATTGAGAGTCGAAGTAGATTATTTCCTAAATTGTCTTCAAAATCGCAGCTGATCACCCGTGCATAACTATCGATCAATGTGTACGAGGCTGTAAATCCCCTACACTATAAATTATTCTAGTCCTTGTGATCTCATTTAACTATTTGAGGAGCTAAAATGTTGCAGAAATCCCATTAGCTACGCAAAAAGATTCATTTAAACAGTAATGTCTTGTTAAATGACAAGAAAATTGGTCAATAAACTTTAATTCATTGTGTAGATAAATATATTTTTTATAATGGATGGAATCTATTTTTACTTCATTTCGGCTTCTTATTATGTATAAATAACAATATGATAATGGTAAAAATATACGATAACGTTTCTACTTTTTCCTGAATTTAATCTTTATCTTTTGACGGTGCATGTAGTAGTTTCAGCAGTCAAGTAAAGATTTGTAGAAATAGTACATTTCCAAATAATTGTAACATATTATAAGAAAATATCTTCAAATTAATAGATGGAGTATTATTAATAATTAACCATGTATAATATGTTTGATAATTACACATTATACTTTAGCCTGCATATTTTGAGTAAGTCAGTAGTAATTTCAAATTTTAAGGTTTTATATGTTCTTAATTCAAATTTTTCGTGCTAAAAATCAGTACTCATAATTTGAAAGTATTTAAAGAGTAATAGTCCATTTTTAAACATAATAGTTTTTGAGGAAATATTAGTTATATTTTAAAATTAGAAATATACTTTGATAAAGACTCCTTTTCTGGAAAGACTCCTCAGTTCGAAACCATGGTTAGTTCATAGATGACATTATTAACCATTCTGTAATGAGGTCTTATGAAAGCTGTTAAAATTCAAAATAATGCATAATATCTTAAGTCTATTTTCAATTTGACTAATATATTTTTTGTAAATTTGTTTTATTATTCGTAATATAGGAAGTCCGTATTAAATACAGAAAATTATAGATGTATTCAAATATTACAAAGCCAGAAATTTCGTAATGCAGTGTTAAAAATCACACCGATATTTTATGGTTGGCTGATGTGTGTTATACAGAGAGTGGATTCAAGGAGATGACGTGGGAACTTGACCTGTTTGCTATAAGTGAGAGAATCACTTGATTTTTCTACTTTAGTTAATAGGTAATCTTATGAGACTTTCATAACAGTTATGTTATTTAGCAAACCTAAGCTAAAGAATACATTACCTTAGCTCTAGCTTCATTAGAAATTTAAGGGATGTATTACATACAGAATAACTACACAATTTTAGATAAAACGTTCAAATATTTATTTCATTTTTTTAACATAACGTCAATTATAAGGATATTTTCTTAGATTAATAAACGAGTGCCGTTGTTTTAAAAATGACTCAAATTTTGAGAAATTATGATTTTTTTATAATAGAAATTCATAATTTTTAAGTGACTCACGATATCTGTTAAAACATAGTAGTACCTTCTAAGACATAATGACTAGTAAATTGAGTTCTTAGCTCTTCTTGGCTTTAATCACCTATCTGGATATTTCTGAACTTTATAACTTCAAGACCTCAGTAAAATTACAAGATTTAATTTAGTATATTACATAGTCCGAAGGAATTGAAAGTTAAATGATTACTTGTGTCAATTATATCAGATTAGAGATTTGAGTGTATACTGGGAATTTAAAAACTTAACTTGAAAACGGGAAGATTATTTGAAGTTCTGAGATTTTTAGATTGTCATAGGAGTGAGGGAGTATAGGAATTTAGCAGGGTGCAATTGGAAGACAGCAACTCTTCATTTAATATTTTTTGCTCTTTCAGATGAACTTTATTGCATACAAATAGATCAAATAGTAAAGATGGGAGAATTCCAGTCGAAAAGCCATAGGATTAACATTAAGCTGATGAAATCAAAATGGCGGGTAGACAGGAGTCTTAAAGTTATAATACATGTAATAATAAGTGAAGTCAATAATATTAGTAAGAAAATTCGTAATAAATGGTAAACGAGAAAAATATACTTTTGTAATTTTTTTTTAATTTACGTTTGTAATTGTTCTTTAATTTCTTTTTGTTATTTTTTTTAATTTTGTTATTTTTTTATTTATTTATTTATTTATTTTTTATTTGTTATTTGAAATTTACTTTTGTGAACATTTTTTGGCAAAAGACGGGATACAAATTATGAAAACAATTATTTAATGTATTTTGTATTTTCTACCTTAAAAAATTTATTTAAAATCTTGGAAATCATGTTAAATAACATAAATTTCTATTACGTTTTTCAACTCTAATTATGCATATAGATGCAATTCGATCATTCAGGCAAACATTGCTTCGATGTGATTCTTAAAATAAATGAAAAACAGAAGTATCACAAACTGATTTTATTTGTGTTAAGATAATAAAAATCATTACAATTTTATGAATTTAAAATTTTGCTATTATTCAAATGGAGCTCACAGGCACAAATTAAATGAAAATATAAACTTTATTTTTGAACTTAATTTCTCCAAGAATGTTATTAAATTTCAAATTAACATAAAAACATAAATACCCAAAAGTTTCTAAATATATTCTAAACACAAATGTTCAATATAATAATAAGTTAATTTGTGTTATATATCATTAGTGTTCTTGAATTATTATGGTTGACATTTTCACTGACTATTGGGTATTGTATTAGTAATTTTGATTCTAGCTAAAGTGTACTGATACAGATAAACAATAACATTTGATTGTTTTGATTATATTTTAAACGCAATATTTGTAGAGCGTGAATAATATTTATTTGGTTAGTTATTTAAGCAAATACCTAACAACCTCCATCTTGTTATGTGCTCACAAGGCAAACATTAATTACATTTGCACACCTCATCAATAAAAGCTCTCCAGGCATAGGTCAAACCCTACTTCTGGATCATCATTTCTTATTGCATTAGGAGCACAATGTTTGAACTGCTTCTTTGCCTAAGACCTTATATCTAGAAGATGAGAACTTTCCCCTGAATTAAATAAAGCGTGTAACATCCCGAGTAATAAATCAAGCAGGAATGCTACGGTAGGATAGCAAATATGTCATGTTTCTGTGTATTTGGTCGTATAATGATCACCAGATAAAATAATTAATTCTATCAACACGGGGAAAAAACAAAAATGATAAATCCATTTATCATTCAATAGAGATATTTATAAATATATAAAAAACTAAAAAGAAATGTTGTTTTATATCATTTGATTAGATGAAACAGAATTGAATGTGGTTTGTGGTAATAATAACATATATATATATATATATATATTTATATATATATATTTATATATATATATATATATATATATATATATATATCTTTCTATATATTATAAACAATGCAATAATAAA
>BMAW01092862.1:155272-277395 GCA_019974015.1 Nephila pilipes
TGTTGTACTTCGTTCAGTTCACGTATTGCTGTTTTAATTGAAGTAAATTCTTTCGACTACTAAGGAAATTTAAAAGAAAACCTGGAAATAAAAATTCTATGGAATAACCAATAAAATACAACATGGCTAAAAACTGTATGCAACATGTATATTTCAATATTATTGACACACCAAACAGGCAGAATTCAAAAATTCAGGGTTATACAAAATATTTCATTAGAATTCAAAGTTCCAATATTTTCAAATATACTACACAGAGTAATAATGCATGGTCAAGGAGAAAATGTATACCAATTTTTTAAGCGTTCAATATTACTTCCCTTTATTTACCTCCATAATATCAGCTTCATGAGCAAGTCATTTTTAGTATACTTTGTAACTTGTCTGGTGATCATTGAGGTTTACAGAAGACGCATGTATAATAAATTTGTGGAGTAATAGCGAACATAAACTTTATAACTATAAAGCTACGAGGAGAGAAATTATAAAGACCATTAATAGGACCAGATCAACTTTTAACATCAATCATGCGTTCACGACCACCGATCAACATTCAGTGTCTGAATGATCGCGCAAACGAAAACTTTAAGTAAGCTTCATGATGAATAAAGAGCTATCTGTTTTTTTTATATTATAAAGCTACGTTTCTTTGCATATATGTATTACCTTTTATATGTTTTTTTATTTTTTAGAAGATGGAATTTGGGAAATGGGATCATTTTGAATAATGCTGTATACGATATGTAAGTCAATAAAAATTTTGCGTAAGATTCAAGGATCTAATAAGGTCAAACTCATAAGCATTTCAATGCTGTTTTGAAACCTATTTTTTAAACTTCTTTTGAGCAATTTTTTAAAACCTAATTTTCCTCAGGTTTCTAAAATAATGCTGGAGACTGATATTTATCTTGGTCCTAGAACTCTTTGAATTGTGAGTTCCTTGTAACTTTGTCAATTAAATCTCTTCATATGGGTTGTATGTTGTTTGACTTCATTTTGAATGAACTCTATTCTTATATATTTGCGTAACAGGGTTTGACTGGCGAAGCTATGGAGAATTGCCTGTTCGCGGCATCAAGGCCATTAAAATATCATATTCATTTTTATCCTTGCGGCATTCACGCAGTTTATATATATTACGCAATCTATAAATATTCTCTCTACCTACATTTAGTAAGATACTTATATTGCTATGAATTTTTTGGTTTCCCCATATATGAACTGTCAGTTAATATTTGAATCGTACATTATTTCGAAAATAATATTTTTTCCAGTTTACATATACAGAATATTCGCTTTCTTTATATATCAGAAGGTTGGTAAATTGAACCAGCTATACTTGCCATGAAAATAATTTCTTTTATGAGATGTACATGAGACGACTTTCTATTGATTGCATTATTTTAAACAGAGATATTGCGTAAATTGAAAAGTAACAGTATAATAACAGCAGATCTTGAAGTATTTCAATCAGTGTTATGCCGCTATTGATTATAGTTGTGGACTCATTGGCTTCGATTTATCGTTGATTCGATCACTAAGACTGAGACCATCATAGCCAGCCGGGCTGTTTCAAATTAATTTTATGTTTGGAGAGGAGGTGCAGTTTAGGTGTCATCCTTGTCATGAGTGGATGTTCAAATTACACTAGATGCGTCTGAATATCTCTTCTCAATTACATTTCATTAAAAAACAATAAATCAAATCCATGGGTTGCTGTTACTTGAGTGTGTTAAAGAAATGGAAATAGATAGATGCATGCTCATAGCTTCCCAGCTATTGTAATATGAGCATGACTCTCAGAAGAAGATTACTAATAAAGTACAGCTAACTTAAATGGTGGAAAATGCTAATGGACAAATTGTTAGGGTGGGAGATTTGGTAAATAATGTAAATTGATGCGATATTTCTGGATTTCAGATAAAAGGTGAAATCATCTTGTTATTGCTTTTTTTAATATAAATTACATGCTTTTCTTTTTTTTCAAATAATATGAAACCTATCAAATTTGCACTGTCAACATGACGACACAATTAATTCTATATATTAACATTCCTAACACAGACTGATTATCGCATAACTATCGTTAAACGTGTCGTGTTAACAAGGTAGAATTCCGATAGATAATATTTAACAAACAGAAACTTTGTGATATAATTATCTTCTTGTGATGGAGAAGATAGAAATTCCACTCTGAAAAATGTCGTTTTGCCAAACAAATATTTAATATGTGTTTTGAAAAGGATAAAACGTTCTCTGTTTGAAAAGGATGATCTCCTCTCAGGAGTCTCTAACTGTGAAAGTTACAGAGAATTAACTTAATAAAAATGAATTTATGAAAATTTGGAGGAGATCCCTTTTCAAAATGACACATTCATATATATTTAAGCAATGGAATAAAAAATATATATTTACATTTGTTGTTTGACTTGATTCCTACGTGTAAGCTTGCGTTACGTAAAGGGGGCATAACAGAAAAAAAAAAAAAAAAAAACTTTATCAATGAAATTAGTGCAACGAACTGTATTATTTGAAGTAAATATTGAACATAATATATTTAAAATGAATTCGTTTACTTGTGAATAATAGAATTAATATCTGGAACACATTTTAAAATACGTTTCATGAATTTACTAATTGTTTCTTTTTGATTTCGTGGGGTAATCAACACATAATTTCCCTTGTTAGAGAATATCAGAAAGGATTTTTTTTTAATGCTTGAATTAACATTTTTTTGTATTTATATATTATTTTTTCTTATTTTACTTATAATTTTACATTTATACATACATATGTACACCATCTTATTCCAAAATTTTCTAAAAGTATAACGGAAAATATTTATTATTTTTATGACTATTTCAATTAAGTATATCTCCAAAACATATCCAATCTGAATAAATTATTAACAAAAGTCAGACACAATATGTCCTAACACAATTCCTATGAATTATTTGAGAGTATTTATTACAGTTGCTGAATGGATCTAGTTTAACTTCGTCAATATCTTATTTAGGAGAGTTCTGCTTAAATTCTATCTGATATTATATGTGTCCAGCACCAAAATCATTCGAAAAACATTAATTATTATCTAAAAGACCGTGTGTTATTCAATATCTTTCAGGAATGGTAAATTATTGTTTTTTTCGTTAAATCGAAAATGTTAAGAAAATATCATATTGATGCAAACATATGCTGGACTCGCTCCATCAATAACTTTGTAGATAAATTACACACTATGTTTATTTGGCAAACTAAAACACATGATTATCTCCTCTGTTCACCATGATTTGATTCCTCTTTGATCTATCATGACTGATGTATAGACAAAGAAGTAATATCATTCAGTTAACATAGATTTTCATGAATCAGAGTGGGCGAAAGTCTATACCTCTGTGTTACAACTCGAATCTTGCTTTAGTTTTTTTTTTTTTTTTTTTTTTTTTTAAATAATGCAATAATATAAAACGTTTTAATTCACATATAAAACACAGATAAAAAAAAGAGAAAAATAACAAGGTTTTTTTTGTATTTCTATTGGATAAAAAAATAATGAAAAAATAATTATATCGATTTTTCCATTAAAAACGAATTAATCAGTTCTTATCGATTCTTAATTACTTACAAAACTATTTCTGATAAAACTATTTCAGTGTTTTTAATGATATATAATCACAATTTGTCATGTTCACATCTTGTGTCCAAAATGCACGAATATCTTATAATCAATAACTCATTTTTAAATTGACACAAGAGACATGCCAATATTATTTTTTTAGATTATTAAAATATTAAATTCATTCAAAGAATTAATTAACAGGATTTCAATTTTATCAATTTCTAATAAAGTTAAATGATTTCAGAAAAGTATTCAATGAAAATAATATAAATAATTTTCTTCATAAAAATTATAGATATATTTTTTAAAACAATAAATTAATTGAATCGTCAAGTACAATTTAATTAACAAAAAATAAAAATCTTATATATTTCGAAAGATGAATAACCATTGATTGCAGCAATGTAATTTAAAAATAGTAGTTTTATCTCTAAAGGTATTAGCTACTCAAGGGGCTATTGTTTTTGTTGGATAACTTTTGGCACTCCTGATCATTTTTCAATTTTTTATCATTTGTTTCAATTTAAATTACATTTAACTTAAATACATTCACTTTAATAACAGAGCGTTTTCTTTAATTATAATATTTAAAAAGGTTAAATTTGTTCATTTCTTGATATTTCATCGTTTACTGTAATTCTTATATTTAATTGACTAATTTAGTCATAATTATAAAGTAATAAGCTCTCCTAGGGTGGCTAAATTTGTTCGTTGTAAAACTTCTCATAGAGCTTTTATATTGGTTTTTTTTTAAATTTTACATAAATTATTAATATATTTTATCGTTCTGTGACGAGTCTATCCGCGACCTTGTCACTAACAGTCCTCTAGGGGAACTTTCTGTCCCTAGAAAAATTTTATTAGAATGTTTCCTCCGAAGAAGAGAACGGAAACATGCAAATTAAAACTGATATATGTTTATATAGTGTAAGCTTTCAAGAGAGAGAAGGAGAAAGTGGGGAGAGAGAGGATAGATTTGTTCTGTAGCTGAGCTTCTCTTAATAAATTAAATTGTTTTAGAGGTGTCGACCTTTCATTTCCCTCCCTCCCTACCGTCCGACCAATTATTATTGCAGTTCTTTTAAAATATATGCTCACAATATTATTCTGGTATTTATAATTCTATCATAATGTGTGAAAAAATATATGTTTGTAAGCTTACAAAAATAGTGTATTTGTGATGATAGAGCTTCATATTAAGAATATAATGAAATACATTCTTATATAATTCGTTTACTTTTTATATAGAATTACTGATATGAGAATATCATTTCTTTTGTTTATCTTTTTAACAGATATTTTCAATACAGTATGTAAATTTATAAAAAGTAACTATGTTATCGCGATTCTACTTCATTTTTCTAGAAATTTGCTTTCTAGTTTTAATGAAATCGTGTCATAATTCTGAAAATTTAATTTAATAGGTAAGTAATACTTGTATCATGTTAAAATTTTATTTCGTTACTTGATGATGCCGATTAAATACATCTAAGTTATGTGTCCCTCAAATTATAATTCTATTTTCAAAAATACGTCAAAATGTAAAAACATTAAGATAAAATGATGGAAGATATTTTTTTGTGGAAGAAATTTTTATTTCTCGATTATCATTTAAAAGGCCGATATAAAGCAGTATTTATATTTCAAAAGATTACATCATTAAATTGACAAATCAAAAAAGTTTGTATTAGATGCTTTTCATTTCATAAATTATTCAGCTAAACCATTATGTATGAATATTTAAGACGACATGCAATCATATTTCCAAAATGTAAATAAGCAGTTTGTGTCAAATCCCTAAATAAAATATTTAAAGGCTGTGGAATCTTACATTTTATGCACATATCAAGCATTTTAAAATATGATACATAATAAAACTGTTAAAAGTCATTGCATTAAATTATGTCATTATGTGTCATTACATTAAATTATATATTTTAACTGTTAAATATATTACTTAAGCAATTTACGAAAACACACATACACATATTGTATTTGTTCGATGCGTATATTTTCTTTTCCTTCAAAATGTAAGATATTTAAGGAAAGCATCAAGAAATTCAAATATGCGTAATCAAAAACGTTTTCTATATATAAGCGTAAATCTCAGATTCAAATATTCATGGGTTTTAAAGTATAGAATTTAAAAAAAAAATGATGATTGGCTTAAAGTTTCCATTATCTGCGAGATTTCTTACAAACAAGGATTTTCAAGCATTACTCACGAATTTTTTTCTATTTCAAAACCATTTGCTTATGTAAAACAAGCTTTTCTACGAATATTGCGACTGATGGAAATTTTTTTACTGATGCTAATGTTATTTTTGCAAAGGCATAGAAATCTACTAAATTTTTATTTCTGTAAAATAACATGTATTTATTTATTGATTACATACTTCTTGTAAGAAAATGAATCTCAATTTCTGTATTTTATTTCTTTATTTTTGATAATTAATGATTAGTAGACAAATCCGTTAAGACTATATGAAAGCTGTGTATGTATGGTATTAAAAAGAAAAAAAAATGACATGCTTTATTTATATTTAAATTTTTGTCAATTGGGATTTCGTAGTAATAATGTGTTGAAATATGAGTATAAATAATTATAGTAAGATTGATATATATATATATATACATATATATACTTTAGTGTATTTTACAATTCCGATTACTTATGAGAAATTATAAAATTCAAACTTTTTTCCTTAGAGAACATTATGGTATTTTATACTGTTATTTATTATTTATATATCAAGTAACAAAGATCGAAACAACAATTAATACTCGTTTCTGTGAATGCTTAAATTAATTATTTTTGTCTTAATTGATGTTACTGTTGCAAGTTCGATATTGAATAATTTCGAATTACATACACTTAAAGTAAAATTCGAAGATTTGATATTTATATACTTAGAATATGTTATCGAAACTTTTTGAAAGTTTTCAAGTATTTTTTCATTCAACTAATCTTTCGGACTGCTTAATGATATTGTATGGTATAAGAACCTATCATTTTGAAAAACCCCGATCAATAAGAAATTAGCATTTATATATAGGAAGTACAGGGAATTAGAGGATTTAAAAACAGATGTTGGAGTTTCTGAGATATGAGAAGGTAGTACATTTGTAATCTTTGGTTGAGTATGTGATATGGCAAGCACTCCCTGTTCATATTATTAGATAAACATTATATAATAGAAAATTAAATTTTTCCTTAACTGTTTCTCTTTTGATTGAGCATTTTTTATACTCCAAGTGATCAAGACATTAGTAGGGAAAAGAGATATCACAAAATTTTGGAATAAAAATTTTCAGCCGTACTTGAATTTGCAAAAACTGGAAATTAATTTAATTTTAATTGAAAACAGCTTGACATTTAATTTTATAAAGAATCAAATTTTTGAAAAAAAATGACAAATTTAACAATTAGGAATTTTAATGTCATAAGATATGTAAGATACTTGTGTGTCAGTGGTTTTGTATTGTCATCCTCTCTCCCTATAGTCTGTTGTAAAATGGTATCATCAAGATTAATGTAATAGCTGAGAAGACATCTAATTGTATAATTGTGTATCCCTATTGTAAATATTTGTCTATAATAAATTTTATGTTAACATTATCTAGTAATTACACTTTTTGTATTTGAAATTGGGTAAAATAATTTTGAGTTAAATAAATAAAACAATTAGTGATAAAAAATAATTTTTATATAATATATATATATATATATATATATATATATATATATATATTGTGTGTGTGTGTGTGTAGGGTTTACAGGAAGTAAACTTCTCACACAAATAATTAACTGAAGTTTCAACAAAAAAAAACAGTTTAATGTTCACACTACCACAATAATTGGATACACGCAGGGAGGACACGCAAATGTAGACATTATGATATCAATGTATACTAAAGATACATCATATACTAAAGGTATTTTTACTGTCTTTGCGCAGTTAAACTAATAAACGTTCGCTCAAACGTCTTTGCGCATTGTGAGTTAAAACTTCTGTTCCGCCCGCACGCGATTAAACAGAACATTCTCGTTCAAGTTCTCGGAGCATTCACTCTTACGAGCCGGTAAGGGCCGCAGCTGTTCGCGTCTGCCCGCAGCGCCATTAGGTAGTCGGTGCTAGCTCCAAACCCCCCATCCCACCCCACTCTGCTATTCTGACATAGGGTTTGACCTCAAAATCTCTACCGATCTTCCATAATCAGATATTACCTGCAGAAAATAAAAGAAAGATCACAGAAAAACATAATATTGTACATAAAATCTTCACAGTCTTAGGTTGGAAGAATAAGGCTTCATGTGGTTGGAGCTGAAGAGGTGTGTCTAAGGCCTTCGTGGTGTACAACTTTTTCCACTTCGCACCGGTCTTTTCCCTTGGTTGTTGTAATTCGATATGGACAAAAAACTTGGGTGTAAGCTTCCGACCGTTTCAAATTGAGTGCGCTCTATGGCTACTCCAATTACATTAAATACTTATGCTTTTATCCTGTTCTTGCTCTATGACTTTCTGTTCTCTTCTTGTATTCTTAGGATATTCTCTCTTGCTTCTTCTCTGATTTCTGTCCGAACTTTCATCAACATATTTTTCTTCTAATTTCTATAATATTATTGTTCATTCTATTTCGCATTTTGACACCAGTGAGGAGATCAAAAGGTGTATTATTTGTACATTTGTACGTAGTATTGTTCAAAATCCTTCGTTCACCCGCAACATACTTGTACCACTTCGTTGGATCTTCCAAAGATAATTTTTCCAGTACTGGAATCAAAGTCTAGTGGATTCTTTCCACCTGCCTATTTCCTCTCGAAACACCAGCTGTCATTAATACATGATAGATATTCTTTGGTATGCAGTACTTTTTGAATTCTTTAGGAATGAAAGCCATACCTGTGGAGGAATTTCCGAAAATTATTCCATGTAATCTCAGTTTCTGCAAGGCATCTTGTGTTGAAGTTGATTTTGCTGGAAGCAGCCTTACAAATTTTGTAAATGCATCGATGACAACTTAAATGTCATAATGATCCTTGTTCGAGGACGTCAACGGTCCAATAAAGTCAACATGATACGCACTTAAAGGTACGCTCTCTTTAGGTATAGGATTCAGAAAACCTGCATTTTTCTCAATTTATTTCAAATAAGAATGGTTGTACACAGTTTACGATGACTTCTTTGCATTCGTTTTTTCAGGTTGGGAATGCTAAAAGTCTGTTTAAAGCAGATTCTCCATTTTAGACATGGTGAAGTGATCCTTGCTATACACATCACTTATGATTTCAAATTCCAATGCTTCCAGTTGTACTAGTAATTCTCGACCATTTTCGTTTTAACATTGTATGTCGTTCTTAACCACATGATCTTACTTCAGTCCTTGCTCTTCAAGGAGTTTAAGTAATTCAAGACGTCCATCACTATTCTGAACTGCTGTAATTTTCGTGCTAATTTCTCCTTGAGAATAGGTAACAATCATAACATTTCTGCTTAATGCATCAACGGGCTTCATTTATTGACCAGGTCTATGAACTGTATTGGAATTTTTCTAGACGTAACGGCCATCTTAGAACCTTAAAGATCAGATCCTTCCTAAACACCGTCTTTTGGAAGGTATCACAGTCAGCAACATTTTTTACTTTAGATCCTAAAAAGGAGTTTCTGAATTTCTTGAACGCTTGTAGTGTTGCCAAGATTTCAAGTTCGTCGCTACATAATTTTCTAGTTGGGGAGTCGTTTCTTTATTCATGAAATGGTTACGGAGTAATCGACCATTTTTAAACTTATGTAGTAGGACAACACTGGAATCATGACTAATGGCTTCCGTGCGAAATTCCAAAGAGGAGCCTTGTTTGAAAATTAGAAGCACAGATTTATTCGAGAATATTTCTTTAAGTTTCTTATAGGATTCTTTTTGTTCCGGTCCAAATATAAGTTCTGCTTTATTGCGGAGAATATGACTTAATGGCTTAGCTATTTTTGAAAATTGAAGATAAACCTTCTGAAGTATACCGTCACACCTTAGAAATCTCCTTAATTCTTTACGAGTTTAGGTTTCTTGGAAAATTTGATTTGCTAGGTTTTTATTCAAGGAAAGACGAATCGTACCATCTACTGTAACATATCTCAAAAATTCTTTTTTTTTTCTTTTTAAAAATTGTTATTTCTTAAAATTAATCTGTAATTCATGTTTCTTCTCTATATTCTTCATACGCAATGGTTCCTATGATTAAATCATCTATATACATTGTAACAATATTCTCTCGCATTAAATCCCTAAATATATGATCAATAAATCTCTCAAATACACTTAGCGACGTCGTAAGTCCAAAAGCAGCTCTAAAAAATTCATTTAAACTGGAAAGTGTAACAAAAGCTAAAAATTGCAAGTTTTTCCTCAACGGAAACATGAAAAAATCCGTCTTTAAATTGAAGCATTGTGATGTCTTTAGCATCGCTCAAATGCTCTAGAACTTCGTTTATCTTAGGCATAGGAAATAAGTCTTTAATCACTTTTTATTCAACAGCCTAAAATCAATACACAAAAGCAAAGAACCGTCTATTTTTCTTCTTTATAGTTTTTAGTGAAAATAATCGTTGACGCATTGTTGGGACTCGAATGCTATATCATTCCTTTTTTTAACCACTCATCAATTTGGTTATCAAATCTTTTTTTTTTGTTCAAAGAAAAAAATTATCCTGGATCGTTGCAAAACTGCGGTTATTTTTGCAGTCTGTCAATATAATATTCATTTTTATTTCATTGCTACGTAGTGTTTCATTCGGGCAATAATTCATGGTCGAATCAGAAACAGTATTACGTATTCCAATATTAGCAATGTAGGGTAAATTTATCTCTTAAGTGTTTCTCGTTGAAATGAATAAACAAAACAAAAAAAAAATTCCGCTTGGGTACGAAGAGTTGCATTGGATAGAAGTCCAATCGCTGAGGCTAGGTGTTAGTGAATTTGGTAATAACTCTAAGCATTTAGAGGGGGGAAATTCATCTTCCACTAGCTGTTGATAAATAGTTACACATAATTCAGTATTCTCAATTCCATTCAGAGAAAAATTAAAACTAGCTGCCTCAGACTTTTCAACATTTCTAAGACAACTCTTAATTTGAATGGATCCAATGGATGGTTTTCCAGGAAAAGAGATTTATTTTAAATTATTAGTTCACTACCAGAATCACTTAAGCATCTAATTTTCTTCCTATCCATAAACAAATCAGTACATTCTAACTGGTTTCTCACTGTGATGACGGACATATCTTTTAATCCGGATGAAGTCTTCATTTATGAATTTTCGTTTCTTTCTATGCGTTTTGGGCAGTTACGAGCAAAATGAATTTGAGTTCCTTTTTTCCCCCACACATAGCAAATTTTGTCTATTCTATTATTTTGATTAACATGATTACGAATAGATTATTTAGAACTGAATTGCATTCTCTTAGGCTGATATTTATTAAAACTAAATCGTTTGCTCTATGCATTTTCAAATTGCGCTTATGAGTTTTGATTAAGTATTTTCCTCGATATGAATACATAAATCACTCTCTCTACCTAGTTCAGAAGGCATGAAAAACTTTTGTCTCCTCGAATGCTAATATATTCTCTTGTTTTAATCTCTAGTGTTTCATACAATTTATCCGACACAATATGATCACATATTTTTTTAAGATTATCAACTTCCCTTACGCGAAAATAATAATCAAAATTTGCACTCAAACGTGAAAGAAATTGAACGTCAGATTCATTTGGTTATATCTGTGAATTTTTAAAATTACTCAAGCATTCACGAGATGTAAATCGAAATTACTTTAATGATAATGAATTTAATTTATCGTATTCAGCATTATTTTTTATTTCGTAGCATAAGCTAAAATATTATTACATTTATCTCATAAGATATTTATTTATTTGAACTTACGATTTCAAATGAGCTGGCATATTTTTATTACTAAAGGCTTTTTCAAGCGACTGAAAGAAACAAATGCACGGCATTATAAGTCTAGGTACGGTTATCATTAATGTTCATGTTTTTAATACAATTTTCAATAATGTTCGCTAGGTATTCATAATCCATATAGAAATTATCATCTATATTTTCGCTAGAAGTTTGTAACCTCCATTTTTGTAGTTCTAACTCATTCTGTAATCTAGCTAGCCTAAACCGTTCAAATTCAAATTTTGAATTTCCCACGTCAGTTGAAGGTTTTTGATTCTCCGCGATTGATTTGATTTTTCCTCAGGCAAATTCAGGGTCCATTTTAAAGATATCGGTATCTTCTATGAGAGTTTTGATTTCAATTATTCTCTCATCCATGGGAACTGTTTTTTCTAGCTCCTGCGCGATGAGTTTTAATTTGAAATTTCTAAATATTATTCAAAATTTACATCTTGGCAGTTCAAAATATAAATACTACAAATTTTATACTACCTTTCAAATTTCACCAGTCAGTATGTAATTTGCATCCACAAGGTAATCCAATATCGCCGCCAAACTCCAAAAATTCATGTGGGATTGCAGGAAGTAAACTCTTTCTCAAACATATGATTAATTGAAGTTTCAATAACAAAACAAAACAGCATAATGTAACTATGAAAAGAAACTTGCAAAATATGTAAGAAGACAAAATTAAACGTTGAAACAAAAGGAAATAATAAGTAAAGGAAAAAATGAAACTCAACAAGTCATAAATTAGTTTTGGGCTGAGGACCTAAGGACCGATTAGTCAGGATTAAGCTCATTTGTTGGTACCAGATTCCCTCCCCCCTTGTAATTAGGAAGGATAAATTGGAAAAGTATACAATCCGCAAGGGCTCAATAATTCAAAAATTTAAGAATAAAATTTATCGTTCCAAAAATTGGAAAAAAATACTAAAGAAACATTAATGTATAAAAATTACTTTTAAAACATTGAAAGAAATAAAGATTCAGAAATGTGAGTAGACAAGTAAAATATTTTTTAAAGAAACGATGTGTTGCAAGATAAATACTAAACACTCGAAATACAAAAAACAAAGCGTCATTACTTTACAGATTTAAAAAAAAAAATGTGAGATATTGATTGTTTATTAGTTGTTTGTTAAATGCTTATAAAGAAGGAAGCTGTTGGTTGGTTAGTTAAAGAGTATAATGTTGCAAAGTATATATTAAAAGTGTAAGTTGTGATTATAAAAATAATTGAATTCTTCTTAGCGAGACCACTAACAAACAGATTTTGGGCTCATGGGTAAATTGTTGTTGGTGAATTTGAAAATGGATTGTAATTCACATTGGAAAATCCTGCTCTAAGCAATTACTAAAGAATTTTTTTAAAAAAACTCGTCTATGTTATGTGTGGTTAGATTGTTATTACATAGTGAAAAGTTATTTAAATATATTTCTAAAAAATCATAATTATAAATTGTTGTTCCTAAAAGGAATTTGAACAATACCTAATTTGAATTCCTCTATTTCATCAGCATCAACATCATATATATATATATATATATATATTTATATATATAATGGTGTTTCAGTATGTTTCTATTATCAAAGTGTTGATGAACATATGTGCATTTTAAAAGTTACTCCATGTTTATGCAATATAAATGTAGAAAATACTCTTTTCATTCTAAGATTCAATACTTATCAATTTTATAACATTTTCAAACTTAAAACATATTTCATCAATATTTATTGCAAATGTAATACATAAGACATGCACTTTTTAGGTTATAGAATGGAAAGAGAGAGAGAGAGATTAACGATTTCTGAAAAACTATTTTTACTGCTGTGCTTTAAAACATCATTGCGTAAATGCACTACTAATATTTACCGCGGTAATAAATTATTAACTCGTCGGTAAACTTTCCGCAGACTTATTTTACTATCTTTCTTTCTTAACAATAAAAATGTAGTAAAATGTTTTAACACTGCAGAAACTGTTAAAATATAATACAAGCTAGGAGTATAAAAGAAATGGAGGTCATTTAAAGGAGAAATTGCTATGGACTTTGTTTATTTACAAAACCATTTCTGTTACCCTTAAGCTCTTAGAGGCAATTTAGTTGAAATGGTACTCGCGTTGAAATTTTACAGCAATTCAACTCTGCACTGGTTTCAGTTTGTTTTTAGAAATGAGAAGCTCTACGGTTTAAATGAATACAAAGAACAATTTTTTAAAATTGCTTTTCTTTTATCATGTTTCTTTCTTTGGCTTTATATTTTATTCAATTGAAAATGAACTTTCGAATTTAATTAAATGCAGTATTTTATTTGTGGTTTGTTTTATAAAATAACTGCAATTCCACATAAAATTCAAAATAAATTACGTAAATTTGGAACTAAAATTTGTACGCAAAAAAGAAGACAAGTTTATAAATAAACTGTATTTACAGCCTTTGTTTGAAATTTACTTCAGCTATAACTTCCATTCTATAATTAGTCGTTAATATACTTACTTTTATTTGGTAATTTTATTTTTTTGATAGCTGATTGCCATTTATGACTCGTTGTCCATCAAAAATCAGCAAAGAACGTGATTTATTTTAATTATTACGAGTTCGAGACTACTCAATCTAATAATTTATTTCTCAGAGGTCATAGTTTGCTTTAAATGTTAGTCGCAAAAATTTGAACTTATAATAAATGAGGAATTGCTTATAAATGTCGAACTTACAAACAACATGATTACTATTGGAAATAAAATTCATAAGTTTGAGCCGCAGCCGAGGGACGTTAAAGACAGCGGAGTTGGCATTTTTTTTCTCCAAATTTTCTCACAACGTCAAAGGGAACACAAGAACCTAAGACACATTTAACCCTTTCACTACCGGATGGAGAAAAAAAAAGTGCTTCTCTGGGCCCGCGGCTTCTTACCGCGGAGTGTCACTCTGTGCCTAGACGATTTTAGATACTAAGCCTAATGCGTGAAAAAAAATTCCTCTAAAATCAGCTATTCATTTAAATATTTTGGTACTTACATATCTTATTTAAAATCCATTAAACTTAATATATACAACAGAAAAAAGGATTTAATCGAAAATTGAATGTTTTATACATAAAATTACATAAAAAAATCATACTTTTAAGAAAATAAAAATTAATTTACATATGGTACATAAATCTCATGGTGTAATGATGTGCCAATACATGAAATATAAAAGATAAATCTTATTTTGCTTTATGGTATATTTATAAAAAAAATCAATGCATAGTTCAATGTCACATTTCTTACACATATATTTTGACGCTTCAAACAAGATTTTGAGCAAAGGGCACACCAGAGTCCTTTTTTTTTACCTTAATGTCTCTTCACAGATTTTAATTATTTTCGCTAGTATTACTCTCAGATTCATTCATTATTTCGAAAATCTCAGTATCAGATAAATACTTTCTTTTCGTCATGACTGTCGATGCATATAAAAACCGACTGAATTAAATGAACATCTGAGAGCATCTGTAATCTAAAGCCCTAACCCCCCATAAAGGGCTATAAATTATCCTTCGAACTTCTAAGAAGCAAGAAGAAAGAAAAAAGTAAACTGAAAGCAAGTGCACGCTTTAAATCATGTCATTACATTTAAAGAACCCAGAAGCAATATGTGCTTTAACCCTTCCCCCCCCTCCTCCTGATACCCACAAGTGAAATCCAAGCCCATATAACCAAAGTCAACATTCCAAATAACCTATCTATATAGATTTCGCGGTAATATAACATCATCTAATAATATTAAAAAAATCAAATAAAACGTTCTCTTTAATCGTATCACTATAGATACGCTGGTCTGCAGAAGGAATTCTGGAGCGTATGTATTGTGATACGCTCGGCACAGGAGAGCCACCGCGAGCGTATCAAATGTGATACACTGGTAGTGAACGGGTTAACGTGCTTCAGTCAAATTTCATGGAGTGTCTTCATTGCAAACCCAGATTTATACCATAGATTCCATGAAAACCACATCTTTTTCATGATAGGGAACGCAATCACTGTACATTAAATAAAATTACTTTAGAATGATAAAGAATAAATAATGTTGCATGTTTGTTTTGGATATAATTTCCAAAATTTGAAGGAAATAATAAGTCATTTACCTTATTTTAAAGTGCAAAAGGATCGTTATTATGTCATAAATTATATTCCAATCGTAGAAATGGCTTTATACATTGATAATACGATGATTGAACAGAAAGTATGAGTGATGAGTTTCTTAAAAGTCAAAAGGTAAAAATATTTTTAAAAACTTTACATGTACTATTTTCTACTTGGTCGTCTTTCTTCCCAATACAATATATATATCGACGATGGATATTTCTTACCTGTGTCAAAACTATTTTCCACTTCCTATTTGATCCATTGTTTGATGCACTCTGAATTTCATCTGTTGTTGAAAACATTTCTTCTACATTGTAAACGAATGCAAGGGGAAACTAAGAAATTCTGAAGGTGTAAAACCAGTTCTATAAGAGTGGTGGCTTATGATGCCAGATTAAATGAAACCAGGAGTTGTTTTGTGGTTCTGGTTATGTGGGAGCGAGCATTGTTATTCAACAAACACACTATCTTTGTCACTTTCCCATCGTTTTTTCTCTACTATCCACTATAATTCTTTTATGGTTTTAAAGCCCCACTACGCATGATTTTCCCTGTGGCAAATATCAGATAAGAAGAGTCTATTTACGGCCTAAAAGACAGAAACCATAATTTTCAAGGTTTAAATAATGGTTTTGAATTTTTTCCGACATTTTCATACTTTTGATACCACTTGTATACTTTAGAGTGGCTCCCTCCCTCTCCCCTTAAACGGTTTTTATTCCATTTAAAAAATAGATCAGATCGTTTTGCTTCAACTGCTAAACCCCTTTATGCTCTTCAACTCGCATCTGGAAAGATTCGGGAACGAGTCATTTAATTCAATATAATACTACAACAATAGTTTTTAAACAGCTGAAACAAGTGAGCATGCATTCTTCGCTCGAGATCTTGATTTTTATTGAAGTCCAACCAAATTTGTTCTGGGAAAAACTTTTGTTAAACTCAGTACTCTTAACTTTCTTAACAAACTTGATATTACAGATATTTATCGGCACAATTTTTTAATTCAACCTATACTAAAATATTCCTAACTTAATCACTTCCTAACTTGATTGTTTTATTTTACTTCAATAGAACAAACTAAATCTATAACTGCCTCAAAAGTATGACACACAGGATATTATTTGTAAATTATTTTTACACATAGTAAATTATTTGTTGAATGATTTTACAAAAACAAGTTTACCACAATATTGATTGATTTTTCTAAAAACACAACACATTAGGTTAATTATATTCATATTTTAGAATTAAAGTATTAATAATTTATAAAAAAAATATTCTTATTACTTATATATCCTTAAATACATTGCTTTAATATGAAGCTTTTTGAACATACCTATACAGACGTAATCTATTCTTAGAATTCTGTTTTACAAACATTTCTTTTAGTATGATTATTTCAGTCCTTATAAATGCTACTTTTAAGCTGATGCAACTTCAGCTAAAAGAGTCCCCACAAAATAGTTTTGATATTAATATGTGTCTTAAAATATTTATTTATAGTGTCTCTTTCT
Source organism: Nephila pilipes (assembly GCA_019974015.1). Taxonomy (NCBI): domain Eukaryota; kingdom Metazoa; phylum Arthropoda; class Arachnida; order Araneae; family Nephilidae; genus Nephila; species Nephila pilipes. The sequence goes on from BMAW01092862.1 coordinate 172,499, forward strand.
TTAAGTATTTTTCGAATACATAATACAAAATAAAATGAATCTTCGACAAGAGTTGTTTATTTAAAAAAATTATATGAATTTCTTTGAGTATTTTGAGGATACGAAATCACGTATTTTTCATGCGGGTAAAGTAGAAACGAAATGTATTTTACCAAACGTCTCAAGGGAGTTAAAAATGTTCTCTGCAAAGTGAAAATGGTATTTGAAACAAATTGAACATATCTGAAAGTATTTTTCACCTTTTATAATAAATCTAGGATAACCATAAAATTCTACGTTGAATCATTTGCTTTTTCTACAATGCATTGAATTTTTCTTTTTTTGCAAGTAAAGAATAATTTTTTTCAACCACTCGAGAGCTCCCCTTCGCTCTTAAGAGTAAATAAATAGAGGAAATAAAACAAATCGTAATATCATTTCGAAGGTGTATGGGAAAGAGTTTTTTTCCTCTGCAACTATATTCGATTTAGCTGAAAGATACTTTTCGGCCTAAAATATTGTTTAGTTCAATACATTTATAAGATATAGTTGAGGTATTTTATTTTTTCTACAGTAAAAAGAACTATTTAATTTTATTTAATAAGTTGCAAAGAATGCATCTTCCCGTTCAATAAATAATGTACAATTTTGGCTGTATTAGGCGGATGTAATCGTAAACTTATATATATAACAACTGAACAACTGTTACTTAATGTGTTTTTCTGCATTATTATAGTTTTATATTCACTTAATGTTTTGTGAAAGAAATAATACTACGATGATCTAAAAATCTTTTAAAAAAATAAATAATAGATACATGAAAAGTCATTTTAGTATACTTTGTAGATTTTACAGTTGATGAAAGAGAGAAACTTAAAAATATGATTTGTTCTAGAATATTAAAAAAAAAATCATTTAAAATATTTGTTTCAGTATTGGAGAAAGTAAATTATTTGTAACTGCATATTTATAACATGAAATTATGTTATAAATTTTTATTCATTTTAAAACTAGATCAATAGTAACTTACTATTTGTGACAACCACTCATGGCCAAAAAAGGACTATTTTTGTTAGTATTTAGTTTAACTATCTTTGATTCCGATTTCAGAAAACGTTAAGCGCACACTGTTTCAATAAGATTCGTCTGACTTCAGTGCTTTGTTGCACATATGTAGCAGTTTCTCACCGAGCAAAAAAAAAAAAAAACGAATCTCTTTTAACCATTCTATCAGTACATTCCAAATATTTTCAATTGGGTTAAGATCCCGAATTTATGATGGAAAATTCATGCGGGGAAAGGAATCTGCATGTTTCCTGAAATAAGTTGTGCTCAGGAATCTTCACATTGATGTCTCTGAGTATTTATTTTCATGAAAGAAGAAGAAGTAATCAATTCAAAAGATGCATTAGTTATTAAGCACTTTTAAAATCAGACCCATTGAATCATCTCCAAATAGTAATATTCCTTGCATTTGTTTGTACATAAAATGTCCATCGCTTCATGAGGTTTCCATCTTACTCTAATATGCGCATCGTTCTGGAATAGGCTGAATCATTATTCATCAGACCACAACACAATTCTTCCCTTTCCAACAGTTCTTCATTCATGTCCTTTATAGAAAACTGTAGCTATTATTTTTTTGCTTAATACTTAACACAAGTGGTTTTCTTGTAGCTCTATAACAGGTTTCCATTCCTTTTTCTCCTCACATTTATCACTTACATTCATTATTATACGTTGCTAAGAGCACAAAAGTTGATATTTTAAGACGCTTAAGAAAATTATGACTAAGTGGTATTTTCGGTCACATTTATTCCAAGATATTGACGGTTCGCTACTACCATTATAGATTATATTGTGTGACGGATACTTCTCAGCCTAAAATGATTAATTTCAATGATCTCTTTAACCATTCCCATTGAAAGACGCAAGTTAATACTTTGACTCCATTTAATCACAAAAATATACAATCCGCGAATACTTCAATTTTACACATACTTGTCATAGAAATACGTTTAAATCACTGTAACACTGACCTCATTCGGATATATATATATATATATATATATATATATATATATGTATGTATGTGTGTGTGTATGGATGGATGGATGTAATAATTATGTATAGATAAGCAGTTTATATGTATTCTGAGAGTCAATGAAAATAGCGCACTAAGAAGAAAAAGTATTGGATACATGTGAAAATTAATATACATAAAAATATAAATGAAATATACAAGTATTCTCAAAGTTTGGGTGTCAGAGTAATTAGTGAAACAGTAATGAATTTCGATTAACTGTTTCAATAATTTTTCTGTCTTCAATAACGAATTGTTCAATCGTGTAATGCATTACAAATAGCAATATAGAATTCAGTCAAACAGGCATTAATACTGTTCTGCAATAAACTGCCGAACGCTACTTGTATGATATTTCTTTACAAATGTTTGAATAGACCGGATCGGTATTAGGTTTGTGCTTGTCTGGCAAATGATTTTTTTATTCTGAATTCCTTGGTCGTAATTAGCCTTATTTTTCCTTTTCATATTAGGCATACACATCCTCTCTGTGTAAAACTCCTTTAACGCCCCCGAACATGCGTTATCAATCCATTTCCATCATCAGAGAACCTATTTAAACACGAAATATGTTCACGCAATCTGAGAGATAATTTTCATAACTTCCAATCAATCTAATTCTTGCCAGTGTTTACATTAACTAAAATGATATTTAATGTACATTCTCAACTAAATGTTTGCTACACAAAATAAAATTTAGCCGATAATCTGAATTTATTTTTTATAAATATTATAAAAATGATTGTTTTCTAGCATATTTATTATGATTAAAATATAAAACAAAAATACATTCATAATTTCTCAATAGATTTTATGCTGTGAAAAATACTCTGTAACCATCATGATGATCCTACGAATAGTAAACATACGTGAATGTTTCTAATACAATATTCTTGAAATGTTTGTTTATTAACAAATAAATATTAGATGATAGATACTAAATCAACACCTATATATGAATGAAAATAAATAACTTAATCAATTACTTTCGTGTATCATTTCTTCCATTATGAAATTTAATTTAAGGATGTAAGCAGATGTATGTTCAATAACAAGAATGAAACTAAAACGAACATAATATGAATCATATAAAAAAAAGACAATTAAATGTGAAACAATATACGCACTTGCTGCGAAATTCACTTTACTTAATGAAAATGATACACAGTCTAGGATTAATGAACACTTAACAAAGAAGAAAATCTAATCCTTAAATAATTAGGTTTTGAAAACTCTAATACTACCTTTTTTATGCTGTCACGGAATTCCTAGAGCATAAAAATAATTAAGCAGGTTAACGTGATTTTCATGCGACGATTGAATAAACAAATTTATAGTACATAAGACTAATTAAATACGCCAACACAAGTAATAATATTTATTAACGAAATAAGAAATATAAATTAGTATGGTTAAACATGCATCGGGGGAATTTTTTATACTAATTTCGAATGATGAATAGTATTATTCAAATTAATATGTTATAACACTTACATGCATGGTAATATTTTAATAATCTTATCAAAAGAATGTTTTACATTAAAAGGAATACACAGTTTGTGACGAAACTTAAATTCCTGTGTGTGATTATGATTTAAGGTCTCATCAACGATGAAAACTGGATGGGTCAGTTAGCTAAATTTAAAAAAAGTCAAGGGTAAATTTGAATGTGTAACTAACCAAAGAATATATGTCATATTTGTTTCAGTGGAATTTAACAGATGCAAGCACTCTACAGTAAAACCAACTCCTCTTTACAATGTCATATATGGACAAAAACAGACACTGTTTGGAACATGCTCAGTATTCTGGATATTTACTCTAAGACTCCCAAGTACCGATCCTAAACGTACCGAAAGAAAGAAAGTAAACTTCTAATTTTCAAATATTGTTAAGAAAGAAAGTTTTTTAATAACTCCAAGAAATATAAATTAGTATGGCTAAACATACTAATTTGTTTTACTAAACTTACCTTATTATATCGAATAAGTAGTTGAAAAGTGCCACAATTGTAGTTTCAAATCGATCAAAAAGAATTTATATTCTCAGTATAGATCATTTCAAACTTTTGAAGCGTTTATTGTACTTAACACTAGAAAGACGGAATTTTCATCTTACAAAAAAGACGGAGGACGGTAAAAGGAAGGGTTGAAGTAATATCAAAAGTAAATATATATTAAACCCATTAATAAATAAAAAAAGGTAAAAAAAATTAAATATTTCGAAACAAGAGATGGCATTTTTTACAGTTCATTTAATTTATTTTTGAATATTTATATATATTAAACATTATATTAAAAAAGAAATTACTTACACACAAACAAAATTAACTAAATTAAACTTTTTCGAAAAATCTAGCTAAGCAGTAAAAAAGAAATCCCCTTAAAATGTAGAATATTATAATGGGTATAATTGAACTAATAATATAAAGAATAAAATGAGTGTTATGTTTATTTCTAGTAAATAGCTAAATAAGTATGTTATCATAATTACATGTTACATTCAACACATAATCTTACTTTCTACAGCTACAATGCATTTGCCACAAACATTTCATTACATTTGCAACATGTATATGCAGTCCTCTTTTTATTACGCATCCCATTTTGGCATTAGGTACGACTTTTTGAGTTCGATATCTGATCAGAAATTTGAGAAAGAGTGCGTGGGATGGCTTTGATTATTACATAATTTTGTCTAAGTTCCTCAGAAAGTCAAAGCAAAAAATCCAGATCTAGGTACTGAACTACCTGTAGCTTCTTTGTACTCAATCAATGCGTTTATTGAAGCTAAATCTGAAATATTGTAAAGAAACGTGCTTGGGCATCTTCAATTTCTTGCTTTTTCCAAATAATTAAGCGTCCTTTGATTAAGAATGTGTACAGCATACTTTGTAAAATTATAAAATGCTACAGGTTTGGACGCTTTCTTTTCAATGTCTAATATGCTAAAAGTTTGGCGCAGAGAAACTAGTAGTAAAACACTCTTGTTCTTTTTACATTCATACACAATCCAGGTGGAATCATTGTGTTAATAACATGATGTAGAATAAAGTAGAAACTTTATATTTTTTCAGCGTGTGGAATTATCTGCTTTGATTTCTTCGTTTTGCTTACAATGCTAAACAAGTTTGGATCCAATTTATTAACAAGAGTAAGAGAAGTAAAAAGTTATCAGTATTGGCGTTCTTGCCTTTGCTCAAGAATCGCTAAATCTTACTTAAAACGACATAAAAGTCTGAAAGTTTTAAGTTGTCTGGTCTAGTATCATCTTTTCCTAAATATAGAATATAATTTAGCATGTGTTTTGACTCTACATCTGCTGCATTTCAAAATATAATACCAAATGTATCAGGCTTACTTGGTATGTATTGTAAGAATGGGTTTCTATTTTTAGACCGAATTAAAAGCCCTCAACTGTTATATTTTCCTTAGATTGGTGGCAAGAAATTGAGTTTTCAACGAATTGATCCCAAGCAAAAGTTAATAAAGCATAATTATCGTTTTGCAATCTTTGGTGTCTTTCTTGTAGATTTTCTATCAAATCTCATAAACCTCAATATTTTCTTGAGCCTATCCCATAGATTAGTATCACGATAAAAGTAGGCCTCTGCGTTATGTTCTATAAATTACTGACAGGGATTCCTTTGGCGCAATATACTCCTCGGGCTTGCTGAATAGATAAAAATACATTTAATTCTTCCGTTAACATCGACAAGATTTCATTTTGGAGTTGCCTTCGAGCATCTGTTTCAGTATATTCCGGTATTATTCTGTAGGTTTTACACTTGAAAATTCTGCTTAGCTTTTCCAATTATAATATCTGTTGCTATAGAGAGTAGAAGGGAAAGGTATTTCTGTTACTTTAAATGTGGTAACTTTTTATAAAAACAAATATTTGTTTATCACTTATTTCGTTTTTATTATGGTTTTGGAATTTGCATTATCGGTTTCAACTAGCTTTCCATACTGCCGTCAAAATGAGGGCTTCCTGCCTTTTTATTTATACAACAGGTTTTCTTCCCTTCTTTATTGCAGAATTGAATTTTGTACATGTGTGTGTATGCTTCACGTAAAATTAATAAAAGTCATAAAATTTCAGACACTTGTGAACAAGATTATAAACATAGCACATAGCGAAACTATCAAAATGACGGCAGCCGTCTTTTTAGTGTTAATATAGGAAATAATACTTTTGGAACCCTGATCGCATTAAGGAAAAATTAGCAAATGCATATTTTAATTTATAAATAAGATATTCAAAGTAATAAAATACCTCTAATGTTTATAATCAATCAAAATATTATATTTTATATGCAAAAGGATTAAATTATATGAAATGGAATTTTCTTACTAACAAAAGTACGTCATGAATGAAAACAAGTGCTTTCTTTACAAAATTTCAGATATTATTAATTAGAACCACGTGTTAAAGAAAATATGAATATGAAATACAGAACTGTTTTACAAGATATATCAATAAATACGAGATGGAGCAAGTTAATTGTAACATACTAGTAACAACATGGATTTATGAAAGAGTAAACAGAATGTGCGAAAGCGAAACAATTTTTTTGCTCTATTTCCAAGGTAATATATCTAGCTTTATTTATTCCGTATGATTTTCATTCCAAAGGGTACAAAATAAAATAAACTTTCACTGTGCCTTGTGTCACACTCTAGAACTTAAATGTAGATTTTTAAAAATACACCAACACCCATTCTAACCGCGGAAAATTGGTTTCGCTCTCTACTTCGCAAAACTAAGCAACACGACTATAAATGAAACATTTTGTTGTGTAAAAAAAGTTAGCTTCGGAAAAAAAAGCACTTTGGACCGTTTCTTGTTTCAGAACTGCAGAAAAAGATGTAAAAATACTTCCGGTTTCCAAATGTGTACGCGTCGCAGTCTCTTGAATAAGTACGTTGTTCTCTCCCCTCAAAAAAGCAATTACGGGAATCGAGGAAAGTGGTTTTTTTCTATCCTAAATAATTTAAACTTAAGATATATTACTGGAAAAATGTTATAATTCTGACCTCTTATACATAATTTCTTATTCATTTCTCTGATCCATGAGCTGAATTACTTTTTGTTGGAATTGGCTTATGGTACATAAGTAAAGCTTAGCAAAAATACTATTTGGCAAATGTCTTCATTAAAATAAATCAAGTGGTATTATTGATTGATATACATTTTTTTGGGATTTGAAATCAATTAAGTTAATCGAAGGTCACTGAACCAGATGAACTAATCCTTTTAACACACAATTTATAGAAGAGTCAACAATTTGAAGATAGTATATCCGACTTTGTGTTTGTTAGTAAAAATGGTAATGCGCTACAAATGATAATTTACAACGCAAAAGGTGAAAACTGCATTATCAATCTTTTTTTTTTTTTTGGATTATATTATCTGTACACTTTTATTTAAATGATTACTATTCTAAAAGAGCAAGTTTTTTAAACATAAATTCTCCAATGTAATACTCGATTTTAATGAAAAGCATCACCTATTTACTTATTTAAAAATATAACTCATAACCATTTTACTATACATGTATCGCTGAATGTTTTGTATAAAGTTAAATTATGATAAATATACTAATTTGAATTTTAGCAAGATTGTTGAAAAACAACATGAATTGTAAAGTAGAACACAATAATTGGCTCATTATGACCTTCATCATACACCCCTCCTCTTCCCAGCAACGCTTTATAAGAAACTTCAATAGTCCGAAACAGTCTTTTTTGTCAGTTCCTTTAAGTCGCGCGCCCTTTCACTTTCACAGCTTCAACAATTTCAAATCGTATTCTTGTTAATACAGATTTCACCTTAGGAATCAGATGGAAGACGTATGGCTCAAGATAAGGCGAATAAGGTATCTAACACCCAAATTCTGTACTTGGTTAGAAACATCTTAACAGACATCGAGTCAACGCGTTTTCTCGGTGAAAAAATTGCTGAAGGATTTTTTTTTTGTGAATTTCTACCACATCAGCTATTTCATGAATATTTAGCTCAGATTGATCCTAATTACTGAATTTTTCAAAACTGCCATTCGTTTTGATAGAGAATGGGGAACCCGGGATTGAACAATATTCAAAATGTTTTCGGCATTCTTGCAAAAACTTAATCCACTCAAAAAATGTGCCCGCGAAACATAATCATTACCATTCATTACTTTCAATCAATTATACATTTCAGTAACGATTTTTCAATCAGTTATACACTTCAGTAACGATTTTTTTAAGTTTCATGTGAAATTTCTCAGAAATTCGGTACTCACTTATCAATTTTGCGGAGAAACAAAAGCAAAACAGAAAAAAAAAACCTCTAATGGAAACGAAGGCTGCGACTGTAGGGATTTATATACAGAAAAGAAAGACACTGCTTTCAAAAGAGAACAGTTGTTGGTTGCTGGCGTTTGACACCTGCTTACTTCTTCTGTAAAAGCGTCAATCTCAATTTCTAATAACCACAAAATGTATATATATATATATATATATATATATATATACATTTTGTACAAGTAAACAAATGAGATATGCAAAAAATACACAAAAAATATTGTTAGAATCTATTATTATTATTATCATATGCCCGTCTCCGATTTTTCAATCATAAATCGACGAGCAGCTCAATATAGTAGTAAAGAATGATACAAGCAGTCAGCAAAAACGTTGTTAGCAACATGCAAAGATGATGAGTTTCTTTTGTGGAACGTTACACAATTTCACTCTTATTTAAGCCGGAACAAAGGAAACTTTTACGCATTATTGAAAAGGTAATCTTGTGTATGTATTAAAAAATTGGTGTCGCTTCGATTCTAAGTAAACTAACTCAAAGAAAGAAAGTTTTTGGCATATGAAATTCCATAGTTAAGTTAAAAATATTTTTAAAAAATTCAGTCTCAAACTGCAGATAAAGTCTTAGAAATTCAGTCAATTATCCAAAATAATATTTTATTTTAGAGCAAAATTAGACATCGATTTATAAATATTTCTTTTGAGTTTTTAAAATGAATAAGTTTCAATTACAGATTTAGATGAATAATTTTAAATTTTAACAAATAAAACATTTATCATTTTAAAATTGAACATTTCTTTGTCCATGTTAAAATGTTTAAATTTTGACGTAGCACAGAATTTTGATTGGCAAATATTCTCAAGCAATGATGTAAAATAAGTGAGATTTAATAAAAAAACTATCTCTCTCTCTCAACACTCTTCTCCAATAAATATGTTGCAGCGATTTTTATAGAGATGAGTGAAGCGGAAATAGTTGGAAGATTTGTCCGAAATGTGTGACTGTATGGTAAAGTACCAAAAGAAAGCCCCTCATTTTCAATAAAACAAATCAAAATTAAAGAGTCAACATTGCTAATGAATATATCCATAAAAATATCGATTTTTGAAAAATTGTTCTTTTTCACAGTTAAGAGTAAATGTAATGTTTTCTTAAGTAATAAATCTGATAAATTTGGCTATGTAGAATTGACTAATATTTTTCTAACAATAAAGTACAGCTACAAAGGATAGCAGATCAATTGAAAAGTCCCCGGCCTACCATAGTAAAACACATTTTTTTGGCAAAATTATTTTTTTTTATTCAACATAATTCCCTTCAAGGGTGATACACTGATTATAGCGATCCTCCAACTTTTCGATACCATTTTTGTAGTACGATTTGACCTCTGCTTCAAAATAACACATCGACCAATAACTTTCGAGTCTAACATTGAAAACAACATTTTTTTTGCAAATTTTTTTTTATTCATCAACATAACACATTTTGTTAATCACCTTTTAGGGTGATACAATCGTTCCAACTTTTTCCAAAATTTTTTTTTTTTTTTTTCTTTTTTTTTTTTTCGCAAGAAATCTTTTTTATTGCGAGTAAATAGCGATAAACAGCTTTCTGAATCATCGACTCGTTGCTGTTTTTGTTCCATCGAAAGCAATCGCGGCACCCACTTGGAAAAAACATTTTTCACTTCACTTCAAAAAACCTTTTTCCTGGTCCGATCGACTTAAAATTTTGACACATTTCAAGCAAAGGTTAGTACTCTAGAAAGACCTGGTTACTGGTTTACTACGAGCGCCATCTCTGGGTTAGTCTCGGGAGTTATTGATCGATGTGTTAGGCCTCAGTTTCGGCTATCACCTCTTCATTCGACGAAAATTTCTTCCCAGTGAGCATTTTTTTGAGATCTGAGAACACGAAATAGTCGCTGGGGGCCAGATCTGGAGAATACGGTGGATGAGGAAGCAATTCGAAGCCCAATTCATGGATTTTTGCCATCGTTTTCACTGACTTGTGACGCTGTGCATTGTCTTGGTGAAGCAGCACTTTCTTTTTCAAATCCGGACGTTTTTCGGTGATTTCGTCCTTTAAACGGTCCAATAACGCAATGTAGTAGTCGCTGTTGATGGTCCTTCCTTTTTCAATGAAAATTATTCCATGCGCATCCCAAAATACAGATGCCATAACCTTGCCAGCCGACTGTTGCGTTTTCCCACGCTTTGGAGCGAGTTCATCGGGTGCAGTCTATTCGGATGACTGTCGATTGGACTTCGAAGTGAAATGATGGAGCCATGTTTCTTTCATTGTCACATATCGACGCTAACACTCGGGTTTATTACGCTTGATCATCTGCAAACACTGCTTCGAATCATCAACTTGTCGTTGTTTTTGGTCAAAAGTGAGCTCGCGCGGCACCCACTTTGCACAAAGCTTTCTCATACCCAAATATTCGTGAATGATATGATGTACACGTTCAGTTGATATCTTTAGAGTGTCTGCTATTTCATTCAATTTCAATTTACGGTTATTTAAAATCATTTTGTGGATTTTTTTAATGTTTTCGTTGGTAACAACCTCTTTTGGGCGTTCACTGTCTTCGGTGCTCATTTCACCACGTCTATACTTAGCATACCAATCCTTGATGGTTGATTTTCCTGGGGTAGTGTCCGGAAACTAGGCATCAAGCCAAGTTTTTGCTTCAACTGTATTTTTTCCCTTCAAAAAGCAATATTTTATCAACACGCGAAATTCCTTTTTATCCATTTTTTTCACAATAACAAAAGTTGCTTCACTCAAAATGCTATAATTCACAAACTAATGATCCGACAGCTGTCAAATTTATACATGCATCTTTTGAGGGTCAGGGCTAACTAAAAGACATATGGATTTAATTCTAGTAGCGTCATCTATGTGTCAGGCCGGTGACTTTTCAATTGACCTGTTATAATGTCGGTAGCTGGTCTTTGGAAATAAGCCTTTTTTGAGGTAATATATATAGTTTCATATATCTGAAGGAACTATAGAATAATTAACAGGAACCTGTTGACATTTTACAGATAGGAATCCAGATACGTAGCAGATACTTTGAATGCATAGTGCTTTTACAAAGTGCATGCTCAATTCTATTCTTTTCTTCAGTCCTAATATATGAGTCCTGAGGAACCAGTATTAAAAGTTTTAAACGGAAGAATTATAAAAAAATAAGTGTCCGACATGAAGGCTCTTGAACGTTTATTACAAATCAAATATGAGTTTGTAAAAATGCCAGTTGATAAACATAATTATATGATATATTATATCATAGGTAGCTCTTAAAATTTTTGCATTACTATATAAAATGAACGTATCAATACTTTGAAATTAAATTTTATTCTATATTTTGGTAATGAATAATTCAAAGTAAAATTCGACTTAGAAATAAATAATTTGCCCTGCATTTAATGTAAAATTAGAATAAAAAATTTCATTTTTAAAAAATAATTTATTAAGATTAAACTTGCATAGGATTAAACTTCATAAATATTTTCTGCGTAAGAGTGAAACTTCACTCTGATAAGGATTCAGAATACTTTAGATCTACTTTTTTTCTTGTACGAGGTATTAAGTCTTATCATCTTTGTATGATTATATTTTTAAGCGTCATCTTCAATTATTAGAATGAATAAATATAAAATCCGTTTAGCTTTTCCGCAAGAAATGACAGTATAATTTCTCACAATCATTGATTGTAACACTTGATAAATGATAATATAACAAATTAGGTTTATGTTGCATAAATACTCATTATAATAGATAGTTTTTTAATAATGTGTAGTGTCAATGAAGATAAACTGCTGTGTAAGTTAGATTGGTTTACTCAATTTTATGAAATTTCTTAACTTCCATTAATTAATCCATTATTTTATTTTATACGTGTTTAATGATTATTATACCTAAGCAATAGGACTATTCTTATGGCACAGGAGCTTTTGGGATTTACCGTATGAAACAACAAATAGTAAAATCTTGTGACAACACAATTTTAAAAGTCAACTTGGATTTCTCACTGATCTAATCTAATGAAATCCTAAGCATTCCACACTTTCATTGGATAACCTAGTTTTAATCAGTTGAATGTTTGTTCTTAGCAAAAAGCATAATAGTAAGAAATAAAAATTTCGATACCATATTGATTAAATATATTTTTTCTTAAACACAATTGGATTAATTCAATACCATATATATGTGCCTGATGCTATATGATAGGAATAACAATTTTATTCCTGCTGTATCAAATGAAAAGGAATTTCAAAATATACAATGATGAGATTTATTAAACATCCTCAATAAAAATTATTTCAATGTAGGTTACATATAATGTATAAATGAAGAAAAAAAAAGCTTTTCTTCGTGGGTAATGACCAAGATTTCATAAAAAATATATAAAAAATTAAAAGAACGATATTTATGTTGAAATGTAACTTTCCTTTAGAAATTTTCAAAAGTTTCATACAAATATTTTTTCCTTAATTTTACGTATAGTAATATAATTAATACAGTAAGGAGATAAATTTGCATTTCTAAAGAAATTAATTTTTTTTTCAACAGATTTGTATTTTCATGCTGCAAGCATACTTTTGACAAAAATTTATTAGCATAATTTATTCTTAAGATTTTTTTCTATTTATTTAATTAAAATAATTTTATCATCTTTTTGGATGAAACCTTGTAATTAGCAAATTTATTTCCACCCTTGTTTAATAACAATGTTTCATGTTTGCTTGATTGTGATTTCATGGATTTATATTATGCATTTTGATTATGTTATCTGGTGTTCCGAATAGCAAATGTAGGGATCATTAATTCATTTTGATATTACAGTAAACAGATCGATATACTAAAAATATTTGAAATTAACAAATGCATGATATAAAAATAAAACAAGAATTTATGTTTATTTATATTTATTACCAGTTTGAAATTATCCATTCTTAAGAAAATGACCCTCCTCTCATAGGCATGTTGAATATATTAAAATAAAAAGCAAAATTAAAATATTTAATCTCCTGCATCTCAATTAAAGTTTATGGGTATCATCATTTTAAATTAAAATTGGAGGGCAAATATTTGCTTCCATACGTTAAAAATATAAGGTACTGAATTATTATTTCCTCCATACACGACAACCATCATATGGTAAATTAGATCACGATCCTCAATGTCTCACTTTTTCTTACGACTTTTATAAAAAACTAATTATTTTTTTTTAAATATGCAAATGTTATTTCACGTTAATATCAAAGTATAATAGAATTACTGATAGTCAGAACTGTGTTTATAATAAGAAATTCACATTCTTGTAAAATTAATTTTTAAATTTTTATTTTTACAAAACTTTCTTCTTATTAATTTTAATACATATATTCTTAAAAAGAAGATCATATTACAAAAATATATTAATTTTTAAATTTGTTTATAGAGAACCTATCACAACTGTTCTAATAAAATATTTTTTTTTAGATTTCACCACATTTGTTTTCCTAAGTTGATAAATTTCTAAAGAAATTACATATTGATAATGCATTTATGAAAAATTGAATGATACCTTACGTTTAAAAGAAGTAACTTTTGACTTTAGGAATTCTACAGGTATAGACTTTGTACAAATTCTAAATTTTCATATTTATTTACGTAATTTAACTGAAAATATTTTAAAGTATTTTCTCGTCATTGCAGGTTAATAAAAATAACTTTAAATGTTTTTTTTTAGATTAACGTAGACTAACTTTAAAATACCTTAACATAAGTTTTATATTAGTAAAATTCTTGCTTACTAAAATTGCAACTTTGTTTCAAATATTTGTATTTCAAAAAAAAAAAAAAAAAAAAAAAAAAAAAAAAAAAATACGGTAGAAAATAAGAAGAGAAAGAAAGTCGTCTCTATGAGAAATTCATTTTATATCGTTACACGTCATATTTCGAATTATATTTATTCAAATTATTCAATTATTTCATATTAACGCGGATTACACGTTTTAAAACATTACTTTATTGAAGAAGTATTTTAATTAGAGCACATATTGTTTTTAATATGTGCGAGCAGCATACTCGAATATAGAACGATATTTTTGATGCGTTATTAATTTAATAAGAATAAGTTATTAATAAGAAAATAAAGTTTTTTTTTATCAATTGCGAAAATATATGTACAATGTAAAATACAATTCTCTTTCCTGTTGTTTCTACGAAATAAACACTGAAAACGTCCTTCGAGATTAACTCGCTTGATATATCCTATCAAGGTGATTAACTACTCGTATATTTAATTCAATAAACCTTCTTCTGCTTTTCTGAAATCCTATCTCCAAAGTCATTATTCTTTAAGTGTTTTTTCTCTTTCTGTTTTTCGTCTGTTTAGGATATAGTAAACGTTCCACGCACTTCCAGTTCACATAATTGAACGAATAATGATGTTGAGTTTTAATTACAAAAGTTCAAACAACCAATAGTGTATCAATTGTCTTTGAGATTTCTTATGTAAACATTTGGGATTTAAAGAGATAATTAATCAATTGTTCAAAGAACAAATATTTCAATTAGAAGTTGTAAGACAGTTGTTTCAAAAATAAGAACTACGAAAACAAACAAGTATTAAATCCTTAGCAGAAAGTGTAGTCCGATACCTTTGTTTCCCACTTAAATAAATATTTTTCAAAAACGTGTTGAATAACATTCTTTAAACTTTGATTACTTCATAGCGATTCGATTTGTAAAATTCGTTATTACAGAGCTAAAATAATTTAAATAAATCACTGCATTATTATATTTAATCTTATGGACTGAAGAATTTGATAACATTAAGTTAATAAATTTACATTTTACCCTTCAACGCCTGATATCATATTTATTTCTAAATACTGAAAGTAAAATTCCTAAAAGTGTTGACCTAAGCTAATCACTATTTAGTGAAATGACAAGCATTGTTAATCTAGTAGCAATGTCATGAGATCACTTTTAGGTCTCAAAAATCATAATAGTTACATAATATATGATTACAAATTTCTAGGACAACAGAAAATTAGCATTAACTGAATCCTTAACATGTGTACAGTATGTTCACAATGAAAGCAGCATTTATTTCTATATCCGCAGCTTATGACCTTGCCACATAATAAATGTATCAAAATTAGCATCCTTTCATCAATAAAATTACAATTAACAATAACATTAGGTACAAATGATATATAGCATGCAAAACCTACTAAAATGAAGCAAAAATACATTAAATAATGACATATTTTATAATGGAGAACTCAGAAATTTATACCAATATATTTATAATCAAAATGAATTGACACTCAAAATTTGCTCAACTTGCTCCTCGTTAGCCTAAAGTATACATCTGATGATATGACCTATTATATCATTGCACATTTTAAAATATGAGAGATAACAGCAAATCCATAAGCAATTATTATGTGATTTTAAAAAAAAAAATTTAATGTTGCCCCATATGCTTCATTCATCCATACTTTGAAACATTTCTTCAGTAACCAGATTATTCGGATAAGGTAAAGAAGTGATCATGGATTAAAAATTCCTCCTCTTGCCGGATCCAGGTGCACTAGTTAGAAATCCACTCCATATAAACTTTAAACAGTCTTAGGAATAATCTTCCATGATGTATTCAGTCTTATAGGGAACCATATACAGTGTTACTACCTGTTTCGTGGCCTTATCGCTTTCAAATAGCTCAGAAAGAAATGAATGCTGTACATGCTAGTGTGCGTTTCCGGATCCCAACAAGAAGGTGTTCTTCTTTTGCATCTCAGTATTATGCATCATGCTTTGCTGTACCGAGCACTGGTTTGAAGGAGATGAAACAACTGAAATGAATAATTAAATTACCAAATACTGCTGATTCAGAATTCATATAATAATTTTAAATAATTTTTCCCCAAAAGAATAAATAAATAAAAAGATAAAATACAAATTAAATAGTAAATTTAATATATTTTTAAATAAGAAATTTGCAAAACATTTTTTTTTTTTGCCTTTGGAATTAGAATCCATTTTTTTTAAATACATAAAAAGAAAAAGAGAAACTAGCAAAATTTTAAACATATTGAATTCAGAAAAAAAAAAATATAATATCAGTGGGTGTGGAAAGGGAAAGCGAGTAGAAAACTTGATAAAACATTTATTGTAATGAGTTTGAATTTAAGGAAATCTAAGAATTAAATTGGTTCATATTTTGCGCAAAGTTTAGTCCTTATGATTTTTCTATTTTGTCAGTAATTCCTAAATCATTTTGAGAGAAAAGTTTGGACTTGTTATTTTTTCAAAAATTTGATACTTTGATTAGTTTTATAAAGAAAAATGTTAGTTTTGGAACTGTCTTTATCATACGCCAAAATAGGGGAGTTGGAGAAAGTATCGTTATTATTTAAAGTAGGAGTACAATCATTATTTGTGTAATTAATATATAGTTACGAATGGTTTTCAATTCATCTCTTCCTGGAAGCAAATGTAAAAGTGTACACCGATAGGTTACCATTCTAACCACCAGTCGAATTTGATACACTTAACTCGTTTATAAGCAGAATAAAAATTTTCCTGACATTGACAAAATAACCTACCCAGTTTGCTTCTTTCAAATTGGACCCAACCAGCATTCCTGTAACTTTCTTTAAACAGAACTCATAAAAGAAATAATAAATGTTTAATTATTTAATTTATTTATCTTTATTATTTTTTTCCCTTTGTTTGAAAATATATTTTATAAATAATTTTAATTCCTGGAACATTTGTGTAGTATTTAGTCTAAAAAAATCAATATGTAAGTAAGAGATCAAAGTTTTCGAAAATTATGAGCTCGACTGCTTAAATTATTTTAAAAATTCGAAAATTATCTCACAGATAAATCTTCCCTACATGTCAGAAATTAAGAACTCCCGAAGCTAGTTAGTCTATCAGTAGTTTGTAGAGTTAAGGGATTCACAGATATTTAAATATCTTCATTTAAATGTTTCAGAATTAATTTTGATCAGTTATCTATTGTTCATTCGACTGATTAAACAAATACGATGTCTACATTCCCATTATCTCTCCGGAACTGTGATATAATTGTTACAAAATGTCACTTTTCTAAATCTCAGTTTCCTAACGGCGTATCTAATCACTTCACATATTACAGTCGCGTTCATTTGAAAGTGAACTGAGTGTATTAGAATAACTTAATATGTTATAGAAGTATAGAATTGAAACATGTACCCTGTATTAGCTGAGTCTTATTAAAATTATATCGAAAATTGAACTCACTGTCAAACTTGCCGACAGGTCGGATTTCTGAACTCGGTAAAATTGTACATTATGTTAAAAGGATTTGGTATTAGAATTAGTTTCTGATATAATCTCTTCATCTCTCTCTCTCTCTCTCTTTCTCTCAAACTAAACTATCGTTTCAGAAAATTTAGATTATTCGATAAAGTTTGAAAATTATTTTTCTACTGAATTGTAAAGAATAATATTGACGTTGATTATTTGATTAGTAGGAATCTGAAAATTAATACCAAAGTAAAAATCAGCACTCAAACTTGCTTAAAAAGGATATGTATTTTGCCTAATATTTTAACAAAGGTATTCAAACAATGAATTTAAAATTCAGATTTAAGGAAACTTTTATGTTGAATAATTATATAAAATGAGGAATTATGCTATTTTATTCATTAAATTAAAGTTACAGCTCAATTTAGAATAAAATTCAACATGAACACGTAATATAAACATTTCTAAAGTTTATAATTAAAATAAAAAAAAAAATCTTCTAAGTGGCACAAAAATAAATATTTCATTCTGTTAATGTATCTTTCTGAATGTTTTTCATACGGAAGTTCAAATAAAATTTATTCTTACTAGCTAGAAAGTTTTTAAGCGATAAAATCAAAGATGCGCTTATATTATGGTGATATAAATAATGTGTATGTATGCATTCCGATGTAGTTCTATGTTAAATATAAAATTATTTTATTTTTATCAGTTGTTAGAAGTTAATTGGTGTCTGCTAATAAAATTAAAAAAAAAAAGTACGATAAAAATATAACCCATTTTGAAACATACATTATTATCCCCTTAGGTAATATGTAATATTGGTATAATAACTAGATATATTTTGTGTATAAAAGTATAAGTCATCAAATTTCAAATTTTGTACAAACTAAAATTGAAGTATTAGAACTAATTTTCATCATTTTAGTATTTATTATATATATGATTAATATATATTACATTATGATATTATATACATATGTGGTGCGTGTAAAGATTCAAAATAATAACTACTTATTACACACACACAGTTTATTTGCTGACGAAGGACAGAACATAAAAACACAAAACAAATTCATTCAACTCGCGTCATCACAGCTTTAACGTCCAGCACAATCTGATTCCAAGCGCAATTTCCTGAACCGTCTTATTCAGCATCTGGCTCCTTCTCCATCTACGTCACATCTCACTACGTCATATCTCTCTCGAAGTGCTAGGTGGCGCTCTGCAAGCATCATAGCTACCTTCCGGGATTATAGATCAGCAGGTCTTAGATCCCACAGTCTCGGTCATTCTGACCTTCATTGCGCCCTCGCAATGCGCTTGATCGACATCAGAAACAAATACATCAGGATAACTGCAACTAAAAGAAAAAACGAGAGAGAAAAAAACGAAACAAATACACAAACACACACAAAAATGAAGAGAAAAAAAAATGTCTTAGTTGGACCACGGTTTCATAAGATCGGCTGCAGTTGCAGTCTTGAGCGGTCCTTCGTGAATACCGACTCGTTCAACTTCATAGCGCTCGTGCGGCTTGATCGATATGACTTTATAGGGTCCAAGAAACTTAGGTTTCAGTTTCATTCCTGGAGTAAACTGAGTTCGTTGGATCGCGACGAGGTCACTGATGGCATAAGTACGCGCGGTCTTACGCTTTTTATTAAACTGCTTTTCATTTTCCTGTTGGATCTTTAATATGTTATTTTTCGCATCATCGCGCATTTTTTGTCTATCGTCCTTCATGAAGTTTAAGTTCTTCTTCCAACAGCTCTTGAATTTTAGATCTTCTTTGTTCTGCATCTTAATGCCAACCATCAGTTCAAAAGGTGTATATTTTGTACTTCGTGAGGTAGTACTGTTGATGATACGTTGTACATCTGCTACGTATGTATACCACTTTTTCGGGTCGTCTAGTGACAGCTTAGCTAATACAGGGAGTAAAGTTCCATGAATCCGTTCGATCTGACCATTGCCACGAGGAATTCCAGTAGCGATAGTAAAATGATCTATACCTTCTGTTGCACAATAGTCAGAAAATTCCTTTGAGATGAATGCAGATCCGCGATCAGTAATGATTCGGGAAGGATTACCAAAAACACTTTGTTGTAGCATCAATTTAGCTATAGCGTCTTTTGTGGATGTGGATTTCACTGGATAAAACCAAGTGAATTTTGTGAAAGCATCTACAATAGTGAAAATATGGTTGTAATTTTTGTTGGTGGAAGGTAGGGGTCCAACAAAATCGATATGATAAGTATTGAGAGGCTTATCTTTCGAAATAGGGTTCAGTAGTCCCTCTTTTTTTCCACGTTTTTTTGTTTATTAAAATACAATCGATGCAATTTGCAATAATACTATCAACTTTTCCTCTTAAGTGGGGAATATAAAAGTCACGTTTCAGAATTTCCTCTGTTTTTGCTGTAGCAAAATGCCCCCGTTGGTGAACATTTCGAAAAATATCTACTTCCATAAGTTGAGGTACGACAAGCAATTCTCGTCCTTGTTCATACTTATATAAAATATCTTCCTTCAATAAAAAATCGGAGTTTTAACCATTTCGTACCATGGACTTAATGGATTTTATGTGGTCGTCATTATCCTGGGCCGTAGCTATTCGGTTTGTGAGAGTATTTTGGGCCCTAGTTGTAAAGAGGATTGAATGTCGGCTCAATGCGTCAACATGTTGCGTCTGGTTACCGGATCTATGTACAACTTCGTAATCGTAATCCTGAAGTTGTAGTGCCTATCTGGCTATCTTAGCTGAAATGTCTTTTTTCGTCATTGTCATTTTAAAGGCATTGCAATCTGTAACGATTTTAAAATGTTTCCCGAAAATGTAGACACGGAATTTTTTTACCGCTTCTATCACTGCCATAACTTCCAACTCGTAACTGGAGTAACGTCTTTCGGTGTCGTTAGTTTTACGGCTCATGTAGCAAACAGGATGCAATTTAGAGTCTATGGCAGACTTTTGTAATAAAACAGCGGCTAGCCCGTCTCCACTAGCGTCTGTATGTATTTCGGTTTCACTGTTTGGATTATAAATTGTTAATACTGGTTCGCGGCATAAAAGTGCTTTTAAGTGATTGAAACAATTGCGCTCTCGTTTTTCAAATTTGAAAGACTGATTGTTTTTTAGGAGATCACTAAGAGGTCTTGCTATTGATGAAAAGTGTGGTATGAATTTCCGAAAATAGCCACAAAGACCCAAGAAACTCTGAACATCTTTGGTGCATTGAGGTTCTGGAAAGTTGACAACTGCTTTGGTTTTGATAGGGGAAGGGTATAATTTACCATTTTTAATATGATGCCCTAGGAAATCAATTTCACGTTTGAGAAATTGACATTTCTTAAAATTAAATTTAAGGCCATATTCTGATGCCACTTTAAGCACACGTTTTAATTTATGTAAAACTTCCTCTTCGTCTTTTCCCGATATGAGCAGGTCGTCCATATACATGATTAAGGTATTATCCTTTATTAAATCTTTAAAAACTGCATAAATATACCGTTGAAATACACTAGGACTCGTGGAAAGACCGAAAGGTACTTTTAAGAATTCGTAAACAGAATTATGTGTCACGAATGCAGTGTATTTAGTACTATCGGGATGTACATCACAATGAAAAAAAGCATTTTCGAGATCAAGAGTAATAAATACGTTCGAATCTGTCAATTTATCAAGAATATCATCGATCAAAGCTATAGGAAAAGAGTCTTTAATGATTTTTCTTTTTTAACGTCTGTAATCGATACATAGTCTGTCATCGCTATTCTTTTTTTTTTCACTAAAACTATGGGAGAAGAAAACGGACTATTTACACTTTCTTTAATGATTCCTGCATCTAACCAATTCTGTATTTGCGAATCTACAAATGTTTTTTCGTTTGCTGCTAATCATCTAGGTTTTGAGTGAATAGGTGATTTATCTGTGAGAACTATTTTCATCATAACGTCAGTGGTTTTTCTTTTCTGCGGTGTATAAGTATCTAACACTTGTTTGAGATTGTGTTTTATATCCTGATCGGTGATGTGGCTCAAATCCACTTCATCCAAATTTATTGCCTTCGCTAGATTAAAAAAATATTCGATTTCTTCAACATCTGCTGTTTTACCGCTCGTATGGACTGCGTTTGGGTTTATAGTTACAATAGGCTGTACGTTGACCTCATTGTTTGCGTTCGCCTCGGAACCAACACAAGGCGCCAGTCGGAATACCGACGTAATGTGTTTTATATTATTAGGAGAGGTTTTGTGGGTAGGAACACGATTGAAATTAATTGTTGCATAACTGGCATGAAAAGTATTTATTTTCCCCGCAATTTCGAATCCATTTTCATTTATAGTAATATTTAATTTGTTAATTACATCAAGGCCAATAATAATGTCACAAAATAATTTTTGAATCACATAAATTTCTGTTGCGATACAGCATTTATCAAATTTAATGTCAGAATAAAAGAATCCCAACGGAGAAAGACATTCCTGATTGATTCCAGCGAAAGATACATTGTTAAATGATAGTTTTGGGGATTCGATCTTTATATAACTTTCATAACTTATTAGTGATAATTCGGAGCCAGTATCAAATAAAGCATTGATTTTAACACCTTGGATTTCAACAATTTTTTCTAATTTTTTAATAAAGGTATTACTTCTAGTGACTAAAGTTTGATTTACATCTGCTTGATCACAAAATTTAGCTATATGCCCAAATTTAGAACATTTCAACCAGTCTTTCTTATTTTTATACTCAGCAGATTTATGACCCCATAAGTTACAATTGAAACACTTTATATTTGATTTATTTTCATGCTTATAACCATAATACTTATTTTTTGGCTGAAAATCATCATTCGGAGCACAAACAATCGAAGGTATTTTTCTGTATTCTTTAACAAATGGTTTTTTGTATTGTACATTATCGTGAACGCTTCTGTTTGCTTCCCTTCTGAAATTACGTCGCACAATTTCATAATCGTCTAATTTTTGTACTAAGACGTCGATACTTGTTATTTTAGGCAATTCATCTATAAGATGATCGCGTACTTCTGGAGGTATTTTTTGCTTTAACTGGTCGGAAATCAAAAGTTGTTTTAATTCTTCGAAAGTTTAAATATTTAGGCCGGTTATCCATTCATCAAAGTAATTTTGGAGTTCAAATGCAAAATCACGCCAAGAGGCAAATGATTCTTTTTTGTGAGTAAAAAATTTTAATCTGAATTGTTCAGGACTCAATTTAAATCGTTGCAATAACAATTTCTTAACATGAGTGAAGACGTTGGCTTGCGGATCAGGTTCGCGTGCTACAATATTTACTATGTCCAAAGGAAGCAAAGGTAATAAATGTGTTACCCAATCGTTTTGAGGAATAGCAATTCGGATTATCTGTCTCTCAAATAATGAAAGATAAACACTTATATCGCTTTCAACATCATAACGCGGTATTAACTTCATTAGATTTAGCTTAGGTACAGTTAAAGGTGCATTTCCGTCTGAAAGTGTAGCTTTTGATTCTAATTCTAATTTTTTAAGTTCATATTCCCATTTCCTATTTTCATGTTCGTCCCTCCTTTGTTCGTCCCTCCTTCCGTTCATTAGTAATAATTTATAAACAGTCTTTTGTAAAATCTTCGTCGAAATTTTTATCGTTAGTAATTAACTTAAGTATGTCAGAAATTTTAGCATTAGGCTCTACAGTTAGTCCTAATTCATCTGCTAAAGTTATTAAGTCGACCTTTCGTGCTCTCGAAAGAAATTGCATTTTGCAACAAAGGAAAATAAAATAGAATTTTTGTACTCACAGAAATTCTTCGTCCATAAAAGAAAGTTCCGCTAAGGGTATCCACAGTATTTCAAAGTAGCAATCACACACAGATGCAATTCTTCTAAATAGTCAGTTCGTCACGAAAATAAACACTGAAGTTTGATTCGCTTAAGTTGGGTCGAGTCCCCACTTGTGAAGCGTGTAAAGATTCAAAATAATAACTACTTATTACACACACACAGTTTATTTGCTGACGAAGGACAGAACATAAAAACACAAAACAAATTCATTCAACTCGCGTCATCATAGCTTTATCGTCCAGCACAATCTGATTCCAAGCGCAATTTCCTGAACCGTCTTATTCAGCACCTGACTCCTTCTCCATCTACGTCACATCTCACTACGTCATATCTCTCTCGAAGTGCTAGGTGGCGCTCTGCAAGCATCATAGCTACCTTCCGGGATTATAGATCAGCAGGTCTTAGATCCCACATATATATATATACCAAAAGTGGTACAAATTAGGATGTTCTATTGTTTGTAAAATACATGTATTGGATGATTCAAAAAGAAAAAAAAATATTTATATCAGTATTTAATTAGTAACTTACATTAAACCTTTTGAAGTATTCAAAACGGATAATTAAATCTCGATTACTAAATAAGCATTGTCGTGCAAGAGAAATGCATGTGGTGGTATGATTAGTAATGACATAAAATAAGCAAACATTATTCTATTTTTAGAAATATGGAACAATTTTAATTATTAAACAACTATTTTTCTCTGGCCTTTGGCATATGCGTATTTCTGAAGCAGCATCTGTATCGTTATTTAAAGCCATATTTAGTATTTCTGTTGTAATAGTGTGAATTGAAGTACTCTAAAGCACTTCTGTAGTTGTATGCAAATATAAGCATTACAAAATCTGGATTCATTAAGATATTTTTCATTTATATCGAAAGCAAATAGAAACGTCATGAGTCATTTTTGAATTTGATTCCAATTTTATATGAAAAAATCAATTGAATACATATTACATTTTGAAACTTTTCATAGATTATGAAGTGAAAGAAACATTATTTTTAATTAATTCAACATAATTTAAGAAGAATATTTAATAATATCTATTTATATCCTGAATAAATGGTAAAACTTATAATAATTTAGTAAGAAATTTTTAGGCAATATGAACTTTAGAGTGTTATACAATGTATATTCTGATAGTAAGGTAAAATTTCTGATTAATAAGTAAGTAATTCTACTTATTACCCACGAAAATATTCTATATGATCATACTAACGACGTCCGTGGCTTAAGAAAATCAGAAAGATTTCTTACTTTTACACGTTTTGCACGTTTTACATTTTTTTGCATGTTGTACACGTTTTACAAGAGACTATTGTTGTTATCGACCACAAAATAATGAACCGATTGCTTTTCAAACAGTTATCGAAAATATATTTGCGTGTATGTTTGATGTTTGTTTTGACCTGTAATCAATTTAATATTTACAAACATGTCTTTTTATAATTCACCTGAGGTTTGTTGGATTAAAATAACATTTAAATGAAAATTAATTCCTTTTATCTCAGGAATAATTTCATTTAGCATAAATTATATTCAATTAAAAAATTTCTAATTTTCTTTATTTTTATTATCTGAAAATAACAATTGTGTAGACTCGTCGGTATTAAATAAGACTGAAAGTATCAACATATCACTTTATGCTTCTCAAAACATAACTAACTATTTCCAGCTGTTTCCAGCTGCTCAACAAAAATATTTTATATAGTCTTGTTTCCTACATATTATTCACCCTGGTCAACCTTTAGGGAGATGACCAGGGTGACCGGGCAGGTTACCTTTCCATCATTAACCCTCTATTCGCAGGATCGTATCTTCCCATCACATACCTGGTGTAGATTTAACACTCTAGGCCTTCTTCCACATGTGCCGGACGTCTTATTGCAGGAGTACAATATCGCCAACTCGGACGTTAGCGAGACTGTACTGGATAATCCACGAACTTGATGAAAAGATCGCAGTTGAATTAAACATTCCTCTGACATTTTTTTTTTCTCCAAAAACAGTCAAGTTAGTCCTGCTGCAGCTTGTAGATTCTCTTAAGCATTGTGTCATTATCCGTGCTGGATGGAATGGCCGTTAATTTTTGTCCTGTCAAGAAATGAGCTGGTGGTAAGGCTGCGCAGCTGTCGACTTTTCCCTCTTCGTAGACTAATGGTCAGCTGTTGAGAAATGCATCTATTCCAACAACGACAGTGGTCAGACTTTTCCTCGTCTAAAAGGTTTCGTCCGAGTATCTTTCGAAGACATTGTTTGATAATTTCTGTCAGGCGTTCCCCCCAGCTTCCCCACCAAGCCGCTCATGTGGCAATAAATTTCGAAGCTATACCATTTTGGGCATAAGATTGTTGAATTTTAGTTGATGACAAAGCTTGCAATAACAGGACCAGTTTCTTATTTGTTGCATAAAGGGCAGTTGCAGTGTCAGTATGGATTGTGTGTGGCAGTCCTCTTCTGCCAACAAATCGTTGAAGAGCTAGGAGAAATTTGTCCGTGTTAAGATCTGACACAAGTTCAATGCATAATGCGCGTTTTGTAATCCCAATTGAACCCGTTATGAAAACTCACGCAGTTTGCAAATGAACAATGTTGGACTTAAATATATCGATTTTGTTTGTAGATGCTCCCCATTTCGAGTTACACATATTGATACCTGGTGTCTTTTCTTGCATTTGGAACAGTAGTATTTATCTTTACGATAGAAATTGTTTTGGGCGTGACCACAGTTAGCAACAAGAAACATTTGTTGGTAGCCTTCAAATTCTGTATGCATGCGTCTATGTCCGTCACTGAGTTGCAATGTTGAGGAGAATGCTCGGCTGTTTCGCAGAAAGGGCAAAAGGGTGATTTTTTTGTTGTTCAGAATGCATATTGAAATTTTCTAAAGACCATTGTACAGAATATTCTGAAACAATTAAGACTTTATTATTACTTGCAACAACTTCTCCCTCAATTTTCTCGGCTACAAATTTCATCAATTTTGTAATCTCGCTTTCAGCCAAACTTTGACGTTTGGCGTATACAACCCAATTACGACATATATCCTGTGGAAAAGCACGAAGTATTTTTGTTGGTAAAATTCTTCCGAAAAGTTGTGTGATTTCGCCTAAGGCATCCAACGCTTGTAATCGTCTATTACAATAGATATATAACTCATTTAATGCTGATGTAGAGGGACTTTTAATTGATGTTAGGTTTTCTAAATAATCTAGATGAAATTGTAATATTTTATCCTTATTGCCACATTTCGATTTTAAAATATCCTTTGTAGTTGTATATGTATCTACAGTTATATTTATTCCATCAACTAGTCGTTTTCTCTCTCCATCTAAATATCCTCTTAAAAAACCAGTTTGTCAATTAGCGATGAACGTTCATTTTTGTCGATGCAGTTTTCAAAATGCTCCCTAAAACTGTGAAATTCTTCAATCTCACCGCAAAATGTAGTTGTTTTTACTGTAGGTAGGTTTACAGTACTGTTTGAAAACGCAGATGCGTAATTTTTACCGTCAGCTATTGTCGATAGCTCGTTATTTATACTATCAGATATTGGTGAGGAATAATTCGGGTTCGCATTAGCCTTCTTTTTATAAGTAAACATCGTTAAATGAACATTCATTTTCTGCGTATTTTTTGCAATCTATTTTGTCCATTATATTCTTCATTGTTAAGAAGTTCATGGAGTTTATCGCCTGCCAAGGGTATTTCCTTTATTTTGTCTTGTAAGCGTTCAACGCTTTATTCTAAATCAGTTTTTTCACTAGTTGGATCCTTCTGTTTCGTAACGGCGGTGCGAATGGCTGATCGCTTAATTACATTTAAGTAAATCAAGTTTCTTTCGATTAACATTATAATAATTCGGTTTCGTATCGAAACTTTAAGCAAACAAGTTTAGTATGACTTACCCAAGTATGGTTTCGGCACCAAAATGTGCAGACTCGTCGGTATTAGACTGAAATTATCAACACATCATTTTATTCTTCTCAAAACATAACTAACTATTTACAGATATTGCTAATTGTGCAACAAAAATATTTGATATTGTTTTGTTTCCTGCAATACTATAGTACATAGAAATATTTTTCGATTGTTTAATAGCTAAGGTTTAGTTGATTAATCTCACAATTATTTTTTTAGATAAATGTTAGCACACACCCCTTTGGTAGTGAAATTGATTATTAGTTAGTTATTGTACTTTATTATTATCTTTTTTCATATATATATATATTTAAGTCTCGCATATGCCGCCACAAATACAGAATTATGTAACTGTCAAAACATTTGAAACAGATGCATGTGTTCAAGCATTAGTGTTAGGTTGAATCATATTTTTTTTCTTTCTATCTGCTGTTTTAAAAATATATCTGAGTAACAAGTTACAACAATGAAAAAATAATAGTTCAATGATATTTATATTTTCTAAAGCATATAAACGTTGTAAAGAGATGTCCTACCTTATTATTATGAGACACACTGTGAAATAATAATATTATTCAATCAAATTATTTACTCTATCTACGAGGGTGGCCCAAAATGTACTTGATATCATTAAGGTAACTTTTTTCAACCAGAAGGTTCTGAAATCTGTTAAAAGGAGCGAAAACAAATCTGACACTGATTGATAAGTTAATTTTGATTTGGAGGTAATTTGCTACCAAATAAAATATTGATTGCTGCCACGTCAAGCTGTCAACGTCATTTTTAGTCAAGTTTTCATTATCGTTGAGACTTGGGTTCATCGATTATACTAGAAATTAAGCAAAAATCAAAGAAAAAGTGGTTTCCGGTGAATACACTTTATTGAAGCTGAGGAAGATCATCGCTTCGGGTGGAAAGCTATGACAAAAAATTTTAGATGCGAAAGGTGTCATGATCCCGAACACAAGTATCTGTGACTTAGACAGCTATCTAGTGAGTCATGATGATCACAAGAAACAAACCAATTTCTATGCTACGAGCACAAACCCTTGGATTTTACTGAGACTTATAGAAAATCCTTGTATACCAAAATAAATTCAAAATTGGGTTTGGAAAACTAATCGTATTCCTAACCAAATAATATAAAAAAGTATTCCACTTATCACAGAAAATTTAAACATACATTTCCAAATCAATGGATTCAATTCAAGTAAACTCTTCGTAATGGGAGGCGAGTAAAGTTCATACTTACGGTGTATTGCCTCACAGTTCTTGAAACCATTATTGTAATCCTAAAAATATATTTATTCTCCTCTTATATATTCTTAATAAATAGTAAGGTTAATTTAGAAGGAGTACGGTGCTTTAACAAGGTGAGGCTCACTTATCAAATATTGTAGTAAATTAGTCCCAGAGGTTAATAATAGAGCAGGGCACGTGAGATGCAATTACAAGGCTTGCATAACACGAATTTCCTCATCAATATGTTAATGTACTCAACTAAAATTATTTAAAAAATTATATTTTCATTAGAAATTTTAATAAAATTATTATTGAACAAATGTCGAAATAATTGTTTTTGTACTAAGATTGAAAATAATTTTTATATCTTAAAATATATTTTGAACAAATATCAATGATAATGTTTTAATATCTCCTTTTTTCTTGAATTTTTCTACTCTCTTAATGCTGTGTAGATGTTGGAGAAAATTGAATTGAAGGCACAATAAATATCTGAATACGTGGTTTATTAATAAACTGAGAGAAACTGCACTTGGCTGATATCTCTCCATACTATGAATAAATATCTTCATATATGACTGGGGATTATAACCAGAAAACTTCTCTGAAAATGTAAAAAATGTTATGGTTTACAAACTATAATGAGAAAAGAAAACAATTGAACTTAAATTTTACTTCAGCTTTCGACTTTTCCATCACTCGGTTTTGTAGCCGGGAATTTGCGTTCTTGAGAATAGCATCGTACATTGGCGTCATTGATGATTGTGACTTCATGGCAATATTTGGAGAAATGCGTTTCAAGACAATGAGTGTCTTCTTCTATTTCTTGAATAATGACAACTTTCTAATTATCTACTATTTAGGGATTATTTTCCAAGAACTCTGTTTTTTAAATATCACCATAGAAAAAAGTCTGGAAATGTTTAGATAAGAAAAACGAGGCACACGAAAGTTTCTTGATATGAATCAATTATCAAACCCTAAAAAAATTCTTGAATCAAGCCTATAGTTTCATTACATGTAAGGCATACTATATACCGTGTTCTTTGAACTATGAACCTCGTTTCTCTGATTTCAGCATTTTCGGAATTTTTTCTAGCGGAAAAATTATTAAAATAACTTTTTTTGCTAAGGAATCATAAATTAAATAAATCATCTGAAATTTATCATTACTAATATGATAGAAGAAAACACTGAAATGAACTTGAAACGCATTGGACAGAATAAAATCAACCGAATTCAGCCTGGCTTTCAAGATATAGACCTATATTTTGGAAATGTTTTTTATTTATATTAGAATTGAATTTCCCCAATTAGCATTAAAAATAATGGTTTTAAAGTTTGTTTTTATATAATAAATTCATCCGTTATCAGATCCTAAATTTAAGACACATGATAGCTAATGTGACATATTATAAGAATTATTACAGAAGATATAAATTAAATTATATACTTTGCCAAAAATTGAATACACTTATTTTTACACTTTTTATTTTTTTTTACACACTTTAAATTTATATACATTTATTTTATCAAACAACCAGAACTATGCATTTATACGAAGATATACCTAATGACTTCTGATTTAGATAAAAATGCCATGTGCAATATATATTTCACAAAAATGAGCTGTTTCATTTAAATTCAGTTCAATATATTTCTGATAACATTCCTTTCTTCAGTCTAAAAGTTGTATTTTGAATAGTTTCGATGCAAAGAATCTTTAATTTTCTTGATTAGACTTGTCATTTATTATTATTATTGAAAAAAACATTTTAGGTAATTTTGCATCATAGAATCAGTTTAAATAATATTTAACTATCAAGTATGAATATGCATAAAACTCCATAGAATTCAATTCCATACAAATATATATATATAATTTAACAAATAAAAATTAAATTGTTTTTGGGCATAACAATAATGTGTACAAATCTTATCTAATGAACATTACATTTATTAAATTATTATTTCATAAGAATAATATACTTACTGCTCTGAACGACATTCTACCATGAGTCTCGAAAAGAGTTTTTAACACTCTAAACCAGAACATAGAAAATTCAATGATAATTATTCGTTCATTAAAACCAAAAACATATAAGACGTAAAAAAAGTAGAATGTTACTTTAAATTGTATTTCTTTCCTATCATGAGATTGTATTTATTTATGTTACATCTCTGAATCATTTATAACATTTGACCATTATATTTTGTATAATTTATCAATCCCCTTTTTTTAATTTCAACCTAGAAACAAAAATATTGATAATCAAACATTACATTATTCATGTAAATGCTTGTAAGATCAAAATGATCAAATGTACATACATATAACAAAATAAATTCATACATATTTCCAGTGCCTTTTGAATAAAATTATTTGGTAGCTTTTTCATATAACAAGATTTTAAAATACGAAAATTTTAACATTTATCACCAAAAGACTCAATTACTATTTTCTTTTATCAAATATGTTTACATTTTTGTTATTTGAAAGGCGACAGAATAAAATATAAAAATCAAGAAAGGCCATATAAAACGGAAAACGCAAAGTTATTATATTTCTATCCTAGGAGGGAGTTATAAGATATATTTTGAAAAAAAAAATAAACAGATTCAACCGAAGGTTTGCAGAAAATTCTTTTGGTATTCAAAAATAATAAATGGTATCCCAAATAGATTGTTACTATCGAGATGTGGACCACATGCAACCTTTTGAAAGAAAGTAATTTAATCTTTTATCAAAGGAATATCACTATGAAAAATAGAGAGGTCTTTTTCAATGGAAAATAACTACGTTAGAAAATAGGTTTTCGAAAATTCTGATAATGAAATTTTCTTCAACATTCACAAAACCACAGCCTTGAGCAAAGGGTACTGGATGGTATTATAGTTAATGGTGCATATAATGTCTTTCCAAATTCCATTTCGCTTTCTTCCACTATGCCTAAGAATTGAAGCCTTCATAAGCAGTTCCTTACGTTACTTTTACTATTGAAAGCAAACTGTCGTTAAATGCGTATATTATCCTCATTGAATAAAATTAAATGAAGAAATATTTTTTCTGAAATAAAAAAAAAATATTCGTATGTTCTGCCATTGCTCCGATAACATATTTTAATAATGAAATTAATAGGAATTTAAGCATACTGATATGGCATGTAAAGCTTTTGACTACATTCCCATTAAAAAATAAATATTTAAAAGTTTTACTTTTTTCTATTAGCCTATACAAGGGATACAGTCCTTTGAATTAAAAACTATGACCCTTAAAATAATTTTGTTATGCTCATAATAGCATTATTACGCTAATAAAATTCCCTGTTTTAGTTAATATTAAACGAATTTGTATAAAATAAAAAAAAAATATTTGACCGAATTATGTACTTTTTATTATATTTCACTTAAAGTGCTATAAACAATTACAGTCAAATTCATATATCAGCCACTGTGAATTCCTTAAAAATGTTCTATGGACCATTAAAGAAACACTCTTTATTTAAAACGCTTAAGTTATGACCATATTATTTTTTAGTGATTTAGTAGGTTTATACAACAGCTAAACAAATCTTCATCTGTATTTATCATTAGCTGTTTGAGGGAACGATTTAAGAATCCCCGGAATAGGAACGGGAAAGGGGACCATCTTTGTCTTCTTTCTAAAAAATTCATCAAAATCAGCCCATTGTTTTGATTGTTGCTTAGTGTAGTGTATATATAAATGAATCCAAGTCTCGTCCATAGTGAGCAGTGGATTCCTAATGGCAATGATCAATCAAAATAGCAGAAATCAGAACTAATACCTGAATCAATATCCAATTCATTTTGGCTTGATTATGATACAGACGACAACAGAAACAGAAAGTACTAACTAGTATTAGCAACTGTACCATCATACATAAGTATTTTTGAGGCTTCCCTCATGTATAGTTTTTTACATATATAAATAGATGTTACAATTAATTGTTTAAGTTTCATCTTGGTATATTAACGGAAAATCTTAATGTATTTTTATTTAAAATACATTGTAGTTATTATTTACTCCTTTACTTATTTATCGTTGGAACGTGTGCGTATTTCGTAAATATATCAATAAGCCATTAAGGGAACTATTTTAACATCAAACATTTATTATATTTTTACTACATGATTTAACTAAACTTGATGCATTTATATTTTGTCAAGTATATTAGAAGTACCTTCATTTTAAAATCATGCTTCATAATAAATTGTTAAGGGATGAATTTTAATTTTATTGCTTAAAAAAACATGAAACAATGAATAATTCCATTTTGAGAAATTTAGATAAGTAAAGGATTTTTCCCATTTATAAAAGCAAAATAAATAAATAAATAAACTTTGAGAGTTATTCAGAAATTAGCATCTAAAGATTCTTTTTATGCTGTTGTTTTTATTACAATTTATTTCTTAAAAAAAACCTGAAAAAAATTTTAAATTTTGAGTTAAAATAAATTCTAATTATATTTCGAAGAATATTCTTTAACCAATTCCATATATCTCAAAGTTGAGATACATTCATTATAAGATTTTCATAATTATTGATTTTACATAATACTATGATATTACACATTATGAGATAAATAAAATTAGCCTTATTAGATATTTATTCTTAATCGATATTATTCACGTTTTCGCTTACGAAACATTTGGCAAACTGTCAATATGCAATGTATTAATGAGTTACATTAGTTTGGAGAATCAAGTTATATAATCAGTTGATGCTTTTGTTTCTACCGTAAGTTGTAAATAAGTGTTCACGCTTCATTATTACCTCCTACGTATTAAATATACCCTATTTTCAAAAATTGTTTATGTATCGAAAGGACTTCCATTTCCAAAAACTTATTTTTCCTGATTTGTAACTAATTACATGGCGATAGAACAATTTCTTAATAATAATACAACTGCACAGATATAATAGGAATTTATTTAACTTTAATATTACATACATTGCAAATATTTTGTCTTTTTTAATATAATGAAAGGCTTGTTAAATAGTCATATGAGTGCTAATCTCAATAAAACGATTAATTTTACTCCCCTTGCTTTGAATTTTAATTTCGTTTTAAAATTTCAATGAAATAATATAATATTTATGAATGTGATAGTATGTAATTTTTTTTTAATAAACAGATTTTAAATATTCACAAAAATTAAATAAATTATATCATATTGATTTATTATAATATATAATATTTTCATTTTATTTACTGATATGTTTTTTGCGTGTATACTGCTAAAAATACATTTGCTTCTGAATCTATTTATTTTTTGTTTTGTAATACAAGTAAATTCTTAGAAATATAATTAAATGAAATATATAATATTTATTGTTTTTTAGATTTTGTAACACTTATTCGAAACTAACATATTTTTATATACTTTAATATATAATTACCTTTGAAAATATAACAAAATATGTACGAAATCCAATACTTTCCTTTTGAACTGTACAAACTTGTTCGATAATATAGTTGAGTAATTTTCGCAAAGTTATCGTAAATAATTTTTAAGACACCCTGCGCAAAATGATGAAAAATCATTGCCTTTAAAAGGAGCTTTGGTGTTTTGCATCTAGTAAAGTTAATAAGAAGTAAATACATTTTAAATCGTATGTTGATGAATAATTAGGATAATTTTATGGAATTAGTTTTAAAGTATTAAGAACATCAGCATTTTAATATACATTTCCCTCCGAAAATCATTTTTTTAAGCTTTATAGGTCTTGAGACCCCTTAATGAATTATCTGAAAAAATTAATGAAGTATGGGAGAGTGCATTGAGATCAATGGACTGCCTTTTTTATTTGCGACAGCTTATAAAGGTTTTTAAACAGTGCATTCTATAACCTGGTGCAAAGTCAACAAGACATCGCTTTGAGGGTTCATAATTTCCGGAATTAATTGAAACAAAAACAGCTTGAACAAAATCGGGCTATAATGGCAGATAGAAATTGATTTATGCTTGAAAAGTAATCAAAAAACCAATATTCAAAATGTTTAAATTAAGGGCTTCTGTTGCTTTAACAATTGTATATTCCATCCATCCAATGATTCCTAGGGAGCTACTATGGAATCACCTATAGAGCAATGGAAATTTTCATTACTTTCCAGTAACATGATTCACCACAAGTCGCACACTTATAATGGACGGGATTATCCTTTTATTTAAAAAGCGCACATATTACCTTCGAATGAACTCCACTTTTTTTTTTTTTTTTTTGCATGTGATTTTCTTTAATCAAGTTCTTGGAACTTTTTTAGCTATTCAGTACATATCAAAAGAAGAATCCCAAAACTTAACATTAAAACCAGCATTTTGTATGTGGATTATATCTATGATAAGCCACGTAAACCTGGAACATTACATTTGTAATAAAGTATTTACTTTTAAAGCTTTTTTTAGGAAATTTTGTATCTGCAAGAATACATAAGTCAATTTTGAATATTGTCATTTAAAACCACTTCTTATAAGAAAATGAACAATTACATGCTTTGACTGGTTTGAACATGAATTATTGAGTATAATACCATAATTACGTCTCTCATTTTTTTAAAATTTCCTTATAACTTTTGCAGGATAGCATTCTTTTTCATACTTTAAATTGTATTTCTTTCCAATAGCTCGATAGAAAAAAGAATGGAAATTATTTTGCATATAATATTAAATTTTTATTTTATATGAGATAAATGTAACATATTCAAAACTGATCTTCCCACAAATATATCTCTTTAATTCGATGTAAATTTGCAAGTTGGCAATGATTATTTTTCAATATGGAAGTATAATATTTTTTTTCTTATTTATTAAGTTACTTTTTAATACATTAGCATAAACTCAGATAAGCTTAAGTACCTGAAAAACAAATACAAAAAAAAAGAAAGATGATATTTTCTAATAAGATGATGAAACATGTAGAAAAAGAAGCCTCACTTGTATCATTTTTCCCCCTCAAAGGGACGTTTCTCTGATTCGATTGTATTTTCCTCAAATCTACAAATGAAATTGGCTTTTTTTCATTCCCTCTAAGAGTATTTTTTAATAAATTTGTTCCAACATTCATTTTTTACAGCTATCTTATCAGGTCACACAGCCAATAAAGTATATATTATTCCCAATGAACATTGTTTGTCTATATACAGAGTAAGGATCCGAGGAAAAAACTTAAGATCGCTGTCCATCGTGCTGCCCATGCGACTACCTAATAAAACTACAACCGAAGTGCTGAAATCATTTAGAGAAATTTAAGCTGGTAACGTATTAGGTTTTGACCGATGGAAAACGAAGTTTTTTTTTCCCCCTTACTTTTTTTTTTATTTTTTTATTGGAATTTTCGTGTATTGGACTTCCACAGTTTTCTAAAAATGATTTAATAAAAGTGTGAATTATTTCATTTAAATTAAATTGCGTTATTTTGGATCGTTGACATCTTTGCGTCCAGAACTTTTCAGTTGATCGAATGTATTTTTCTTAGAGAAAAAATTAGGAAATAACAAATATATATTTTACATATTATCCAAATATATGGAATTGATAATTTGTTCAGTGCTTAGTTACTTAACCATAATTTAGTATAGCAAGATTTAACAACATAAATGACTTCAAAATCCAACGTTTGAATACCAATAATATTTTTATGATTTTTTTTCAAATTCAGCCTCTAAATTCATACTTAGAAAATAATCATAATTTTGATATTATATATAGTATTTATAAGTCTAGTTTCTCAAGATTCATTGAAAGCAAACTTACATGGAATTGGTGTTTGTAATTTGCAACAGGCATTTAGTTGATTCTCCCTGTAATTAGTTTCAGATTCTCCCTGTTCTCTTTTTTGTCCGATTTACAAACATTCAAATCCCTGGATTATGTTCAGTAATAAACAAAGTAATAGCCTTTTCCCCTTTAATGTAGCAACATCTTCCTTAGTTACAAACATTGATTCAAATTTTTGTATTTTAACATATGCTTGTTTTGTGTATTTTGCAGAAAACAAAACATGTACAAGTAGATATTTGCATGCCTAAGAAGTGGGAAATAGTTGTAAAGAGCATAAAAAATGTTACATCCAAACAGGTGTCAGATCATACACAATGCTATTGAGCTTTGAAAACGAATGAGCGAATTCTGACTCAATTGATTTAGTACCGTTGACATAAAAAACTGAAGTAAGAATTAACGTTCCCAATGTTATAATAGCAAAGCCAATATATTATAGTGGCCTTTACGTTTCTTACAAGCGTATTTCGTAAAATCGTGTAGGTAGAAAATAATCTTACTAAAAACCACGAAAGAGTTATGCGACTCTAAAGAACATTTGGCACTTCTTCATGGATTAGTTTTGCTTTGAAAACTGCTTGCTTCCAAATCACAATTTAATTGCTGCCGCATCCCGTGATTGCCGTCATTTTGCTTTGCGTTACCACAAATTGGATCAGGATCCACTGTTATATACCTGAATTAGAGAGAAATTAATAAAAGGTTTACTTCTGGCTAATCCAATCAATCGAAGTCAAAGGCGAACTCATTCTTCGAAAGAGACATGACGATTTTTTTGATTGCATTGGGTGTATTATTCATTATCTCTTAGTAGAATGAAAAACAGAAACAGTACAATCACCCCACAAACATTAATTTTGATATAGTATTTTTTTTCTACTTAAAATGTTTTATTTAATTACTTCATATAATTATCATAAAAATTCGAATTTATTGAAAAGTCTTTGAATTACGATTCAATTTCTACTAACTATGTAGTGGCATCAATAAGCAAATTAGCAATATTTTATACTATACGTTTAAAATGAATAATATATTTGAAAAGAGAATCATAAAACGAAGCAGCTTTTATTTTTCAAATGATTAAGTAGCTTCTGAATTAGAAACTCCCATTACTTCCAAGTAACAATCCCTAAAATTTGAAAAAAAATAAAACACGTTTAAGCTATTAGGAAAATTATTAAAGTGATCAAATGGTTCTCCACAGGAGAGCTCTAATAAATAATTTCATGCTACTTATGATTTTTTTTCTAATATGGTGTATAAATTCAATTAAAAATTCTGAATTGGAAAAATTAAATTTTTCTTAAAGTGTATAAATTCAGTTGTTCCTATTATTAATTCATAACTGATATTTTTTAAAGAAACTTTTAGTTAAGAATGATAAAACAGGCTTTTAAAATACTTAAAATTGTTTCAGAACACATAATATTGACTCACTTGTTACAAACAAATTTAGAGGATTATGAATCATATCTATCGCCTTATTTTACCTTATGAAGTATATTGAAGGGATTTCAGGAATAATAAAAAGGAATTGGGTGATAAAAGGAAGCAAATATTGTTTAGTTATTTAACCAACTTTAATTTTATTATATCCAAATAATATATTAGAAATGTTAATTTACATATGTTGAATTACAAATATTATGAAACAATTGTCTCATTAGTTCTTCACAATTTGTCTTCATTTCACTCGTAAAAGAGAATAATATTTCTTAATTTAAAAATAATCCGAAATGTATGCATTTATTTGACACTTCAACATTAAATATGTAGTTTAAATAGATATTTGATGAAAGATGATACTGAAAAAACAAGATTTTAGCTCCATATTTTAAATTCGACAAGCAGCCTGTTTTTTTTTTTTTTTTTTTTTAAATATAATGAGAATAGAGTTAAATAAAAAACCATATGACAGATTAAAAAAGTTTTAAAAAAATCAGATTGAAAAAAATCAAACGTTTTGATAGGCTTAAAGATTTCTTTCACGAGATCCGCTTTTTTTTCTTTGCATTACGTCAACAAAACGGGTAAAAATAATTGGCTGCCGTTGACAAGAACATCATAGCTTTCCCCCTTTTTAATGCTCTGTTTTTTTTCCTATTACAAGGATAAAAATTTCGACGCCAAATAAAGTAATCATAAAAAGTGAAAAAAAGCTTTTTCTCTCCTTCAATATCATAATCTTAAGGTTTTAACTTTTTTACATAAAATAACATATAAGAGCCGGTTCCAAAAGTATCTATGTTAGGATTGGAAAATGAGATATTAGAATTGATATTATGTACTATTCCGCATTGATAGTTTTCTCCTTTTCCAAAAAATCCATATCTATAACGCTCTTCGCTTCCCCCATAAAATGTCAAAATAACTTTTCTATCCGATGAGATCGTACTCACATTTTTCTGTCGATCATCACATATAATCTATTGTTTTTATTGCTGCTTGATTTTAAATTATTCATCATTATCGATGTATATAGTTGAATCCAGGTCTCATCAATAATAACACCTCGGTCAAAAATGACGACGACCAGTTGATTTCAATCAAACTTTTAAACCTATGAATCAGGGTCAGATATGTTTTGAGAGAAAATTTAACAGATTAAAACACATAACAGCAACATATACTTGCCTTAACCGTGCAGTTTGAAGACAAAGACAAGTCATTCTTGAGTCACAATTGCAGATTAGTTGTGTTTTTATAGTACAATGTAAAATTCATATTTTGGAAAAATCAATGTAAGACTAATCATACTTAAATAAAAAATGCACCTTATAAAAGTACTAGACTTCAATCTAATATAATTTAACAGCTAATGGATAAAAATTACATTACTTACATATGAAAAAGAATACGTTATAAATACTTGAGTACTAAAATTTTGATGCCTTGAACAATTTTTTAATATATTTTCAACCATTATAATACTTTCTATTGTATTTATCAAGGGAATCACGGATATTTCAAGTTGTATGATTAATATATTTTCCCATCTTAAATTTTTTTTATTATAAATAAATTTTAATAATAATTTTTTATCTATTTCCTTTGGTTTACAAATGCATTTGTAACAAAGCAATCGAATTATTACATAAATATATTAATAAGTAAGTAATACTTCTTTTGAGAATCCTTGTAAGAATAAAATACATTGAATTTTTAAGGCTATAAATGAAATAAAAATGAATAAAATATAAAAGAAAAACTGTCCTTTGAAAATATTTGCAAATAACAGATTTAGTTAACTAAAGTAAGGTGGCCAGACGTCCCGATTTTTGGGGGACAGTCGGATTCTTAACAATTTGAACCGCGTCCCGCGGTTTTAAGAAAGTCCCGATTTTTAGAAAGATTGCACGACAAGCATATTATTTTTGTAAATTTTATAAAGTTAAACTTTAATAATAAAAATAAATGATGCGAAATGATTATCAGGAACTTCTTATCAAAGTTCGCCTTGATCAGTATCTAGAATACGATCACCATTGTTTGGATTTAAGGAGCATAAGGAGTGGCATTATTCAGCATTGACAGCGACGAAAACATTTTGTGACTGTAAAATGAAGAGAAAACATTTTGTATACTGTAAAATGAAAAGAGAACACTTTGTACACTGTAAAATGAAGAAAGAACACTTTGTACACTTCTACAGATTTTATTCTTATGGAAACATGTTCCGCTAGTGATCTAGCATCTTTTGGAACATTGTTGCAAAGGAATTATATCTTATATAAAAATTGGAAACGGAGGGGAATATTTGAGAAGAGAAAGGTCTGGGTGTAAGGAGTTTGATGTTCGTCCACGAAGTAACGCCTTCTCATATTGAGTTTTGTAACTATCTGTCATACGATACACATCGTACTGCGTGCTATTGTTAGTTAAACAAGTGATATCAACAAATCCGCTATTCAGATTATTTATGTTTGTAATTTATTTAGGTACCAAATATAAGTATTTTTAGGTACCAATTTTTTAATCAAGATCCCCCACCCCCTGTGAACGGTATCCCGCTTTTCGAATGTTAAAATCTGGTCACTTTACACTAAAGGGCACTAACAAGCGATCATTTAATAAAATGAATGTATTTTATGCTAAATGTAATTATTGAAGCAGTAAAATAAAAATAAACAAACCACGAGAATTTTTCACTTTATTTTACAAAATGGATAGAGAAATCATTTTGATTTGATTAATATAATAGACCAGTAATGACTAAAAATATTAACTACAAAAATTACACAAAACGAAATTATGATTCCATAAATTGAAAAATTAATTTTCTACTTAAAATTAAATTATACTTTCATATGCAATAATAATTATATTGGTAGTATAATTTCTCTATAGTTACATAAAGTATGAGACCATATTACATCAAATGCATTTAATAATAATTTAGGTATAAAATACATGTCGATTTTAAAATGTTCTGATATCTGAACGTAAAATATTTTTATAAGACGTAAACAATGTTAATTGTACAATTATTTAGTTATACCAAGCTTTCTAAATCTATAATCTCTTACAATCAATCTGATATAATCATAAACACCGGAAAATTTATAAAAATAAGTCAAATGAACAGCAAAAGCTATATCTTACTGAATAAAATTTAATAGAGTGCTCACAACTACAGGATCAACCATGCGAAATAAGTAAAATTTCAAATACGGCAAATATGTTTTGTACTGAGGGTCCGCATTATTCCATTGCTTTTCCAGAAACGGATATGCCATATTAGAGATAGAAAACTGTAACAAAACCAAATGTTGAAAATCAAAATATAATAATTTAAGTATCAAAAATGAATATTTGTAAAGCTCCTTAGATATGGTATAAAAATAATTCAAGTTCTATGTACATATTCTGTAAAGTGTTACTGATATTACTAACACTGAAATAAAGGAATATTTAATTCTGAAATTATAAAGATTCCTACGTTATACACTTTCTTTTTCGATATTTATATCGAAAAATGCTCAAAACCAATAATGAAATGTATTTTGATTGAATAACGTAAATAACAAATTTAATGATTAATATGATATATCCAATCAGTAAGATAAAAACATTAAAATATATAGCTAAACTGCAAGATTCATCTGTAATTCTGTAATTTATGTAATTAAGAATTACTCGGTTGAGATAAATCAAAATTATCAGATTTCTTACATTTTTTGCAACGAATAAATTAACACGAATAAAACAATTTTATTTACAAATAGACGTTACAATCATACAATATGACGATATATATATATATATATATATATTATATATATATATGTGTGTGTGTGTGTGTTATATGTAAAGGAAAAATATCTATTGAAATATTTAATATATATGACTTCATAAGAACTTCATTTAGTGTAAATTTAAGCTCAGTGCCTTATTAATTTTGAATAAGTTATTTTAATTTGCGTAATGTATAAACTATTCGATTAATATAACTTTTAATCTGTAAAATAATATAATATAGATATATTGTATTATAGTTTTGTACGATTCTGGTTTTTAGTGGTTATATTATTCTAAAAAGAATACAATATAAACGCAAAGTTTTTCTCCGCGATATTGTGTCCTGTTTCGAAAACTTTTGTAGATTTTTAAGAATTCAATTTTGTCTATTTTTTTAGAAATTCAATCAAATCCGTTTTCTAAGAAAAGTGTTATTTCCTGTTGTTTTCCCTCAAAACAAGTAAAATGCATATAGTAGATAAATAAAAACTGCTACATACAAAATGCGTTACGTTTTGACAGAAATAATATTAAGTTCTTTTTCTGTTTGAAAACTAGAGAAATGGAACTGAAAAAAAGTTTCAATTTCCTTGACAATAGTTGGAAAATGTCTTTTTCAACCTGCAGTTAGGAAAATCGAGACACGAGTATCGCTTTCAGCTTTTTTTTAGTTTATGGAATTAAAATAGAAAATAAAAGTCTGGAAAAAGAAAGGCGGAAGTTTAATGTCCTCCCCCTTTTTTTCCCCTTCCTCTTAACGTTTCAGCTTATGCGTAAATCTCAATAGATGAACAGAACAAATTGATGATAGATACTAATTTCATCTCTTGTTTCATTTTCATTCATGTACATTTCTAAACACATATGATTTATTTTAGTTTTCTTTTCCCTTCTTTCTGATTTATTTTACTATATGGGAAATATGTTATTTTAAAATGATTTTACATCTGTGTAGTTATTCTACATCGGAAGTCCTTTTGTAATCCAATATATATAAAAGTTTGTAATCTGAGTAATCAATTTGTTATTCCTATTTTGTAATAAATAAAATTTAAAAATTAAAAAAAAAAAAAATCTGATTGGTGAGCTCTAAAATTATGTATCGCACGAATACGAAGCGACCATTAATGCATCTCTCAGTAACATGACTACTATGATGTTACATTGAAATGATAGCAATGGATGAAAATTACATTCCGTTAGAATTCATCCAAATGTTGTAAAAGGTTACTAACCAGACAGGATAGAGTAAACAGGGATTAGCATATTACCTCGTAACATGAGCTAATCACGAACCTTTTTTTCATCTAACATCTGGGATTTCTTTCTGACATTATACGGTAAGATCTAGTGTGAAGTGAGCGGAAATTTTCTTGCGTATGTATGTGATTTTTCGAAAATTAGTACCAATATAGTATTGTTCACTGACTATTTGAAGGAGTGACTTGCATTGTTTTCCAGTAAGCTTATTTTTTGCTACTTTATATAAGTTGTGAGTAATTACTTTATGTAAGGTGATTTCAAACTAGTTGAGAGCATTTTTCTTTTATTAAATAATTAATAAACTCTATCTGAAAACCAAACAAACTATTTTGATTCCTATATCTGTGCTTGAACTTGCTGAAACTAAGATTGGTTATAAAGTAATAATTAAGATAATAGAGAAGACAGGTATAAGGATTACCCCACAATCTTTCTGTTTCTCAATGTATTTCTAATAAATGTTAGCTCAAAGTTTGATTCTAAGCATACTAGTTTATTTATATGATTATTTACTTTTATGGTATCCTTTTTTGTTTCAAAAGTAATAACATAGTATTGACTTTAATATATGTATATCGAATTATAACGGGTTATAATTCTAATAAAGTGTAAAAAAAATCAGAATAGTCAACAGAAAGGCAGCACACATTCGCTCCTTTAAGTTGGTTTTATGCTCAATTTTGTTATGTAATATTCTTTTTAACCATAATGCTTACTTTAAAAAAATCATTTAAAGTTACACTTATGTTACCGGAATCGTATTTAGCAAGGTAATTTTTAGAAATATATAATTTATTGCATTTTAACTAAATATTTATCCACTTCAAAAGATACACTTAAAGAAACAGAGCAATATTTCAAAGTAGTCTAAAAGAGACTGTCAAGAGCAAGAAACACCAGGATTAATTTAATAATTAAAATACTTCTAGCATTAAAGGCAATCACAGCATGATAGCATAATTGGTTAATGTCGGTCGTCAATTTTTTATTTGTTCTCTCAAAGTTTATTCTTATTCACATCCGCTGGACTACTCTAGTTTTTAATTATTTGAATCTACTATCCTCAGTAGGCTTCAAAACAACTATCTTGCAATCTGCTCTTGAAGTAGATGTCATGTAAGAGTGATTATGGTGAGAAAGGAAGTGACGTCTTTCTTAATTGCTTTTTTATGTTGTAAAGACAAATGATACCACTTTATCGAAGTTAACGTAATTAAATATTTATAAGAAGCAATTGATGATAATTAATTTGGATTTCTTTCAGCTCTATATCTTAGAAAATTTCTGATAAGTTGATATTATAATAAATCTCATTGGATGGAAATGAAAAATTTTATATGAATAACTATCCAAAAATTGTAATGTTTGTGTTGCTACCCTGATTGTTTATAAACGTCATACTTAGAAGAATCATTAAGTCTATTGGCGAAAGACCTCGTAATTTTAATCTCCACTTAAGAATTGTTGATGATTACTGTGAGGTGAAATTTCACTCTACAAACTTCCACATTACACAAACGGCCAAAAACTTGGACTTGGACAAATTGGATGTTCTTTCGAATCGCTTAAAATATGTTTTCAGTAGCGCCTGGGCTCCAAACTAGAATTATTTTCATTGATAATAAAACCTTATCAATTTTTTTTCGTATTCAAAAAATAGATGACATACTATGAAATATTGCATG
Organism: Nephila pilipes; assembly: GCA_019974015.1. Classification (NCBI taxonomy): domain Eukaryota; kingdom Metazoa; phylum Arthropoda; class Arachnida; order Araneae; family Nephilidae; genus Nephila; species Nephila pilipes. Next base: position 217,177 of record BMAW01092862.1, read on the forward strand.
GAAAAAGAAAATTTTTCAAGTGTCAATCAGAGACAGGATGGGAAGCACATACTAAACAAACTGTAGCAATTTCAGAAACATTTAATAAATTTACACGTGCTTTAGATTCCATATCTGTGGATGACAAAAAAAAAAGAGAAGCCATGAGAAAAATAGAGGTAGTTTGTGGAATAAACTATAAGAATTGGATTCCATATATTTCTTGGTCATATATAAGGGATAAAATTTTGAAAAACTATCAAACAATTTCCAGAATATTGCAAAATGATATAACGCTAAAAAGGCAAGAAAGTTTGTATTATTCACTTGTAAATTTCTTTGACAAATTGCAGGTCAGCATTGAAATTTTAAAAATAGAACGAAAGAAATATTATCATATGTAGATTACAAGTTATTCGTCACATATGAAAATAAAAATAACATCAACGATGTTTCAACCACAGATGAAAATAAGTCACAGACTAAGAGGGAGATTTAGAATAATTAATTCTTTACTGAGTTATTGATAAAATTAATATGAAGATACAGAGAAGGGAGAAATTATACAAAGAAAGAGCCAGTAAATTTTCTTTTCGCAATAAAATACCAGATATCCATAAAATCAGGAGTCTTGATCAAAGTTTTTAATGTAAACAATGTTGTAAAACATTCATGTCCACAAATCTCACCGCTGACTTAGAGATCAAAATACAATAGTTCCTTTCATATGAGTCATGAAATAAGATTTAGAGATTTGCCTTCAACAAGTTCACCTCAGTCTCATTCATAATTTTACAGTAAAATACATGATGGTAAATACAGAAATTATGTTTGTAAAATTATGTGTTAAATCGTGGAATATGATAAGAACAAATGCAATTAGACTTTTTTTTTATCTGGGTTGAGAAACTAGGACCAGTATGAGAGAAATTCTTAAGTCATCGGCACTGGGCATCTGGTACTGGAGCGTATAAGTACTCGGGAATATTTCTGTCAATCAGTATCTGCCTTTGTGTAAGACCATAGTGAAAGTCGTAGGCAAGAAAACTTAACATTCATCTAAACATATTTTTCTTATGGGTTTCAAAAAAGCAGTTTGTTGTGCATGTGTTTTCTCTGAGTTTCCTACAAACGATATATTGATTTTTAGAATAAAACTTTTTTTGTCTTTAAGCGGACTGCTATTTATAGACAGTTAATGGTCTTGAGCATGATAGGCTATTACTTCCTTTTCTGAAATATCCACATGGCTAGGTATATCAAAATTTTTTGCTAAGAACTGAACTTTTTCGAACTAGTGCATTTGTGTTAAAACATGCGGTACTCTTGACAATCCATGCTGCAGATGTCAGACACCACAGGATGATTCAGAGATAGACCTTACGCATAAGACGATTCAGCCATCATCAGAATTGCCAGATCAGAGAAAGAACTAACATGTTGGTTAAAATTCACCTTTATTATATTACTGTTACTTTATGCTTCGTAATTAATAAAATCAAAGTCAATAAATTCCTTAAAATCATAAAAATGTAACGATTGTGTAGAAAAGAAAGCTAACTTTTATTGAAAATTGGATAAAAGTTAGTTTAAAAACTAGCATAACAAATTGTGAGTTATTTATAAAGAGCAATATACATCAAAAAAGTTATTTACTCTTACTTCAGGTTTCTTCGTTCAAGGAATTCAACAAAATTTGATATTGAAATATATTAGCACAAATTATTTTTGAATTGTATGTTTATTTAAGTATTACTTTTTATATAGTTTTTATGGAATAATAAAAATCAGAAAATGAATTTAGCAAGATAATAAATAAAAAAAAAACATTTAAATACTTTAGATTAAGAAGTGTGCAAAGTTTAGATTAAAAGTTAATGAAAGTGGCAAAGAAAGGATAAACTTATTGCCTTTCTTTATTCTTTACTTTTTCTCTTATAAAAGATTTTAAGAAATCCAAAAAGAAAAGAAAAAAAAAACTGTTTGATCTTTTTTGAATATTTTTACTCGGCTAAAGGTAAAATGAGGAAATTAGATTTGTGATTCAAGAAATAAGCAAAAAAATTACTTATTTCTTTTTACTTACAAAAAACAGAAAAATCCATGAATTGTTATTCTTATTTTTTCCCCTTATTTTTTTTTTACTTAACGAAAGCTCTAAAAACGTTTATTAAATTAATTTATTTAACCCCATTTGTATTAGATTGCTGTGGACAGCATGATTTTAGCTTTTATCTCAAATAAAGGCACATTCTAACATTTTCCTTTTGAGACATCTTATTTGAATTTGTTATGACTTCAAGTCCCTTTTACCCATTACTTACGATTTTTTTTTTATCATTGGCTATTCCAATATTTTTGTAATATATTCTTGGGGTTAGGTAACCTTTTGGTCAACTCTTGGAGCAAACTTTTTCTTTCGGAAGAATTGTAAATGAAGATAATATAGGAATGAGAAATGGAATTTATTTTTTGTTTTTATATCAATATTCATCATTTGCATGTATTTCTAACAAAATGTTGAAGAAAACATGATTAAGCACAAAATCAGGAAGGAATAATATAGACTGACTTTCTTTAAATGTGTTTTCAATATCTCGATTTTAAAAAAAAATTGCTATGAGTTTCATTGTATCTTATAAAACATCTAGAATTGAGAAGCTACATTAACGCCCGTGTAATAGTACCACTTATGTTAAAATATTTTGAGGTAAATTTAACTAATTCATTTTGTATTTATACTAAAGTAACAGATGGCATATGTATGCACACCATTTATTGTAAGTGTACACGCGCACCACTTATTATAATTTTAATGGAAAATACATTTTTTTAAATTTTGAAATCCCTGAATAAAAATCATAGATAAAAAGTTTCCCATTCTTTTGGAAGTAAAAATGTTAATCTTCCAGTGGTTGTTCCTTCTATAATATTGTGGAAGGTCATACGTATTTCTTAGATACGCTACTATATTTAAGAATAATAATGGTAAATTTTGGTTGCAATTGGTTAAGGATTAAGCCTCCAATCTTCATAAAGCAGTTATCCCATCCTGTTCGAGATACTTCAAAAGCATTTCAAACTTGTTATTCATGTGGCTGTGAACTTACCAAAGCGTAAAGACGTGATTTTTTGGCTTTACTGGATTATTTTCTTTACTCCCATAAAAGATTTAACATCTTGACAGATATTTGTGGAGGGCAACTGACAAACAATGATATTGACACATTATCTGGACACACGTTGAGAGGAACTTTTATGGCTCATTAGAAAATTCCTCTCTTGCTCTTAACTTTGAGACATTTTCTATTGAAACACTCTTTCAAAAGGCTGAAAATAAGATTTCCTTTTGTCCCCATCTACAAATGTGTCTGTATGTCAACTTGGTTTGAGATTTTATCGTGTTTGACAAAATATATTATTTGACTTAGCTATCACGATATAACTATTTTATTTTAGTTAATCCATAAGCCACTTTGAAGTTTCACCTCATAGGTTTTATTCAAATTTCTTAATTATCATTGATTTGAAGCATCAACAAAATTGGGGGGACAAAGAAAACTGTTTTATCTAGTAGGACAAATTACTTTTTCTGTGTTTTCTTTGCTTGATAAGAACTCACATTTTCATTTTTTTTTACTCACATTAACATTATTGAATAGAATTAAGTTTTGGTAACATTTCTATAAATCTATAAGAATATTGCTAAATATATAAATCTACAAAATATCAATTTGTAAAATCAAAGAATGTATAAAAACAATGAATATATTCTTTTGTAACATTTGTGTTATTTTAATCTCTACTTTCAGTTTTTAAAATAATTATTATTTCCTTATACGGTGCCAAAAATAAATAAAAATTGAAGAAAAAACGATTGCGTCAAAATCAGAAACACTTTAAGCTTTTCAATAATTACAAATGAATACTTTTTAAGCTTCTAAATTACATTACTTGGAAAAATATCTTAAGCATTGATAAAAATAATAATAAAAAAAAACACTTTTTATTTATTTATTTTTTTTTTCATAATTTCATAGCTAAGTATTCAGGACAACTTACATACGATCCCTAGTTTTCTAATATTAAATTCCGAAATACATCCAAATTCTTTAAATTCAATTTACTTCAATGAGAAGATGAATGAAGATTTTTCCTCAAATTTTTTGTATTTTTCAAACTTGATTTTTCGAATAATTAGTAATTAAAAGCTTTATATTAACACATTTATATTTTTTTACGTGAGAATGTGTCAGCTCTACATTTGTACAGATACAAATTATCGTTTACAAATTATTTGAATATTCAAGTTTACAAAATATCTATTCGTTCAAATTATCGTATTATTTATTTTCTGTCAGAGGATAATGGAAGTACAGTTAGTTAAAATCCGGACAATTTTCATAATGTCAATGAAAACTTGGAATTTCATATAAGCTGCCCTGAAAATCTACATTGAAATTAACGAACAAATATTTATGTATCGTGCAAACTTAGTTAAAAATTACTTACCATCTATACATACAATTATATGAATATTTAAAATATTAAATTCAAATTTTAATATTGTGCATCCCTAGCAAATTTTCATATATTTTTTAAGTCTTGTACAATGCGGTTGAAAACTCCACAAGTTATCAGCAAGATATGCTGAAAAGTTCAATGAATAGCAGAAAATGTTTACGTGGAAGCAAAGCTGAGATGATAAAACTTAGGTAAACAATAAAATACCAACATATTTATAAATGTTTTTGAAATATTTATTATAAAATTTATTTCAAACTTTTTTCGTTATATTATTCTTAATACTAAATAAAGCGTCAGCATAATAAAGTAATAATTTGATACATTCAGAGAATGTTTAAAATAAGTGTATATGACATTATTCCAACTTCTTTATCATGATTTGAACGCTTTCTGCAATTATATGATATGTATTAGTCATATTATTTAAATTTGAAAAAAAAATACCATACATTTACGAACACATTCTTTCAAAACAATAGTTACATCAAAACTTATGGTCTGTTATATCTACAATCCGGCATCATTTTTCTATACAACTAACCAAATATTAAATATGATAAAATATCATTTTTTTTTATTATATAGAATGGTATTGATGCTGAATTCGTACTGTTAATACTTAAGAATAAATTTACAATTTTAAGGGCTCTAAATCCGGGAGTAAAGATTCATTCCTAAAAGTTAAAATTTTTAACAAAAATCGTTATGAATACATTGAGTAACTGTTGGTCAACTTCACTTCACTAAATTATGTTAAGTGTACTATTTTAAAAATACAATGTTAAATAGGATGAAGTTTCTCTCACAGTGGAATTTGTATCGATTGAATTGAAAGATTTAGTTACCGATGACAATTTTACGCTTTAAGCTAAAGGCTAATAATTATTTAAAGTATTAAACACTAAAGAAGCGAAAAGATGGAAAATTAGTTGTGGATAAAATGTGGTTAGATTTTTTTTTTTTTTTTTTTGGAAAAAGAATAAATCCTCATTAAAATTTAAAACGATTGTTTTGAGGTGAGTGTGCTATGCAAAGGAAATTTGGATTTACACCGAAAGAAATACATTCAACAGAAACTACAATCTTAAGGATTAATATATATGCAAATTAAAAAAATAAAAATCACTCTTTATGTTATTTTAAATTAAAAAATGTACTTGATCGGAGAAAATCCAGTTTTTATTTCAGAAATGCAATTATCATATATAGTGCTATACCATTGGTACTCTTTTTGTAAAAAAAATACTTACAATATCATTAATCACAGCTGTGAGTAAACGCTATGCGTAGCATAGAAAAAATTATTGCATGAGTCTTGAGAAGATCACAATGTACTAAGCATTATTTTTTTAAGATATGCAAATGTGCTTTTATTGTCTTGGGTTTATTTTCAACTACGAATATTGGGAGGAGTTTTTTTGCTCAAATAGTGATAGCAAAATCAAAATGGTTTTTTAATTTTTTTTTTTAAAAACGACTGAAAATAAAGAATTTTTTTTTTCTTTAAAGTAAACAAATATTTTTCAACATTTAACACACTAATGTTTCAAGCATTATTTTTTTTATCTCTTATTAGTTTACATTTTACTTAGATTCCTTGGATCGAGTTAACAATTTTCAAGTGGACGTCTGAGCCCCAAACGTAGGAACGGCCCTTCACACAAGACTTGCCAAAGTTCATTCAACCACTGCCAGCGAGTAATCACCCAGTTTCGTCCAAGAGACAAAGACAACACCCTCTGTAATAAAAATATCCTCTCCATGGAGATGGTGCCGATAATCCGCGTCTTAAAAGGGGGAAGGAATAGAAGCATCTTGCTTTTTCGAAGATGTAATGAAAGAAAAGGAAAATCTTCTTGCGACTCTTAACCGTGCTTAAGTAGAACGCTTTAGTAATAACTTTTCATAAAAAGTAAAAAGCTTGGAGGGTTAATAAGTATATTTTAATTAAATGATATTTTCTAAGAATAATACTAACAGTGTAAAAAAAACATATAAACTCTATAAAATGATCTCATATTATTGAAATTGTATGATGATAAAATAAGGGAAATTCGTGATATTTCGATGGAAGTATTTACATTTCTTACATAAAAGCTTAAAGATAATATGAAATTTTAAGAAAATGAACTAAATTTAGATAAAAGGAATAAAATTCAGTTCCGTATTTATGACATTCAGTCCCTTCTCCACAATTCTTCAACATTAACTCTATTTCCATGGTAAAAACTAGTCATATAACGGGAGCCCAAAAGAGCTCCACTTTCTGCTCCATCTGTTTCTCTAGCATCCATAGAATGAGAGTAATTAAGATTCACTGAACAAATATAAATCTCTTCAACTATGTTTTCGGTTATGCAATCACTAATGAGACATTTACATATATCCAAAATATCTGTTAAATATTTGGTTCACCCTATTACTGCTGGAACATAAATACATATATTGTGTAGTGCACGTTTAGTTTTCTTGACTGGATTTTCTCTGCGATTTCCTTGACTCAGTGATGTTTTTCTTAAGGTTTTCTGTTCAGTCATCTGTAAATCTATTGTTATTATTTTCATCTTCTGAATTGTTTGCTGCACTCATTCCGAATCCGAATCATCTTCTCTTTCTCAAATGTGCTCTTCTTCATCGGTATCACTTTCATCTAAAACTATGTCCTTCTTATCATTATTTTCTCTAAAAGCATGTCTCAAGGTCATTAGGATTCTTCATGTGAATATCTTATTTTTACCCGCCATAACTTTATAAAAAGAGCGGAAATAAATTAGGTATTATGAACAGTCGCACGTATGTGACAAATACAGTGTCTCTGTTCTAATCGTAAAAGCTATTAAACACAAAAACTGCATCGAATCATAATGTTTAAGTCTAAATAATAAAGATATTTTATTACAATAGAGATATTTAGATGTAACAAAAACTTACCTGTATTGCAACTCGTGTCCCTAAAATAAAAACAGCTGATTTTGCAGTGCCCTATCAACGCGTAGAAATTCAAGCATTATCTAAAAGTAGGTCAAAGGGAGCGGGAAGAATAGCTAAGGATAAGAGCTCGTAGTGCCATCTGGTATAAAGATATAAAACAAAATTGATATCTAATGTATTTCCCACATACGCACGCCAGCTGGAAGAATATTACATTATTATATTGTTAACATTGCTTAAACATTAAATTGAGTGCTCTTAAAAAGGATTTTTTAAAATATATTTTATTTAATAATGAACTAAAACTGATTAATTAAGAACATAATTATGCTTAAGAAAACTTTCGTTTTCTAAAACAAATACATCGAGTAAATTTAGTGCAAAATAACTTAACATTTCATGATTTAGAGTTTGTCAATGTTCTGATTATTCATTTTGACTAATTGATTAGTTGCTTATTAACACGCCAAAGAGAAACAACATGATTGTCATCCGTAACAAAACTCGCAATTTCAAACATCGATCCAGTCACGAGGATCGCACTTATGCTGCATGTTCCTCTGCAAATTTTCACCTCACGACACAACGAAGGCTTGGATCCCCGTTAATCTTAACAAGTATCAGCCATGCTACACGAAATAAATAAAATAGGATTAGGTTTCAAAGACTAGACAGAAACATATTCACTCTAACAAACGCATTTTAGATCATTAAGTTATAAAAAATATAAGAATATGAGGTTTATTTTACCCAAACATTCCAAACCAAAAATGTAGAGAAATAATTATTCTGGATGGTTGTGTTACAATCGTCAACTAATCATTTTCTTAAATTTTACTAACATATTTTTGTTTCTTTTCAATCATGTTCCATTAAATGTTCCACTGAAAGAAGCGTGTAGGAAAAGTATTTTGAATTTTTCTGAAGAATCAGCAAACATGAGAGAAACCATACTGTGCTGTAATTCACAATTTAAGTCTTTGATATATATATATATATATATATATATATATATATATATATATATATAACAAAAAAAACCCACCGAGTCAGGAAGGAGTTGTCCGATGGAGACAAACATTGGCGGATAGGAAAATTATGTACGGAATAGAAAATGATAAAAATTTCAGGAAAAATGAATGATTTATTTCAGAGTTACGTACTTATAAAGTAACGAGCTCAATTAGGAATTGACATACCTCAGCCGAGATGCAAGATGCCACCCCCCATGGCACAGAGAAATAAAACTCCCTGATCGTCTCCTGCGGCATTTCTTGTCAAATTTGCTCCAATTATTTGGCTAGGTCATCAACATTCCTTGGTAGATGCAGTCGCCTTCCATCACTTACCAGACATGCTCAATTAGACATAGATCAGGTTGACCAATGTAGTGTTTAACAAGCAGTAAGACAGTTCATAGCAACATGTGCCGTATGTGGTCCGGCATTACTTAGCAGAAAAATAAAGCCAGGGTACTGCAAAAGGAACTGTAGCAAAATAGGTCTCAGTATGTAGTCGACATACCGTTGTGCCATAAGTGTGCCTCTAATGATAACCAAAGGGGTCTGGCTAAAAAGAAAAATGGCACCCCGGACCTTAACTCCTGGTTGAGGACATTCGTGGAGCGCAATAGATAAAGCAAGGATCACAAGCAGCTCTGGGCTTTCCAGATACGTCTGGGCTTTCCAGATTATATTCGTCAAGATACAGTAGGAAGCCGGATTCGTCGCTAAAAACTATTTGCACCCAGTCAGCAGAATTCCAACCTAATCGAGCCAAGTACCACTGTAATCTGGCTCAACAGCGTGAGTGGCTGGTTGCGTAGCGTTCAGTACGAGTGTAGATTTCTCTCTGTCCCCCATCTGTGAAAGGTCATGGTGAACACTCGTGTGGGGGTCGCACGTCTGATGGCTTATAACGATGAATCAGGTGGTGTAACAGCTGATCTGGTAATCACTCAGTCCACAAGATCTTCAGTGGCCCTAGGTCAACCGCTGACATCGAGACGCTGAAATCTGCCATTGTCCACCCATTCTTACCAGCATTTACTAATCACCACATCGCTTCGACCCATATGACGAGAAATTCTACTATTTGCCCAGCCTGTCTCTTTCAATCCAATGATAAGACATTTTTCAAACTCTGACAGTTGCTTGTAATGAGCTCGAATCCAGCAAAAGGTATTTTTTCAGTTGTTGAATGGTATCCTAAATCGCAATTTCCATCGAAAATTTGACCATCAGTTTGAGAATCGTTTCTTATATACACTTGCTGAATGCGCAGTTCTGATGCACCATAGCAAGCTCCTGCTATTCATTCATTCGACACCAAATTTTTAGCATTTGCAATTTTTATCCAAATATCTTTGCATAAGAAATTTCATTATAATCTGGCGACTCCTTCTTGGTGCGTCATTTTTTTTTTGTTATAGAGTATATATAAAAATTGTAAAAAATTTGAAAAATAATTGAAAAATTAGAAATCAACAAGTAATAAAGCTATTTCGTGTTAAGGACCAAATAAACGAGTTAAAAAAACGATAAATGTAATGTAAAAAAAAATGTAAGAAACTGTAAAAAAAAAGCTGACTCAGCTTAAACTTCTAAATAATTTATTTATTTTAAGTTATGTCTTGATTCCAGTTTGCATATGATTTAAGGTAATACTTAAATTGATAAGTAAATAAAATACGTAATTCGTATATTTTTTTCACTTCAATACAACAAAATAATTGGGGGGAAATTAATTACGACACATTTTTGAAAATTGAGTTCATTAGTGGCGAAAGCAGGTATTAGAAAAATATTGCATATGTTTTACTTCAATCCAATAAAAAATTCAGGAGAAATTTATTATGGTGTATTTTTGAAAATTACGTTCATTATTGGTGAAAGCAGGCATTAAGATTTGAAAATTGGTCAGAGATGACATTTATAGTTTACAGAAAACAATAGCCGTTGAGTTGGTTAAGTACATACAAAAAATTCAAAGAAATGAAGTTTCAATAAAAGTGAGTAGAGACAGGTAGACCAATCTTTAAACTAACGAATTGCTTCAAAAAGATATCAAACAATCTAAATTTCAAATACAACTTATCATCACTCTATAAATTAAAAAAAAAATACAAGCTGTTGATTAGTTTTATTTGGTTGTTAAAAAAGGTTAATATATATATATATATATATATATATATATATATATATATATATATACATAAGACGGCTTAATTCCACAAATGTGTGAGTGACTTGTTCTACTTCATGGCTTGTTTAGTTTCTATTCTAAAATTTAGAGGAACTTCTGAATTTTATAATCACATTTATCTTCATTTCGTTGTACTTCAACTTGAACACAGTAATTCATTCTTCAGCTTTAAATACTTGTTGGAAAAATATTTTCCAACATGCGTGGAAAGTGGAAGTTTTGTAAAACAAAAATTCGATGTTTGTTCTGAAATTATAACTCCATCAAACGCAATTGATCCAGTTCGTCATGAGCATTCAGTCTTTTTATCAGGTAACATTGAATAATTTTTAGACAGTTATTTAATTTCTAATTTCAATTTCAATTTTTATATGTTGTATACACCTATAGATTGAATTTTCCCTGTAAAATAATTTTGAATTTTTTTAAAAATGTTAAAGGAATTGATTTTTTTAAGTATGTGATATGGATTTCATTATTACTATTTTACAGTGTGTCTTAAGAAACTATTAAAAAAATATTTTCATCTTACATGATTTTTTAACGATGTGGAACATATCCCTAAAATTACCATATGTTGCACTTAATTGTTACACGATTATTTTGATTAAAGTTTTGGGTATATATATATATATATAGAAGGAATATATCATTAGCAAAAAAAAAAAAAAAACATCTTAAGTACATTTAAAACAGAAACAATAAGAAAAAAAAAAACTAAATAGTTAAATAGATACGCAAAACTCAAATTAATATTTAGAAAAAATTACCTAAACAAACATACAACCTAAACATTTAAAACAATATAACTTAATTCAGACAATTTAAAACAGAGCAAATTAAGAAAAAATCGAAAATTTAAAAAATCATATGTAATGTAATTCATACCGTCCCATGCCTTTGAATGGAATATTGTATCTTTATACAGGTAATTATGGATCTAACCATCACATTTAAATATATTGCATTTTTATAAAATAACATTGAACAAAAAATGAAGATATATAACTAAAGAAAAACAAGATGGTAAACATAAGAAACATATTAAATTACGTTTCCAAATACAAAATTACAGCAATTAAGTAAATTAAGTGCAATTAATTAAATCAAAAATTATAATTTTAAATTAATTTTAAATTCAAAAATTACAAATTTAAAGAAAATAAAAAATAAATTTAAATATAAAATTCTTATTAAAACAAAAATCATCATAAACATAAATTGTTCAACCAATTAAAGAAAATCACATAAATAATTGAAATTTTTACCTAATCCAAAAATTCTAAAATAGATTATATTAAAAGTTAAGCAAATAAAAACAGTCTAAACTCTATACAATTTCAATCTCTCTCTCTCTCTGTATATATATATATATATATATATATATACATATGTGTGTGTGTGTGTGTGTATAATATACACAAGAAAGTTATTTTTAGGTTTGTTTACATTAAGATATATATTTTTTTTATTTTCTGGTAGTTAGTAAACATTTAAACTATAGAAAATTTTAAGAACGATTCAAATCGATTAAAAATTTCAAGTCATTGTTTTGATTCTTCAATAGATATTTCCTACCAATAAAAATAATAAAAACTATTTTATGATGTTTCGTAATTATTTGCTGGAATTAGTAACTCCAAAAACTATATAAATTCTTTGATTGAGCTTTTTTGGTGGAAAAACAATCGTTAACATAATCTATATAAATAAGAAATGACTAACACAATTTTTTCTAATAATTCGTATTGGATGTTCATGTTGAACGACTGATTAATAATGTTAAGGATAGTTTTAAAATAATAAAAAAATATTAATCCATTTATTGAACATAATAACTAATTTAAAAGGATACGCGTTGGTGTTTCTTATTACCTTTATATCTGACAAATGTGACAACTATTCTGACACTGAAATATAATTATTTGAATCTTGTTTAGGTTTGCTAGACAATTTTCAACATTAGTGGTCTGTTACAACTTGGTTTGTGAGTAAAAATAGCAAAAAAAATTAGACGCACATTCTTTATCTTGCGATAATTTTATTTTTTGAAAATTTAATTTGACTCAAATTTTTGACGTTAATGGAGTAGATCCGTCTTACGGAATACAGCGGTGACTGTCCTGTATCTCCAGTGAAGCAATAAAAGTTTTAAATATGTTCAGGTGCACTTCAACATTAAAATCTAAGAATTAGTTTATTTAGAAGTTTTATTATTCAGAAATTCATACACTTATAAAATGAACTTTCAAAAATTAAAAAAACATATATATAAAACTTTGAGGGAAGCAGACGATTTACTTAAATCACTTGCGAAGAATTGGATTAAAAATTACTAATGATGTTCACGCGATTTTATGTCTAAGAAATACGTTTTCGCATTTACAAAGTGAAGAAAATGATTCCTGCAGATTAGCTATAGCCATATTAATAAGTAATGATGTAGAAAGTATTACGACATATATTATAGCAGTGGAAAATACGAAAGAGAAATTGGTACTCTTTTAATTTGATCACCCTGTATATTTATATGAAATTTAGTCGATAAAAGCTACCATTCATTACAAGAATAACAAAATTTATTCATTATCAACAATCGAAATATAAAATAATATACACAGTAGTGAAAAAATTAGCAGATGATGTACAGATATTATAGAGAATTAACAAATTATTCAACCCTTCCTTACGAATATTATACGAACTAAAAGTACAAATATTTCAAATACCAAAGCCAAAATACTAAAATATTTATATTTATTATACTTCTGTTCTTATATAGTATTTCATATATTATATCATTTGAAATATACTTTGATTTAGATATACTGCTCTGATAATTTGTTACAATATTTTTATTAAATATGAATTTACGTTTCCTTCTGAACTTCTTTAAATCGCTAGTTCCTATTTTTATTATCCACCTTTCGAGCACGTCCGATTAATATTGATGCAACGATTTTCAATAGCTCTTTCCCAGTATTATTTTCTACTCCTTTCTATTCCGCTTAATCCCATGAAGTTCTGGACTCTAATCCTTTTAAAGGGGAAGACTCTTTTAGCTCAAATACATTTTCAGGAAATATTTATATTCAGGTTGATATTACAACTGCTTTTATTTTAGCTTGTTCACAACATTTCGTGTCTTGAATTTTAAGCATAAAAAGTGATAATATTTAAACATATATTTCAGAATTAGTGAAAGAACTTTATGTTTTGAGTCTGTGCTTAGAAGATCGTTTGAATATCAATGAATAAGTCTGTTATTATTGCATAATATTTATTGATATAATAAAGCGCATTGCCTTTAACGAGGAGTGAAAGTCTTCAATTTTTATCATGAATAGACTATGTGACATTTATATCGCCTTAAATAATGATTTTGAGATTTAAATTACATCTTAAATTAAATCTTAAATTATCTCAAATGTAATGATAATTTACTTTATTCAAAATGGAAAAAAAAATAATATATATATTATTATAATTATTAAATAAGTTGTAATGTAAATATATGTATTAATTTGTGTACTGATATCCGTTTGAAAGTAAATCATTTTCTAAAGCTTAATTAAATTCAAAATCAAAACACGTACTAATCTGGTTAAACAACATAATGAAATGGGAAACATACGTTTTTGCTTCTTATTTCTTTACCGTTTAACTGTTCGAATTAAATAAAATTAAAATAGCATAATGTGTTTCTATTTTGCGAATAATTATTAGAATTATATGTAATTTAACATACATATATGAAATTATTTCGATGCATTTAGAGAAATTTTATGCAGTCATAAAACAAAATCTAATTTCATTCTATCATATAGCAATAATTCATATTTTACGTATCGTACCTAAGTTACATAATTTCATTATTTTCATTGTCAAATTTACGCCTTTTTCATATCGTACCTAAATTACATACTTTCATTATTTTCATAGAAACATTTACGCCAATTTTATTAAATGAATTATCTTAAATATATTATGAAAGCTGGTAATGGTACGATAAATTTGTAAGTGGTGAAGGCATTTTACATTAGCCTTTCTATATCGGTTAGCATGTGTAAATCACTTTAAGCAAAAGACGGATTCACCGCAATATTTTGAGAAAATGTTGCGGAAATTTAAAATGATAAATGATATCCCAAACAGATAGTGATTATATAGACGGATTTTATTTTTCTACTCAAAGTCTCTGTAAGAAAAATTATAATATTTCATCAAATAGCAACTATTTGTAGACAAATGTATCAGTTTCACTGGGAAAATAAAAGTATCAAAACTAGTTATAGTAAAATTTGAGATACTTGCAGAATACCTAACTCAAGCACATAGATTTAGGAATATATCAAGAATTATAGCTCCTATAATTGTTTATTTTTGGTTCACTTAGTACTCAGACGCATTCGTTGTTTTTTAATATATTCCTTTGAAATTTTTGATTAATAGGTCCTGAAAAATATATGATATCTGTATTTATAGTGTAATAACAGATTTATATTACATTTCAATATTAAATATTTTTCTTAAATATAAAATCTCATCTGGCATTGGATGATAATTATCATGAAGTATTTTTTACATAAGTTTAGTTAGCGAAATACAACACGACAAAGACAATCCTACTTTCTATTTTTTCTGCTGTGCTTTAGTCTGCAAAGAGTATATGTCAAAAAATGCAATTAAATAAAAGGAAATGAATCTGTAAGTAATAATTCAAAACGTTAATATAAAATCTAGATAAAAAAAATAGTTAATCTGTAAGTAAAACTTGATGATACTCTGTTTTTATTTCTACTGTAGACAAAGAATGAAGTATGTACATCGCATAAATTTGAGATTGGAAAAACAAGATCGTATGGATATAATTAATTAAGCTTCATCGATTTATATCCTAATAAGTCATAATTTTCATTGATGTCAACAATTAAAATTCAACTACAAGTTGAGTTTTTTTTTAAACTTATATGTATTTTGAATACAAAAGTACTTTGACGAAAAATAAGTTTTTATACTACAAAATGTATTTAAAGAATATTTTAGTAAATCTTGTCAAGATCATTGATTTTCTTTGAAATAACAATTAACTGGTTTTTAAATTTGTGTGTTTCCTATTACAGAACTATTTGCAATGTATTTTGGTTTAGGTTTAGTTTTATTAATGTCGCATTAAAAGCAACAGGAAGGCTATTTGCGACCTATTTACAATGAAACTCTTAGCTGTGCTATACTCTTAGGGATGTTTAATAGTGACCTAGTAAATAGTTTGCGTTTTCGGAAGTAACATACAAAATAAGCAATACTTAATACAGAAATTTATCCTCCAGATTCCCCCTAAATTACTTAATAATTGCTTTTGATTTGTGAAAGGCATGAATAGATAATACTTGAGGCAACGATTACTCAAATTACTCATAAAGTTGCATGTGTATCTAAATTAATTAAAATAAATAAACATAGTGAATTCTATTTGTTTCTGGAATACATAAAAAACACAAAGGAAATAAGGTGAAGGATAACTATATATTTTATGAAAATAAACGTAGACTTTAGAAATCGGTAGAGCAGCATAATCACAAGGCGTATTATAATAAATAAATAACAATGGTTTTATTGAGTATTTCTCCACCGAGTAGAAAATTATGAAGTCATTTGAATTAATTCCTTCACATTTTGATAAAGAATGGTTAACAATTTGCAGTCCATGATTGTAGTTAAATAATATAAAATTTTTCTTAAAACTTATCCATCATTAATAAAGCATTTGATAAGAGATTCGTACAGGAATAAATGATTATTTTCAAATATGAAATTTTATGAAAATTCCATTACAATAAACAAAATTATCATGTTTTATACATGAACATTTCGAGTGTTACAGTATTACCACAATTATATTTAAATTTGTTTCCTATTAATAAAGATATCTTACCTAAAACAACCGATTAATTTAATTTATTATTCTAAATAGCCTTCTGTTAACTTTATATGTATGGTAATAACAAGAATGTGATAGTTATAGTGCAAGTCTCAATTCTGAATGCGTTGGCACCTCTCTATACAAACTTTTAAGCCATTACAACTGCACGACTTGATACCTCCACAGATTTTACTTACATCAAACTCGCTACACGACGGGTTTCTAGTAGTGTCAGGGTTTGAACCTACGACTCTTAACTGAAGCAACGTCTTGTTTCTTACCATTATGATAGTGTGACTAAAAGTAAATTCAAAGCATGGTTGAACTTTGTTTAACATGCATTTATTTGAAATCAGTTTTATATACTTTAAGCAAATAAAAAAATAGGACATAATCACAAAATACTTAGGTTAAGAAGCCCTTTAATGAAAAAATTATTTTTTCACATAATCTTAAAATTGATATTACATTAATCAAGTATTGTATAACTGACAAATACATTTTTTGTGTTTATAATCTTCTTTCTAAATGTAATAAAATTTTAACTTAGCTCTTATTTTAAGGATGTATCTTTAAATCATAAGATTCCCATCAAAATCTAAGCCATTAATTTACAGTAATTAATTTAACTGTACTTCTATCTCATTCAATTTACATAATGTAAAATTTGTCTAAGAACTTTTGCTTTTCGTATGATTCAGTTTTCATATGATTGTTTTGCGAGAAGAGCTTCAGTATACCTCAAAAGGAATATGAGCTTTTCACATTCGATCACGTTTCCGATTTCAACCAAGAAATAATTGCTGCCGGTAAAAAAAAAAAAAAAAAAAACGGATAATCTTTTCGAAAAGCAGGAAATTGTGCCGCATGTAACCAATGGATGTAATCGATGATGCTGATCTGTAATCAATCCATACAGGAAATAATGTCTGAACGATGGTACAAATTCAGCCAGCATCTTCATACCATTAGTATTTTATAAAACCCATACTGGTATGGTGCTCATGGAAATAATAAATCACTCTGCCACTTCAGTGAATGAGTGATTGCGTGATGTTGGGGGTTTGATAGCATTAGAGCCACATGTAGCTATTCTGCACCAAACTAGGTATAATTGCGAACTCGGCGTTTGTGACAAAAAGAAAAAGATAAAATTAAGAAGACAAGAAGGTCAAAATTTATGAAGAAACATGGACCAGACTGGAGGGCGGTACTCATGTCCATCAACTTTACTTCATGAATTAGAATTTCAACCATATCACTTAAATTACGGTCTTTTGCACATTAATCACTATCTTCAAGTAATATCCCAAGCCATTTGAATAAAAGAGGAATATTTGTAAGGCATCCGTTGTTGCAATTCGTCTCAAAATCACAGGCGCTTACGTCTGCAATAGTACAATGAACGAAGGGCAGACACAATGGAATGGTACGACATTGTCTTTTCCGAAGAATCACGTATTTGCCTGGAACCGATTATCAGACCAGCTCTTGGAGACACCATAAAGAGGGATTGCTTACTCTTGTATTATACATCGTTATAATGGTTCTTCGGCAGTTATTACAGTTTCCAGTGCTATTGAATACTATTTCGTTACGCTCTATCCTCATTATTTATTTCTATCGCCCACATTTAGCATAATATACAAGTCAATATTTACTAGACTTCAGTTGAATATTAGGAAGAGGAAGATAAAATACTTTATTAACCGTTTCGCTACCAGAGGGAGAAAAAAGAAGTGCTTCTCTGGGCCCGCAGCTTCTTACCGTGGAGTGTCACTCTATGCCCAAACGATTTTAGATTTTAAGCCTAATTCATGAAAAAATTTCCTCTGAAATTGGCTATTTATCAAAAGATTTTGGTATTTACATATATTATTAAAAATACATTAAACTTAATTTGTACAAAAGAAAGAAAGATTTAATCGAAAATTGAATGTTTTATACATAAAATTACATAAAATATCATACTTTTAAGAAAATACAAAATATATTTACATTGTTACAAACATTTCATGATGTAATGATGTACCATTACATGGAATACATAAATGTAAAAGATAAATCTTATTTTGCTGTATGGTATATTTATAAAAATAAAATCAATGCATAGTCCAACATCATATGTTTTATACACATATTCTGAAGCTTCACGCAAGATTTTGAACAAAGGGCATATTTTAGTCCTTTTTTTTAACTTTAATGTCTATTTACAGATTTGAATTATTTTCGCTAGCATTTCTCTCAGATTCATTCATTATTTCGAAAATCTCAGAATCAGATAAATACTTTCTTTTCGCCATGACTGTCGCTACAAATAAAAACCGACTGAATGAAATGAACAGCTTAGAGCATCTGTTATCTAAAGCCCTAACCCCCATAAAGGGCATAATTTATCCTTCGAAATTCTAAGAAGCAAGAAAAAAGAAAAAAAAAGTAAACTGAAAGCAAGTACACGCTTTAAATCATGTCAATACATTTAAAGAACCAATGAGCAATATATGCTTTTAACAATAAACCCCTCTCCCCTCCTCCTGATACCCAGAAGTAAAATCCAAGCCCATATATCCAAGTTCAATATTCCAAATAACCTATTTATATAGATTTCGAGTCAATGTAACGCCATCTAGTATTATTAAAAAAAAATCAAATAAAACGTTATCTTTAAACGTATCACTATTGATACGCTGGTCTGCAGAAGGCATTCCGGAGCGTATCTATTGTGATACGCTGGGCACTGGAGAGCCACCGCGAGCGTATCAAATGCAATACGCTGGTACTGAACGGGTTAAATCATGTCATTACATTTAAAGATCATGCGCTTTTAATAATTTTAGCGCAGCACGCGCTTTTAACAATTACCCCCCTCCTGATAGTCAGAATTGAAATCCAAGCCCGTATCACCAAGGTCAACACTCCACATAACCTATCTATATAGATTTCACGGTATTGTAACGACATATAGTAACAATAAAAAAATCAAATAAAACGTTCACATCGAACGTATCTCTATTGATACCCCGGGAAGTAGAAGACACTCACGTGGCGTATCGCTCGCCATACGCTGGGCACAGGAGAGCCAACACGAGCCGATCGCCTGTAATACGTAGGGAGCAAATGGGTTAATCCGTGAAGAATACATAAGGTTGCTTTCTCTCAAATCACAATTAACTCAACAACCCTAGATTATGATTTATCAGTTTACCAAATATCTCGCTTTGATTCCAACATTTCACACAAACAGGAGCTTCGTAAATTTGAAAAAGTATTATGTCAAACAATCACTTTTATTCAAAAGAGTAAAAAATGATATTTAACACTAATTCACTAATAACAATCGTTTTGTTAATATCCTATATATCCCTTCATCTTCCATTCAATTCAATTTCATTTATATACTATTGTGTCTCATTCAATTCACTTAACTTCTATCATCCTTTAATTTACATAATCATGATTTATTTTTGTTGAGAAGAAATCGTATTTTTATGCAATTTAAATTACTACAAAGTCTCCTAGGTTAGAGAAATCACGAATAGTCCAAAGTAAAAGCTCCTGCAAGTACCAATACGGTGACTAGCCAATACTATATTTCTTTAATTCTGAATCCTTTTGTCCTCCTCCTTACTTCAGAGCCTAACTGCGGCGACATTACAAAAAGAAAAAGAATGATCACACGTGAGACGCAATTCTCAGCCCACCAGACGGTATTTTAACCTTAGCTTCCCTGCTATCCCAATTAATCTCCTATGCAACAGATGTAATCGATCAATGGAATGCTACTATCCCACCAAGCAAGACTCGCTGCAACACCAGATCAGTTTGGGGAAATTGTGGAGACAGTATTGGACTCCCATACCTACACAGTATATAAAAAGCCTCATCATTAGTAGCAACAATGATTTTCAACCGTGGCTGGAACACTCAATATTGATTCATTGTTTTTCACACTTTGCTTAAACCTGTTTATTTAATATTTTTTTTATGCTGTTTTTATAATAAATTTGGTTTGCAATTGCTTGTTGTTTGATTTGTTGTTTTTGTATTATCTGTTGTGTATTTCTTTATAAATCAATGCTAAAAATTATTCCACTTTTACACTAGAATTTTTTAGTTTAAAATCCATTTTTAACTGATCGTATGTATACAATGTTATAAAAATAATTGTTACGTATCCATTTGTTTTAGAAAATTATATTTTCTCAATAACTCAATACACAAAATTGCGTCTTTCAAATTAAACTCGTCGACATTATAAAATATTTCAATTCGAATTTTTAATCCGATGTCTCGAGTCGAGAACCTCGATAACAAATCCCATCAAACATTCAGCTCAGAATAAATATCGTTGGGGAATAGGATCTCAACAGCAAAAAAAGAAAAATAAATTTCCGCTTCTAGGAAAAGAAATCGATGTTTTTGATAGAGTTAGGGTTTTGTTTTACCGTAACCTTTTTTTCCCGCTCTTCATATTTACTTTCTTGTCAGAAAGAGGGATAAAAATAATTGCCTGATGTTGACATGTACGGAAATGTATATGTGTATATTTTCCGTTTCATTCACTATATTTCTTATTGCTTCAAGGGTAAATACACCACTGTATTTAAATATTTAAATTCAGCATTAGCCTAAAATTATAAATTCAGTATTTGTATATTTAGGTTAGGCCAGAAATCCCTTAACAATTTCAAAAGAAAATAATTTTTATTGTTTTATAACAAAATACTTTTATTTTTAAATCTCAGTCGTAATAAAATCAATTTTGATAACAAGTCAATTGAAAAGTCCCCGGCCTGACACATACATGGTGCTACTAGAATTAAATCCATATATTTTTTTAGATATCCCTAACCCTCAAAAGATGCGTGTATAAAATTGACATCTGTCGGATCATTAGTTTGTGAATTATAGCATTTTGAGTGAAGCAAATTTTGTTATTGTGAAAAAAATGGATAAAAAGGAATTTCGCTTGTTGATAAAATATTGCTTTTTGAAGGGAAAAAATACAGTTGAAGCAAACACTTGGCTTGATGCCGAGTTTCCTGACACTGCCCCAGGAAAATCAACCATCAAGGATTGGTATTCTAAGTTTAGACGTGCTGAAATGAGCACCGAAGACGGTGAATGCAGTGGACGCCCAAAAGAAGTTGTTACCGACGAAAACATTAAGAAAATCCACAAAATGATTTTGAATGACCGTAAATTGAAATTGAATAAAATAACAGACTCTCTATAGATATCAACTGAACGTGTACATAATATCATTCATGAATATTTAGGTATGAGAAAGCTCTGTGCAAAGTGGGTGCCTCGCGAGCTCACTTTTGACCAAAAACAACGACAAGTTAATGATTAGGAGCAGTGTTTGAAGATGATCAAGCGTAATAAACCCGAGTGTTTGCGTCGATATGTGACAATGGATGAAACATGGCTCCATCATTTCACTCCGAAGTCCAATCGACAGTCATCCGAGTGGACTGCATACGATGAACCCGTTCCAAAGCGTGGGAAAACGCAACAGTCGGCTGGCAAGGTTATGACGTCTGTATTTTGGGATGCGCATGGAATAATTTTCATGACCACCTTGAAAAAGGAATGACCATCTACAGCGACTATTACATAGCGTTATTGGACCGTTTGAAGGACGAAATCGCCGAAAAGTGGCCGCATTTGAAGAAAAGGAAAGTGCTGCTTCGCCAAGATAATTCACCGTGTCACAAGTCAGTGAAAACGATGGCAAAAATCCATGAATTGGGCTTCGAATTGGTTCCTCATCCACGTTATTCTCCAGATCTGGCTCCCAGCGACTATTTGCTGGTCTCAGATCTCAAAAGAATGTTCGCTGGGAAGAAGTTTTCGTCGAATGAAGAGGTGATCGCCGAAACTGCGGCCTATTTTGAAGCAAATGACAAATCGTACTACAAAAATGGTATCGAAAAGTTGGAGGGTCACTATAATCAGTGTATCACCGTTGAAGGGAATTATGTTGAAAAAAAATACTAATTTTGCAAAAAAAAAATCTGTTTTACTATGGTAGGCAGGGGACATTTCAATTGACCTTTATATATATATATATATAGTTCTGATTGGAACTATGGACTCTTTCCATCACATTTTTCTTTTCATAACCACCGACAATATCTCTTGCTGTATTCCTTGAATGCATCATCAAATATTAGCCTTTATTTGAAGAAATGTCTTGTGATTTTTCTTGAAAATGCAATTTGTAATTTACACACTAGAAAAAATATTTCTGGTGCATTGAGATCAGAGGAACATGAAGACAGATTTGAAATGATCGAGAACGTCGTGAAGTCAATGCCCTTGGGAAGTCAACAATGGATTCCTTAGCAACTAAAAGTGATTGGCTATGCTGGAAGCCCAGCGGATTCTTGTAATTTGAAGAATATCTTTGTCAGAACTTTGCGTCCAGCAACACTTGATCAAGTAGTAGTAATCTCCGGAGAGGTGATTTTAAATAAATAAAAAAAAAAGAACTACATGTCTATGTGAGAGGAAAAGACAACATTTTACTGGGTAATAGCATTTAATAAGTTTTACACGTTTATCAGTTGTACATTTTTAGTAATTAAAATACAAACCTTAATTTTCGGTTTTCTAATAGCAAAGCAAAATGATAATATGATTAGAAATTAATTTTTACAATAGTTAATCATCTTTAATTTTAATGTAACTTTTGATTACCCTAAGCACTGTGTTGATCAGTTTATTTCAGTAATGTAAACACTATACACGTGAGTCAAATTTAAGCAAAGAAACAATCACAGAAGAATCATACGAAAACTAATTTTTCAAACAATAAATATCATCGTTATCATTCTATTTTAAATTAATTAATAATACTCTCAAAGAAAATAAGTTAATTGAGAAAGAAAATTTTTCATATTAGTGCAACATTTATCCCTTTCTTTTTTCTTCTGACTGAGATTAAAGTCGTTTTTGGATATTTAACAATTTTGAAAAATATCCAAAAATATTTGATAATTCGTTACATAATTTCAATGTTAATATAATATTGTTATGTACGAGTAAATCAATGAACATTATACACTTACAAATACACGAGTAAAAAGGATCAGAATAATTTTAAGCACTCAAAAACAATCAGATAAATAATTTTGGATAGCAAAAACATGTTTTATCAGTGAGTTTATAAGGTATTATTGTATTTATTTTCTTACATCCATGCAATCTGGATTATTTTTAAAAGCTTCAAACATGCATCTACATGTAATATTATTCATATTCAACATAGCTAAGAAATTTTTTTTTTTTTGCATCTCAAGGAATTAGTTATGCAAATAGATTAATACGTGGACCTAAATGTACCTCCTAATTTTCTATGAAAGGATTTTCTCAAACTCAGTTGAAAGGAAGTAGTAAAAAAGAGACAAAATATATCAATTAGAATTAACAGAAATGAGTAGATGTTTTATTAATTCCACGGCTGTAGCAAATACCACTGATTGATGAGCACAGAATCTAGATTGAATTTACATACAAATTTAATTTCTTTTGGGACTTGTATCGGTTTTTTTTCTCTTACAATTATCTCCCCACTTTTGAAAGTCAAAACTTACATTTTCACGTCTGAAAATTTGATATATTTTTTGTAATATAACTTATTTAAATAAATAATAGTTATTTTCTCTTTGTTGTTTATAAGAAAATGATTATTGAATATCTGTACACACAAACAAGAAAATATAACCAAACGTATTATGAATTTTTCAACCCAACATCAAATTTTGAAGGTTGGAATTGGAATTTAAAAACACTAGATTGTTAACAATTCGAAACCATAGTTCACATGCTAGTATTAATTTATAATTTAAGATTATTTTTAAACGTATAAGCTAATACAAGCATTTGAAGTTATAATAAATCTGTAAGTGGGTAAAATGTTTTGAAAACTTTATTACTTTCGAAATTTCTTGGAAGTCTATTATTTCCATTTTTATTTACTGAGTTCAAATGCATGAGTTCAAAACATATTGTTTGTAATTTGTATTTTGAAAAAACATATTGTTTGTAATTATTTTAGATCGCTGAAATATTTTTATATCATTTATAAATGTAATAGTTTGTTGATAGTTGAGTAAAAATGAAGAGTTTGTGAAGAATCTTGTGGTAGAATGTGTTCTTATAATTAAAGTTATAATCTTTATTGAAACAATTCACACGATTTTTTGTTTTGTTTTCTATTCTTGTAGGAGAAATTACATGTTCTCTATGTAAGATACCTGATGGTAATACGGTCACTTAGGTGTTTCTGTATTAATTTAAAAACTAACCAAAAAATGATTCTACTACTCTGAAAAAAAGCAAAGGAAAACTACCGGTGTGCTCTCGGATGTATTTGTTAATAAATCATTCTGAGAACGAAGTTATCATTTTTGCATGTTTTCTATAAAGGTAGTTTTAATTTAATCTGATAAATTAACCTTTTTCCACTTAATGGATAGGATAAATGAAATCCAATACTATTTCTTCTTAATACTTAATAATTTAATTCTTTTTAATACTCTTCTGTAATACGTTAAGGATTTTCTCAAATATTATTTTCGTAGTTAGTTAAGAAACTATAGCATTTTTAGAAACATGTAACTGTAGGTAATTTAGACATTGATGCATTCATTAAAAGTTGTGATACCTGAATGTGATTTTATTATTTTTTTTCATTCATTTATTACATTTTACATTACATTTATTTAGCCCTTATTTATATTTTTCTTATTAAACATATGGTCCTTTTAACATACGAGTATCATCACACAAATAGATGATTAGGAAGAACTGGATACAAATGAAAATGAACTTTATTTCGTTCCTTATTTACATTTTTAATATAATTAAAATTATGTTATAAAAAAGTTTTTATTATTACTCATTTTGCTTAAGTGAGGTAAATCTTGGTAAAAATAGAATTTCAAGAAAAAAAGGTAAGTGACCACAACACCTGAAAAAAAAATGTATTGTAAAATTTTAAACTTCAAAATCAGAATACAAAGTGAAAAAACTTTCCTTAAAAAATTAACAAGAAATATAACAGTAATCGCAACATTAAGCCCCTTTTCAGATTTATTGAAGTCTCCTCAATTACCGTTTGAAATAAGTTTAATCATATTTCTCTCAAGTACTTTAATATTTCTTAGTATTTATTACATTTAGAATGTTTAGATGGAAGATAATTTCAAATCAATTACTCTCAGCTGGATTCGAATATGTAGGATACTTTTCAAAGTCACGCAGTTTACTTACTGTTGAACATAAATTAGACAACATAAACATGCTGAACTTCAAACATAATTAACGTGTAAAAATTAATTCAATATTTAGCCTGTATCATAACATGATGAATATTTCCTTCTATATCATAACATGAAAGGAAAGTGTGGTAAAAGTTGAACATTCGTCTCAATGATGTGTTGTAAAACTCACTAAATATAAATAAATAACTAATGAGATATTATACACAATACCTGTTACAAATTCTAAAATGTTTTATTCATCGACTTTTCTTTTAAAATTAAATAACGTTCTGCAGATTCAGTAATGAATTTTCAAATCAAAATTTTTAAAATAAATATATTATACTATATAATATAAACAATTATTACTCTCCTATTTATGGAATTCATGGGTTGGATTCTTCATAAAATCAATTTTAATAATTTTCTATCGCTATCATTCATATTAGAAATCGAAATGAGGCGTTATTTTATTATTGTTTACCGATTAATATTTTAAATGTTCCAAATATATCTGAAAAAGTTTGAGGGAAAATTGCTATCAATATTATTTTTACATGGCTAATGAAATACGTTTGATTACTCTAAAAATTTAGTGTTTTGATTTCTGCACTTTAATATAACTAATGATATTTTCATGAAACATCAAAAGTGCATGTAAATTTTATTACTGTTAACATGCTTACAATAGAATAAGTAAGATGGTTAGTTCATACAAATGATAGACCAAAGAATGGAAAATAAGCTTTCACGCATAATGTGAGAGTGGCGGTTGAGTCGCTATTTGCTACGTATTCAAATAGGTGAGAAATTGTATGTTGAGGCTTATGATGCCAGGGCTAAATCTAGCTATGCAGCTCAAAAAATATGTATATGTGATATAGACTTTCAGAAACAATAGTTAAAGAAGGATTGACAAGAATAAGGGTCGAAAGTAAAACGCTAGGACATCACTCCAGGTTGTATCACCCTTATTTACCAAAGACAGTAAAATTTACTGTTTCTACTTCGTAGTCATGTTTTGCATATTTATCCAAATAAGATAAGCTCATAAATTTTATACAGAAATATGATCGAAAGTCAACTATAAAAGTGAAACAGTATAAGAAAAGACACAAGTAAAGTAATATTATTTTAAATGTCAGATCTTAACTTATTATAGAAATATATGTTTGTTGGTGATTATATAATAGTGTTTACCACACACAAAAAAGCCAAAATTTTGTGTGTGGAAAAGCCACTGTTGAGAATGATGACCTGGTACGAAACTGAGTAATGATTTTCATTTAACCGGTTAAACAGAGGAAGGAAAAAGTTGATAGACAGTGATCAGTGATAAGTGGTCCGAATTTTTCACCGTAGATGTAAAGCCACAGCTGAATATATAAGAGTAGAATTAATCATTGGTCGAGAATGTTCTATTATTGCCGAATGCTCTTAGATCTTCAGGAGTCTCTCAGATTAGATATTCAAGACCGTATTACAAATAGGGAATATTTTACTACTAACATCAAAATCAAAAAAGGCATACAGTGGAAACGCTATCATTGAAACTAAAGCCTTGCAAATTGGAAAAAGTATAATGAGGTATGAAGAAATATATCGCTGTATATCAAGTAATCTATTACAGTAAGAGCTTGTTTTTGACAACGTTTCTCAGCAACAATTGATTTTGACTACTTGGTTCATACTGTAAATCATAGTAATTGATCTTTCATAGATTAGGTTACTTTTTCTTGGCGTTCTATAGAAGCAACTTCCAGGAGAATGGGTGATAGCCAAAATCTGTTGGAATGTACAACAGTATTATGTACATTCATTAATATAGATTTGCTATATCTTGTTAAATATTGATTATTATCTCGCCCGTAAAATAAAGGGTATCACAAATTGACATAAGGAACATAACGATTGGCAGAAACTGTTGCTTAGGTGTCTCAGTCCCTAGACTTAATGAAATTAAATAGGAATATCTTGAACAACATGTAAAATAATTATTTCCTCCTTCTTTACTATTGTAAATGAATCAATGTGAAAGGTGTAAGAGTTTGGGATATGCAAAAGTTTAGTATTTCAGCAAATTTATACGACAAACAGGAGAGATAAACGACATCTGAAGAGCTGCATAAAAGAAAAGTTGTGAAGTAGATTTCTCATTCAAAAATTGCTTTGTAAGATCGGAGTTTGCTCAGAATATTCTATCATGGCTCGAATAAGAAGAGGAAATGTCGTCAGAATGTAATAGAGGCAGGATCGTTACCTATAGAGAGCATGGTTTATCATTCCGTTATATTGCCCGTCGCACTGGTTGACTGTCCACTGTCAAGAGAATATGGAATCAATGGGTTGCTGAGGGTCATACTGATTGACATGTGAGATCTCCACAACCTCTCCTGATTAACACCGAGTGGACATAAATATTGTGTAGTCGTTCCTACAAAATCATGAACATGGAATGAAATGTGAAAAAAAAATGAATGAGTTTTCTAAAACACTTTTATACAGAATATACGTATGCTAATCAGCATAAATAATAGCAGATCTCACTAGATTAAGTCATGTTCTGTTAAAAATTATTGTTTCATTCATAGCTAATAATCGTACTTTTTTTAAAAAAAAACTAACTACTATTAACTTTAGGGAGCGAAAACTTTTTTTACAGAAAATGAAATGTATTTAACAATATATTCTAATTCAGAAAACGAAAATTTATCGTAACAAGTATTTTATACTTTCCGCTTGATAAACTTACATTGAAATTAAACTTTTTAAATTTATTAATGCGTTGTACTTATAATTACGCGAAGATCATTATAAATAAAAGATTTTTTAAGAAATTTTTTTTTTCGTAGAATACGTTATTCTTTAGATTAAAACGATTATAAATTATGTCTGAAAAGCTTAATTAGCCGATCAAATAAATTTCTTTTTTCAGGTAAATTTATTAAAAAAAAGCAAACAAATGCTCTGTCTTTTTTATAATTTTACTTTTCAATTTAAATAAAAAACATCGTTATAAGGATTTGAACATTTTTCACGAAGCAAAAGGAGAGAAATTTGGATAAAAATAATCCTTATTTGAATGTCTGAGATCCTAATTAGTAAGAATATTTTATTCTTTTACACGAAAAAAATTGGAAAATGAAACTGATTTTTCTCTTGAATTTTCAAAGTACTTACATTAATGTCAAATAGAAGTCCAAAAGTAACAGAAATTTATGGTTTCTAGTTTTTTACTTGTATAATTTGAATTAGAATTTCTTTAAAGAAAATTATAAGACTAGTATTCGTAGTGAATATATATTTTTTCTTACGCCAGATCTTTGAGAGAATGAAAAATAAATGATTGCTAAGAGCATAATAATTATCTGCACACATTTTAAGAACTGTTGCATCATTTTCTTTACTTCCTCAAATGCAATCAATTTATTTTTAATCATATTTGATGTAAGGGGAATGGAATTAAGTAAAAAGTAATATATATATATATATATATATATATATATATATATGCACATAGATTCTTTATAATATAATGATATTATTATTTATTTATTTGTTTCACCAGTTCGTGACCGCTTGAAATTAGAACTAATGTTTAAAGATTCAGCAAGTACGTACGAGACTAACATAGTTATAAGCATCGGATATGTATCATAAGTTATATTTAGATGCTTCAGTTATTCCTTAGTAATAATTAAAACATTATGATACTGCACATAAATGCAATTATCTTGATAAACATGTTCTTTGTATCACCTTTGTATATATATGCTCATTGTTTTTGTAGTCCTATATTTGAATTGCTTCTCATTTGTAAATATGTTATATTGTTAGCTTAGTTTTTTTAACTCTATTCTTTTATTTTGCATTAAATCTATAGGTGGCTCAATTTTTTATACTTTATAAAATTATTATATATTTCTACTTCCTCAGTTGCTTTGTGTTATTATTTTAATCAATTGTTTGTTGTCTTGAAACTTTGATCTTTTTTTTTCTTTCTCTCTTTTTTTTTTTGCTTAAATTATTTTTTCTGCGTTTTTGTCACAAGCGTAGTTGTATTCTCATTATTACGTAATTCTTCTTGCTCTGGATTAGTTTATGCTGAATTAGTTAGTGAATTGTCATTGGTTAATTAAGTTATCAGTTCGTAAAATTTTCAGGATTTAATGTTTATAAGCCCTTAATTCAACTTTAAATTTGCTAAAACTTGTGAATGATTAATATGTTTATTGACTAATTTCTTATTACTTATTTATTCTTAAAGTTGATTGTGAAATTGCTTATAAATCGTGCCTTTCCTTGACAAATTAATTTCCTTTCAAATTTTATTGCAGTATCATAATTACTGTTCTACGAGCTGGTGTTCAATATGAATTTATATGAGTTGATGTGGTAATTTTCAACTGGGTAAGTTTGATCCCCTTAAGATTTATTTTTCTCTCCTATAGTGAATAAAAATAAAAGAGTGGATTGTTAATAGGAGAAAAATAAATAGGCGACCATTTCATTCCGTGAAATAATTGTATTTGGTTTTATTATAATATCTTTAAAATACTTGTTGAATGAGTGAGTGAAAGTTGAGGACAGGGAACAAGGACCAATCTTATTATGCTGCTCCAAACTATATGTATCCTTCTTCTAGACAACGAAAAAAAACGTTAATTGTTTGTTGAAAATAAAGAAATATTTCGAGCTACGAAATTCCTGAATTTCAACACCAAGTTATACAGAGGTTGTTAAGCCTTGTATGAAAGAAAAGTACAATTAATGTATAATAGAACCCAAATGCCAACACTTAACTATAAAGGGTATTCCCCTAATTAGAAAAAATATATGATCATTTACTAGTATGGGATGCTATACAAATTCGCCATAAATATCTATTACACCAGTAGAATACCCCTTAGAAGTTTATTCTGTTTACGAATTATTGCCAATTTCAGGGAAGCATGTGGCCGATTTGTTCATCCAAGCAAGGAGCGCTAAGTTCACGCAAGATTCACCTCCCTTAAAGACTACCACGATAGCCTGGAATTAGTACGACTGTAGCCTGTTGAGAAGAATTTATTAAATTTTCAATTAAAAGGAAACGTTTAAAAAAATGGCTCTTGCAAGTCTATATTTTTATATTTTTTACATATTTATATATTTTACAGATAGATATAAAAGTAAATGAATTATTATTTGACCAAAGGATATAACAATAAATGATAAATAATATGTAATGTATTTTACCGTTTAAAAAACGAGAAGTTTAGGAAATTATCTGTGAAAAATTACAGGACTCATCTTACATATGGATCCGCTAATTGACAAAAAATGTAGGTACTTTTAAGTTAGCCTTGTGCAGCGATGAGTTGCCAAATATAGCTAGATTTTATCTCCTTAGTTAACTTTTGAGGAAAAATTTATAATTCATTTCATCGACAAAAGAAAAATTTTATGTTGAAAAAATTTATATCTGTTAAAGGAAAAGTATCAAATGTACACCAGAGATAATGAGAGAATGCCGTAAAAAATATGCACATGCAAATAATCATTGGAGATTCATATTATTTTAATCTTTTAATTTACATTTTAGGTGATTTGAAAGCAAACAGAAAATAATATAAGAATATAAATCTTTCCTGATATCCATACCCATTATTATTTTTGATTCCAATCTCAGAAATATTGACTTATAACTACATGCAAAGTATAAAATATTTGACTAAGATAAGTAGTTTATATTGTTTACATATTCTTGATATAAGATTTATTCTATTAAAATATTCCATTATTTTTTTTTCCTAGAAATATATTGAAAGAAGTGCTTAAAATCAATTATGCTTAAAATTATGTTAACATTTAAAGAGAGAAGTTTGATTTGGCTCTGGTTTTATCAACCTTACACTAAAAGAAACTCGAGGACTATAGGCGACGAACCTCATTCAAGTGAATAGGACGACACCTGAGCTGGCACCCCCCTCTTCTAACTTCCATACCACGCCTAGGGGAGGAAAGAGAAATCTTTCATTTTGGGCCCTGAAAGATTTAACGTGCATCAGGTTCTTCTAAACGGAGGGTCATTGGTGGCCAAGACTCGAACCCGCGTCTCAACGAAACCCGCTGGCCACGAGTCAGAAGGCATGACCACTCGGCTACCGCGGCCACTTTAAAGAGTTAAAAGAAATACAATTTGTGATATAATGCACTTATTTGTTAAATAATGTGTTTACACATTTTTAAATAGCCTTTTTTGGAATGCATTATTTCCTTAAAGTTTTTGAACAGTTCAGATCTAACATTACAAATTCGGCTGTTTCATCTCGTACTGGAAGTGAACTACGTTATATAGATAAATGAATTTCAAATATATACTTTCAAAAATGAAATGTCAGCAAAGATAAATCTTTTAAAACTTTTACAGGATTTATATAAAGTTAATTCTAAACATTTTTATAATGTAATGTAATATTTTTTCAATAAATTATAAAACTTTTACAACTATATTTTTTCTCTTTAAATACACAGTAAATTATTACTTTAAAGATGCATTGTATTTTAAGGATATCGAATAGATGGATTAAATCTTCATATGGAATGCTAATAGCAGAAGAGTATTGGAGCAATAAAGATTATGTCAGCAGAAATAAAAAGTAATTTTTTTTCCTTTCAAGTTTATCCCTATAGACGACTTTTATGAGTCAATTTTATTTATTAATACTCATATAATATTTGTTTGCATATAACAACGTAACCTTCTTACTCATTTTCACTACTCTTCAAATAAACTTTTTTAACAATATAACGCTTTATTACAGCACTTGCTTAAATTTATATTATGAAGAGTCATAGTATGGGAAGTCGTAAAGGAAGATCGTAAAGTGTGTTGAAACTCAAGTTAAAATCCATGTGTACCTAGAAATATTACAACCTACAAGTGAACACTTTTGAAAAATCTACAGAAAAATTTTTTTTTTCATGAAAATCTTTATTTTCAAACTTATTTCTTGATAGTAAGAGTTACACATAAAATAATTTTTTTCTCTAATAACTTTTGT
This sequence comes from Nephila pilipes, assembly GCA_019974015.1. NCBI lineage: Eukaryota > Metazoa > Arthropoda > Arachnida > Araneae > Nephilidae > Nephila > Nephila pilipes. Next base: position 250,059 of record BMAW01092862.1, read on the forward strand.
AGTTAAACTGTTATTTTTATATGCATTTCCATTCAAACAAGAATACTTCTCCAACAATTAGAAAGTAATAAATCAATATTGTACTTGATTAAATCATATTATATAAATTATAAAAGATATGGCTATTAAATAACGAAACTGACACTGTAAAACATTTTATTTTGATTGCATACATGTTTACTTATCATTACTTTCTATGTACTCTGCTTCTCTGCCCTAAAATTCTACATGCGAATCTTCCATTGTTCGAAACAGTTCTATCAGTTTTTTGTCAGCTCCTTCAGGACGCGTGCTACTTTGGCCTTCGCTACTTCAACGGTCTCTCAAATCTTATTCATTTTCTTGCAGATTTCACCTTGAGAAACAGATAGAAAACGCATGGGTGAAAATCCGGCGAATAAGGCGAGCGGATGGTCTAACACTTGGATGCCGTACTTAGCTAGAAACCTCTTGACAGTCATTGCAGAATGACTTGGCCTTCCTTAGTTAGATTCGTATTTCCTTTATTCTTTCAAATTATATATATTATAATGGGAGGGTCGTAATGTTGATTAGTAGTTTGACCTTCCGGAACTCAATGAAGGTAAAGATTTTCATGAATACTGAAAAAAACAATTATCATTGATTTGGATTTGGATTTGATTATTTGAGCTGTTTTTGGCTGTCGGTGAAGATGCGCGCTTTCATTGCATTGATTGGCTTTTCGTTTCAGGATCATAAGTAAAAAACGCCAATGCGTCACGCGTTATTATACTTTCATATATATTTGGTTCATATTCAATGGCATTCAAAGTGTCAGTACAAACATTTTTGTGATCTTTTTGCTGTTTAAAATTATTTTAAACTCACACTTTTTGAATGTTAAACCTGTTGCAAAAACTTGCAGTTCGGATTCATTGTTTATTCCTACAGTGATAGCAACAGTATCAATACATAAACGATGGTCAGAATGAACGAGATTACCGATTTTCTTTTTTGAAACAACATCCGTTTCCGACATGGATTGGCGACACGTGCTTGTAGCATCTTCAACGTCTTCTCGGCGATCTTGAAAATTCTTCAATATATTGAATTATTATTTTTTAAACTTCAATTAATCGAGCAATGTTGAAGTATTTTCCTCTTAGGTATCTGAAGTATTTTGAAAATTAACCCATAATTATTTCTTTAATAAAATAGTATATAAAGAAATACCAAAACCAATGTATTTCGTTTTAATTTCTTAAGAAGTTCACTGAATATTAATCTTCAGTTGTTTGTTCAAATTGCAGGAATGATTTTTATATTATGCATTTAAACAAACTGTATTTTTTTAGAAAAGATCAGGACAGTTTTTTTAATTTTTTTCTTAAAAATTTTCTTCTTTTGTTACACAAAAGGACTTGATTTAAAATATTGTGATATTGAATAATATTTCCTTCCTTTTTTTGAATTATTAGTGAAATATTCCTCTTTTCGAGCAAAAATGGAGCTATTTATTCATTTACTATTACGAAAATTCGAAGAAAAATGATGTTTTTTTTCTATTGAACTGAAAATGAAAATATTCTAAATACAAATCAATGCTTAATTTATTAATTAAGATAATGTTTTTAAAATTATTCAATTAAACCATTTACTAATTATAATGCAAATACACCAAAAATGTTTGCTTGCAATTAACAAATGTATACATACATATATATATATATATATATATATATATATATATTGCAAATATAAAATCTATATATATTATAACATAAAATTATATCTATATAAGATAAATGTTGCTTTGATTATTTTTATAATTTAAATTAATTAAGATTTCGTTTGCTTTAAAAAATTTAATAATTGTTTGTTAATTAATCAATTTAAACAAAATTATGTGTGGAATTCTTTAATATATGCTTATATAATATTTTTAATCAATGGAACAATTCATCAAATTAGCATTTTAAATCAATGGAGCAATTTAAATTTTACAATTTTTAATAACTTAGAACTAATGAGTAATATTGAACTGATTAACTAAAAAAAAATACTAAATATGATATTAATGTGTATCTAAAGTCATTTGTATGCAATGTCATAAGGGCTTAACACAAAAATTAGAATTTTTACACAATTTCATACTCATATCCCTATGAACAAATCATAAATCAGTTGAGTGACGTTAATATTTCAATAATTCCAAGATTAATTTGAAATCTTGTAGAATTTCAGTTTTCAGCAGATCGGAAACCCTTCTGCGAAATATTTTCTATAAATATCTATTACTATCGCAAAAAATGTACATGATTTTAACACATATTCTGTGGATTCTAAGGATATCTCTGAAACATGTGTTCTCAATTGTAACGATAAGACTTTTGAAGAACAAGCTGGTTTTAAATTTTGTTATTATACTTCGATGTGTGGCTATAAAATACCGAGAAAGATGTTGCAATAGAAGAAAAACGCATTCGCCAAATTTAAGCCGTTTAGCGTGAAGACTTCTCTTTCGAATTAATTGCCTCTTGATTTTGTAAGCAAATTCGTACAGCCGTAGGCTTTGTTCGCATGGAAGCTCTTTTTCTTTTTGTTTCATAGTTAAAATGATAAGTGTACACATAGAACAACGAATCGTTGTGAAATCTTATGCGAAACTTGAAAAAAATCGCAGTTGAAACTTATAATTAATCGAAAGAAAATGTATGGTAATGAATGCTTATCGGCGTGCACATGTGTTTCAATGGTACTAGTTATTTTACTGAATTATATTTTTCCGATTTATTCTAAAAATGTGTTTTAATTAAATTTCTTTAATGCTCAGGATCGGGTATCATTTCAGAAAAATAATCAGCCACAATCCATTTATAGAAATTACATTACTATGAAGGAATCACGCGAGTGATGGGAAATTCAGTCAAATGCAGATAATAATGTTGTGTACAAGTATAGGTGGATGTTGAACATTAACCTCTGAACTGCTAATTTTGTCATTTTTAAACAGCTGTATAAAGGCATATAAAATAATTTATTGTTATCTGTAATTGTTAAAATTTCAAAATATTGCATCCATTTCTCAAGGAGGTTAGATCAAATATTGGAGTTTGAACAGGATCAATGATTGCTTCTTTGAAGTGGAAAATTCTTATTGTGCAATATGGTATGTAATGCTACGGCATTAAATCGAATGTACTAAAAGCAGTGGGGACATGTGGGAAATCTTAACACTACTTATAAGATATCCTTGTAAACCGACTACCATTTGTAATTGTCTCTTTTCATTTATAGCAGTACCTTTGCAGGGAGATGGCATTGCAGGTTCGTAATAGTATTCACAACAAATAGTTATGAATGAAAAGCAGAGATTTCTTAAAGATAAGTCTGAAAAAAAAATTAGGATATAAGTTGAGAAATAAAACGCTTATTTCTTAGACATTTGTATTCACCCAAGAGTCAGAGTATTTGAACTTCTCTGAAATTCATTCTAAATACATATGAAAAGGAAACTTCTCAAAAGTTTATTATTACAGTTTTAAAGGGAAATTTTATCCAACTGTACTTTCATCGAAAAATAAACAGCCTGAGTTTCTAAAATCTCGCATTTTTTTCAAGAATAATATTAAAGATTTTAATTCTTTTTTTTAAATGTAGAATAAAAATTACTATATACATGTCTTCATTTTAATAAATTATAGAACATTCCGAAAATAAAAATCAGGATTTTTTTCCCACATTTTATCACATTTTTATAACTATAATACTCGTATCCTTATCTAAACAAGTCCTATCGTCCTTATTCTAAAAAAGTTTGAAATATTATTCAGATAATGGCTGATAATATAGTAAATACTTTTTAATGTTATGTTGTTTTTCGATGTGGTATGTCTCTTTAAATATGAGATTTTAAGACATCAGTTAATTTTATTTAATGTTAGTTTTTCTTAGTATGCCTGCGTATCATATGAATATATATTTCTTACGTAATGACTCTTATTTTAGGGAGCAAACTTTCAAAACTTTCAGCATCAAAAATTACATATGCTTATACTCTGAGAAGGTTTCTGTTGAAGATTTTAGGAGTTTCAATATCTGAATTTAATTACTTTAAAATTTCACAATTACTTGATTCCTCCAAAAATATGATTTTACACATAACAGCATATTAAAATACATTAGAAACCCTGAAACTTTTGATATAGTATTGAATTTCTTTATTCAAAAGTTTAATTGATTTAATTTTTGGCTTTCTTTAATTTTTAATTCTTTAATTTTTGACATTTAACTTCATTCAGTTCTCAAACCTGTTTTAAAATTTCTTACGGTTATTACAATTGTACAAATGGTATATATTGACTTTGTTATATGTGGGACTCACGATGTCGAAGCTGTTATCCAAGCATCATATTCGTTCAATAATTCTAAATCACAGATTATTAAAAGCAAGAAGCATACTCGCACATGCATCGTTTGTCAAATACATACAGGAATATATATTTCTTGCAAATGGGAAAGAGGGAGGTGGTATCATTGGTAGAATGGGCAACGGAGAATATGATGTCATCTAAAGAGCACTTGTCAGCTGATTTTGAGACATGAGTGAAAATCTCGCCCAAAGGAAAAGTCTGTTTAGTGTTTGCATCAAGGGTACAAAATGCCGCGAACTTTCAGAATTCGTTGTGGCTATAAATTTGAACAGAAGCTGAACGGATCTCAAAGGTTTACCACATCCGACAGAAATCAAAGATATCTGAATGCTCAGTCAGGAAATTTCGCCAGCCACAAATCTCTAATCGGTAAGGATTGGTTGATTGCTTATATATTAAGGTACTGCTTAGAGGCAATACAAGTACGAACCATACGATTTTAAGTCCCTTAAAAAAGATGATTATCTGCGCTATTATTATACTCCCCTGAATTCCACTTCATCTCAACGGGAGAATTTGGGCACATACAGATTTAATGTGCATCAGTCCCGTTACATGATGGAGTTTTAGGGAGATATGGATAGAATTCAAGATTAGACGAAAACAACTCCGTCTATGAGTTTCTGACCATCACCATTTAATATTCGTTAAGCATCTAATCTTCTGTATTTAGCTTTTTAATTTCCATTTTAAAATTTAGCATACTTTACAATATTTCAGGAAATATATTATGTGTAGTAAGCAATACTGTCCCAACCACTGTACATTACATGTTTGGTTCAATCTGATTTTTTTCCCCTCAAATAAAAAAAAAAACGTGGGAGATTTATGCGGTACAAGCAGATCTGATAGAGTATATGAATAAATGAGTGGTTGTTGACTTCCAGGTTATTTACGAAAACCGGAAGAAGTTATGGAAATAGTGTACTAATGTACAATGGGAATGAAGGAAAAGTCAAACGGAGTGTTTTAAATATTTCAGTCAGAATACTTAATTGGAAATCTTGCATGTTTGTTTGTATCTGATGGCAATGAAAGTAAAGTCATAAGAGCACTTTTCTTTGTATGATTTCAGTCCCGATACTTAATTGAAAACTTACATATATGTAAGTATCTGTTATCATAATACATATAAATTGTTAAATGTTGGAGATTATTTTTATTTCATTTTTCTTATACAAGTGAACCGTGTTGTATTAAAATAATTTTGAAGATGTATCGAATTTCAAACAAAACTTAAATTCAAAAATTTTCAGAAAACCCTAATAATTTTAAAGGAATTATGAATTAAGTATTAAATTTGTTAATTATTTTACTTAACATTCAAGAGATTTACTTAAAGTATATGATCATAAATTATCTATTCATCTGCTGTGGAGATAGAATATTAAATATAAGATCTTTTTTTTCCTGTAAAAAAATGAAGAGATATTTTTCTTACTAAATAATAAATGTAGGAAATAGTGTTTCCTTACAAACCTCTTATCATATTTAGCATATTTTACGCGGACATATCATATTTAATTGGATAAATAAATTATATAACGAGTAGAGAATTTCGAAATATGAAGAATGGTAAAACATGCATATAATTTAAAATGAACAAAATATAAATTGGAACTGTATAATGTTTAATAACATTGTGTGCATAATATAATATCCTTTGAAATTACCCATTTTTATGAGATTAAAATTGATTCTTAATAATTACAAACAACAACTTTAAACTGAAATATATCACTTTATGTAATATATATATATATTATTTTTTTAAATCTCCCTCTCAATAAAAAATACCTGGTATCAGAAATTCAAATCCTTCTCAAAAAAATATTCATGAAATTATTTAGTCTCTGTTTAAGTGTACTCATTTCACTGCATTCGTATAAGATTAAACAATGTTGCTATTTTATTCTGCAAAATAAGTTTTTTCAAAGTATTCAAATTTGTTAGGAATTTGTATTTACGAAAACATTTAATTTTCTATAAGAGCTTAAGCAGGCTTCAAAATAATGTTGTTCGATTAATTGTAAAGAGTTTAATTTTCAGAAAAGGTTTTGGGTATTTGTATTTTCTCTTTGAAAGAGCGAGAATATTTTTAAAGGATTTAATTAATTTAAATATTTGTAGTCATTTAAATAAGATATTATTCTATGCCTGTGATCTAATGAGCTTATTCGGTAGCTCATTTTGTAACATAAAGTCAAATAAATCAAATAATTTTATAAAAGGTATGTTGATGGAATAATGAGATAAAACTTATTTAGATTAATTTGATTTATAAGAATGTTACTTTAACGCGAAAAAGAAAGAATGAGGTATTTTCTTCTAACACAAAGCAAGGAAAGGTGACAATTATTTTATTGAATGAAAGAGAATGATGCGATCACTGTTTTTAAGAAAAAAAAAATGTTTTAGAACTCCGTAACGGAGAATTGGAAGTAATTAAAGGACACAAAAATGAACCGGAAAATAAATAAATAATTTAAATCACATAGTAAGTAATTTGCAACATTCTTGGGGCATTTTCTTTTTGAAAAATTCATTAATTCAGGAAAAGAATGGATTTACAAGTAAGCTACATGAAATGAATGTGATTTATCTTTCTATTTGAAACTTCTATTTCTTAAACTACGTTAAATGAATTATAAATATCACACTGACTTGAATAACAGTTATTATTTTATGATCTAAATTATTTAACTAAGGTTTTCTTTAATCTTAAGTTTTCAAATTTTGGAAATTTTTTTATTGTAAACACGCACAACAATTTTCTTAGAATGAAGCTATTGAAAATGAGATATAATTTAACTTCACAGGTTACAATTAAGTCATTTAGTCTTTTAAATGTAATGCCTTATTTTCCAATATAATTGATTGAGAAATTACAAATTTGACATTTAGTAGTTTTAAGTATGTGACCTCTGATATAGATTTCATACAACCAAGCATGTCAAAATCACATAACTTGATACAGTTTTTCTATCATGTCTAATGTTGTGATATGAAAAAATATTTTGAAAAAAATATTTATTGAATAAATCATATATTGTATAAAGATATAATATATTCCAGAGCCACAAAATGTTAAAAAGTTTTAGTTCACTACAGTATTAAATAAAGCAAAGTATTGGTACAAGTAAATATTATAATACTTTATAGAGTGCTGAGTAATCAAGAACATAGAAACATTTATAAGTTATTAATGATTTTTGTTGATTATACTTAGGAGCTTATTAGTGTAACAGCGAAATTTTCCCTCCTGTGTCCTTCGGATTATTGTTTTTTTTTTATTTTCGTGTTCTCTTCTACTAATGTATATTTGTATCCCTGTATTTATCCTATATTGATGAGAAAATTGAAAGAAGTATTTTAGAAAAAAATGTCGTGATAATTTCTAAAGCTCTTAGTATCGAATAGATTAAATATTTTCAGTTGAAATAGTAGCAATCTAATTTGTAAGCAAAAGTAATAAAAACATTAAAGTCGAACAGCTTTGAATTTAAAAGCAAGGCAATATTTTACCAACAAAATTTTACACAATTTAATTTCCCTTTACCATCATAATATTATTTTAAATTTTATGTTAACAACAATAGAGTTATTAAAATATCTCACTCTGGTTAAATCTTACAAATGTAATTGGATTATTTTCATAATTTATTTCTATCGGAAAATTTATTTCTATTGGATTACAAACTTTCATGTCCAATTTGAAACCAAATATATACAGCACTCTTTCATAAAAACATTATTTATCAGGAAATAACAATTCTCCAGAACTTTCTATAAATATCTTCCAACGATATACTCGTTTTTGAATTCATTATTTTTTGTAGAAACTGCGTGTTTACACTTTAAAGAAAATTCTATGGTAGTTGTTGACTTCTTCCATTGAATGATTTTCTTGGTCATATAAATCATGTTACAGCGAATGAAAAAAAAAGATCAAAACGAGAAAGGAATTAGTCAGAGAGTTACTGAAGGACTTCCCTTTTAACTCTAGAAAAACTCAAGTTTTTCTAGTGTATGTTCATCGATATGGGGTCTAGAGTCGTCATGGTGAAAAACGATGCTTTTAATCTTGACTAGATTAGGACATTTCGCTTAGAAACCGACATTTCTCTTATTGAGTTACTCACAGTACTTCTCCGTTATAATCGTTGGACCATTGATAATAATTCATAAGGAATTCCAAAAAAAAACATAACACTTTCTGGAATAGAATTTAGATTTTGCCATAGATTCTGTGTTTTCACTGCATACTTTCATCATTTTTCCTTTATATGTTATTATATGCATCCCATTTCTTATCTCTAGTTAAGATTTGATTGAACGAAGATTGGTTTTGTTGACTGAAGAGGAACAAAATAATCTTAGAAATCCAGTTCAATTTTTGTTTCGTTTTGTCAAAACGTTAGAAGCTTATATATCTAGTTTTAACATTAAAAACTCAGCTGGAGAGAAGACCAGGCCTCTGAGAGAAAATAGCCTATCCTCGGTCCCTTAATGACTGAAGCGAAAATTTCTTCCCTTCACTGGGAAGTCCCATATGTCAATTTTCGCTGCATATAATATTGTTTAGGGTTTCAAAGGCGGAAGGGTAAGCATTTGACCGATTTTTAGTCAGTGATCATTCACGAGTAAGAAAGATCCCAATATTTGGCACAGTAGTGAATCGAAAACCTTTTTCCATATTCCTGGTCCCCATTTTTAAAAATGCATGTCTTCTGTAAGTAAATAAAAATGCCTATTTTCTAGAGTTTGATGTATAATATTTTAGAAGTGTTAAGAGAGTAAAATTCAAGTGAATGGCTTATTGAATAACTACATACATATTTAAAAAATACTATATTTATCACTTTTATTTGTTTCAGGCTCGTGATAATAACTATTTATGACCGAGCTAATTTGTGTACAAATATGAGCAAGTAAGATTTAAAAAATATTTTTCAACTCAAATGAATATGTTTCAAAGCTACTGAGTAAATCACAATTACAAAAGGCGTATGCAAAACTCTCAACTCATTTTATATATTCAATGAAAGAAGTTGTGTATCATTTTTGATATTACAAGTATTTTTTGATTACTTATTCATAATATATATATATAAAGTTTTGAATATTTCTCGCCTCAAAAAGTAACTAATATCCTAAATTGAAAAAGTTATTGTAAGTAACCTTCATCGAATTTTCGATTTCTGTTTGCTTGAAAAATTTCAGGGTCTATCGTAAGAAATTGAAGAAAAAACAAGAAAAAAATCATGTATCATGAACAGTATAAAATTAAGGAGTACTTACTTTTATAAGCGAAACTGAATGTTCCTAAATGTCACCAATAATAAGAAATAAACACACACTGTGAAAACGTTTGTAAAAGATATCCCCATAGAACTAAGAATAATGATAACATAATCATAAGAAAAAGGTAAAAATTCTTCTGAAAAATGGGTTGGTGAACTGTTGCTGAATAGCTATGTACAGCAGTTGTACCGTAGCGAAAGTAAATAAGAAAATATATTTTGATACAGCATATGTACTATCGAGTTCTAAGGTTTAAATATAACTGTGTTGCTTCACATGTTGAAATCTGAAAGAAATTGCGAACGTATAGTCTTTCATCTACGTTTTCTAGGGATATTCTTAGATTATTATTCCCTAAATCACGAATAAAATCACTATCGATGGGAAGTTTATCCTGTAGACTAGGGGTATCGAGGCATTTTGCTTTCCTGGGCCGCATTAGAAGAAGACATATTGTTTGGGGGCCCAAAGGAATCCAAATAATAAACACTACTAATAGTTTGTGAGCAGAAAAAGTATAATAGTTAACATACTTAAGTAATATAATAAAATAATTTATATTTCTTCTTTTTCTAAATGCTGCAACATAGAATAAAATGAGCAATGTTTTATACATCTAATATGATATTTTTGCGTAACATTTGATAACAAATTTTATCGGAACAAACATAGATAGAAACATAAATTAACGACATATTTGACATAGAAATTTAGAAACTAATGCACATTAATTTCTGGATTCATTGAAATGGTTAGAAGTTTGCAAGCTGAATTTAACATTCCTATAATTTATTCTTGAAACCAATTTCTCAAAAGTGTATGCGATTCCAAAAATAACGATAATAATAACGGATCCAATAAAGAGACTAAATCGAATTTCTTTTTAAATTGGATGACAGATTACGGCTGACCATTTGAAACTTTTATGGTAGCCAATCTATAGATTGTAAATGGAGTCTCAGAAATATATTAAATTTAACGTTTGTTTATCTTTTCTAAAATTTTGAAATCTTCTTTAATTTTTTCGTATAAAAGCAAATTTTCGGATTTTGAACGATGAACTTATGAAAAAGGAAAATTGTAAGCATTTACTTGGGTTCTCTGATTTCAAATATATTTTGTAACTGATTTATGTTTTGAATTACCTTATTAATAAGTAGTAATTTAATTTGAAGACACATTTTAAACTCAATTAATTGAGTCGACAAATTTACCAAAACTGCAAGCCATTTGCAATCATTTACTTTTTAATCATTTAACATAACACATTAAGTTCTTTTAAAACACTTTGCTTTTGATATAATAAAAATTTGCTTTCATTAAGAACGTCTTAAGGCTTTTTTTTAAAAAAAACGTTTCAGTCTTAACCCTTTCGAGACGGCACGCCTTTGCGTGAGTCGTTTCTTGGGGACGGAGGAGAATCGAAAGGAACTGTCGCCCGGGGCGGAGTTTTGCGTCACTAAGCCTAACTTTAGAAATTACTTTGAGAAAAAGTTTTCAGAAGCGCAATTGAAATTATTTCGCAGTTTTAGTGACAAAAACATCAATAAACTTAAAACTAATAAAAAAACATAAGATAATGTATATTTACAAGACATAACAAAACTTAATGTGAAGACCGAATATCATAATTCTCGTGGTCCTGTTTTGTCCATTTAAGACAAAATGTCCATTTGAGAATCACTAGAAATATTCATTTCAAACCTTAGAGAAAATTAATCACTCTCACCATTAATTGGCTGGACGACCATGTGAATATATTCTTCTGATAACCAACGCTCTCTAGCAATTATAAATTAGAGTCAAGGTTTTCCGAAATAAAAAGGGAAGTAACTAAATACATGCAGAAGCAACGCAAAGTCAAACAGTGCTGACGGTACAGCTCTAAAAAGAAAGAAATATAAAAAAAACATAGCAAAAGCTAATAAAAAACATTCGATGAAAACAAAAATATGAATGTACATCACATGAAAATTCAAAGAGTCGAGTTCAGTTTGTTTACATTACGCTTTCCCTCCTTCCCCTACAACATTTGGTAAGCGAAATACTGAATTAAGACAAAAGCAGAAAAAACTGAAAATCACGATCTTAAAACTACTATTCAGTTCAAAAGTAATGGACACAGGGTGCCATCTAGAGACAGTTAGAAAACGTTTCACTGCAGAATGCGAATATGCATCATTCGATCCCTGAGCTCATTCTCAAATGATGCGTATTTGGTACGTTCGGCCGTTAACGACGATTGCGAGTGATGCGTATATGGTAAGTTCTTCCAGCAAGGTTTAACAAAGCCAACTCCTTAGTTAAGAAAGAAACTTCATTTATTAACACTTCACTTCTGTAACTTCACGTCTGTCACTTCATTTCTGTAAAGTGCAAAACATAAATTATTAAAACAGGATCCCAGTATTAAAGAAATTCCTTTAAATTGGCGATGATTCAGGCCGGAGCCGTAATAAATTTTACAATATTTAAAATGAATTGCTTACCAAAGCTCATTTATAAGCATTACTTCATACTTTATCTTGGTGTAATGCAACAAGACTACATAAAATTACAGTTTTTTGGACATCAATGGTATCGTCTTCTATTACTTTCCGGTCCTTTTTTTTAAACTATGACAACTATAGCACTCTGCGTAGTTACACCAGATATGTTGGCAAGAGACAATGAAATTCGCGTTGATGTTTGTTCTCTGATGCATTTAAATTTCTCTTCATTTTTGTAACTTTTAATGATATACTAAAGAAATCATTACATTAGTTAAATTATGATCGCCATTAATATCGCTAACACAAAAGGCAAACTGAGTCATATTAGTAACATGAATACTCTCAAACATTACCAAAGAATAAATTGTAAGACTACAACTTTTCTTTTCAGATCCTTTTCAAGAGGTTTTCTAAGATCGTCAGTCCTCCTGTCAATAGTTTGATGATACAAACCAATTATAGAAATATCGTGAATGTTATCAGAGGGAAATATATTCGCCTCGTTTCTCATGCATTGCTTAATGAACTCATCATTGTAAAATAGCTTTGATTCTTTGGGAGATTAAAACTCCGAATACAATACGAGTTTTTATGAAAAATTTCTTCTGAATTGTAACATTAATGAAAACCTATTGTTGAGATATAAAGAATGTTATAGCTATTTGGTATTTACGACACTCTTCTTGATACGCAAAGAATTTTGAGGCTAGGTATTGCAAGTAATACCCTTTCAAATTATCCTTTTTGAATACAGATATAAGAACATGGGAAATTAAACAGAGTCCACTCCCCGTTCTTTCCTTCTTAGACCACTTTTCATTTAATAATTTTTTTACCGTTATATTATCTTTTTTTTTTCTTAATTTCAGAATTCTGGTGGAAAGTGGAGGCCATGTTAAAATTTCAAAATTTTCTAACTATTTAATTTATTAAAGCAAATCTAAGGATAATAAATATAAATAAAGGGTATTATAAATTTATTATGTAAGAGAGAATAGGATACCGAATTCATTGGACCAATAAGGATTTAAAAATATATTTAATTGAAATAAACAAAAGATAAAAAACAATGAGCCAATAACAATTTCTTTGTAAACATTCAATTTTTAGAAACATTTTAAATGCCGTACAGGTCTCTGCCATATAACTGCTTGCAAACTGTGTAGAAATATCCAAAAATGTGACATATCGAGCAATGTCTGATTGATATCATGGTCGATTTGATTGCATCAGTAAACGCAGGCAAAAGTAAAATGAAGGATATGGGTGTAGCTCTTGCTTTTCATTTTGGGCTCTCCAGATGAATAATGCCAGTTTCAGATAAAAACGAATGTCACGGAATGTATCAGATCATACTTTTGAATAGGAATTGCTTCTCTCTCGCTTCAGACTTATTTACTTCTTTCTAACAAGGCAATATTTCTACGATTCGAGAGTTTGATCTTGTTTAGATTTTTGTTTTTAACTAAAGTTTCATGTATAGACTCTTAAAAATATTTTATTATTAATTTCTTAAATATTTTATTATTTCATTATGATATGTGTTTTGTATATATCTCCTGGCTTTCAAAGGTATTTTTCTTAAATTTTTATTTGTTTCTGATTTTCATTTTTTTTGAGTTCTTTAATTATTTTTTACATAGCATTTATATGTATATCGTAAGTTAGGTCTGTAAATTTAAAATAATCCAACGGAAAGTATTTTAAATCAGTTGCAGAATTTAAGATGTTATAACTCATTTCTTATTGTATTATTTGATTCCATTGTATTATTTCATTCCATTAAATCGTTATATTATTTCATCATATATCTTTCAATTTATTTTTATTGTGCACATATATATATAAATATATACATCGTCATGAAAAGTCTGGGTGTATAATACGAGAAAATTAAGTCAAATTCTGAGAATAATGACATATTGCGCTTTATTCACAAATATTTAAGAGGACATACAGATAGCAGATTTTGGACAACATAGTGATACGGGAAAAAAACAGCACTTACGCAGCTGAGCAACACAAAGACATACATAACATCACTTATAATAATGTTAATCTCATCAACTTTTTAGTCCTCCCATCACTCAAATCTCCACAATATTACTTAGCAACCGAAAGGCAGTGTACAAAAACAGATTTCTCGCTTTCAGCGCCTTTGTGTATTAAATTCTCTTCTGGACAGGTCAGACATCTCATGGGAAAATTCAGGAAAAGTTTGCTACTTTCTTATTAGTCGATATTTCACTTAAGTTCCAGCACTTTTGAGAAATTTATATTTATCTCCAAATTTTCTATGATTTTTACCAAATCTCCCTTTTGCTGACAAATAACATTTTTTCAAATATCTTTCTTCCTTCATAAGACGAACGTGGCCAGGAAGCGTCATCTCCCTTTCGTAACATTACTCCAAATTATCAAAGACCGTCATCCCGGCAATCTCATCACCTCTCTCTATATCTACAACGAATATCAGTTACCTAATATGGAGATAGCCAATTAACCCTTAAACGGTTAGACAACTCATCAGTTTTCGCTTTCTTCTTACGAGTTGTGCTACAATCAAAATTCACTGAAACGAGCAGCCGTTATCGCTCGAGTAGTTTTTGAAATTGTCACCCCTTTTCTAATGCCAATGCAGTTAGTTTTCTCGGCTTTGAAAGATAGTCCTTAGTGAAAAAAGTGCAATATATGAATGTAATATTTCGAAGAATCATAAGTAATGTTTTTAAGTAATTCAGTATTGATAAATATTATAAATATTTTTTTTGAACCCATAAACTAAAAAATCTAAATAAATACACCCAATTTAAGACTTTACAGAACATTTAATTATTATATTTACTTAAAACTTATTTAGTGTGTGAAACACTTTAAAACACTGAATTATTCATCATACATATATAGTCATAAAATTTATTTTTCATCACAGTTATCTAGCTTTCGCTTTTTTGCCACTTCAGTAACAAACTCCCGCGAAATTACGCAAGAAAAAACACTAGATCAGAAATATTTTCCCTGGTGATGCAAAAAATTTAACCTTACACACAATGTCATCTAATATACTATCAAATTAAATAAATTTTGTAATGGATATCATTTTTTATACAAACAAAACCGAGTAATATACGCGGACAAACTCAGCTTGTCAACTCGCATCGGGGATAAATGTTCCTAGACGAGTAGGGCTAGTTATCACACATTTGAGTAGAAACACTTCGGACGAGCTGAACACGCCTTTGAGGGCTATCGAGCTCTATTTAAATACGCATTGGGCTCGTTTATAATCAATAAAGAGTTAACGTGATCAACTTCTGGCAAGGCATTGGATAACATCTGAATTCTGTAGACAACATAGTTGAGTTTCTGGATGATAGTATAAGGTCCTTACCAGTTCTATTATAGCTAGATTTGTACTGGGGTCTTTCTGTCACTTCAGGTTATACATCCAGACTTGAACATCCTCCTTAAAAAAGGAATCTATAGAGCTGGAGTATTGACAAGTCTTCATTCATTCACTGTCCATTTTTATTCTGTCTTGAACCTTTTTCCAAACTTGCCTCTAAATAAATCAAGAACTCATTATTAGGTTGACCAAAGAGGATATCACAGCATTCATCCATATATAATATCTTCTGGAGTCCACACGATTATCTTATGTCACTAAAGAGAAAAATTGGGAAAGGGACATCCTGATCTGTCTGATTCTTTGAAAGAAATTAAGACAGATAGTTTAAAATTATTCGATTAAGCCTCTCGAGCATGATTACATTTTCAGGATGTAAAGTTGCTGTCGGAATCTTCAAGGTTTCCAAGAGTTACCATAGATGAGAAAAGATGACCGAATTAAAATTTTTATCTAGATCCGAATTTAACATAATAGACACACTAAAAATTGAAATCCAGCTTTGGACGAGTTTCTCAGATATGCTCGAGGCTTCCTGATCTGTAATGGAAAATGCTTCTGTCTACTTGTTAAAATAGTCCTTCGTTTCTAGGACATATCGATTTTCATTTTACCGTCTTGGAGACCTTTAGTAAACTATGTGCGTTGCGGGGTGTTAGTCACTCGAAATATATGTTTTATGGAAACGGCCCTAAAATATCCAAATACATTCTTTTGAATGGTGCGCCCCCATCGTAGCGCTGTGAGTGACATTTTTTGTTTTGTTTGGGGTTTTTCCACACATTGGCGTGAAGTGGTTTACAAGAGGACCAATTTTGGTTTTTATTAAAAGTTTTCACAACTCCAAAATGAACTCTACTTCTGTTATAATGCAATTCTTGTAGAAATTCTTTAATTCTGTTCATCAGAAGAATTAATTTCCATAGAAAAGAGCTTCCTTCACTATTTCCACTCATTATATAGTAAATCATCTTTAATCTCTAAGGAATTACAAAGAGTATAATGATGTTTTGTAGCAAGAGTGATTTCGTGCCAAGGTAGTCTATCCTCTTAATTTTTTTTTTTCTGCAGAATTAGCCTAATAGAAGTATCTCATTTGAAGTCCAAGGATTTCCATTCCGAATTTTTCCTCGATGTTCGTGCAATGTTTACAATTTTCTTTATATAGAGTCCTTCAATGAGATTATCTGCATTTCCGTGTAAGACTCCTTTGGGATGCTTGATTTCAAAATCATACTCTTGAACACTTTGGATTCAGTAAGCTATCTGAACTTCAGGTTACTTAAAATTTAAAAGCAATCTCAAGGAAGTATTATCAGTCCGGAGAAGAAATTTCTTTCTTTGGGGATAAAGATGAAAATGCACTATATTTTTAATGATAGCTATTATAATTCCTTACTGATCAAACAATAATATCCTTAAAGCTTAATCAACCTCTTTCTGGAGTGGGCGATGACCCGTTATTCATTTCAAATTTTCTGAAATACCATGGCTCCCATCTCTTCATTACTAACATCCGTATCCAAAATGGTATCTTTGCCATTTCAGGGATAAGTCAAAACTTTAGAAGTTGTCAAAACCTGCTTTACACTGTTGAAAGATTCTTCGCCTTCTTTTGTCGAATTAAAGTTTGATTTAGCTACACTGTATGTATGTATTGGTCTTGTTATTCTGTAGAAATTTCTAACAAAACGACGATAATAGATTCATAGTACAGGGAAACTTTGGATATTATGTACTATCTCTGGATGAGACCAATCATCTACTGACCTAATTTTCTCTTGATCGGTTTTAACTCCTTCCGCTGAAATAACATGACAAATATAAGCAATTTCTTTTTGAAAGAATCTGCCTTTCTTAGGGTTTAACATTATATTGGTTTTCTGCAATCTCTAGAATACTTCACGAATATTATATAAATAATTTTCAAATGTTTGACTGACTATCATGATATGATATAAATATACTACTAACATTAGATGAAAGTCTATGTCAAACTGCCTAATTGTTCTTTTAATTCAGCCAGGGCCTTACAAATTTCAAAAGGCATAACCTTACATTTCCAATGTACATCTCCGGTGGTGAAGGGTGTTATTTCTCTGTCTTCTGTTCGGATCTCCACTTGCTATTATTCACGTTTGAAATCCCATTTTGAGAGTCATTGGTGTATATTTAAAGAGTCCAGAGTATCCATCATTAGATGTGGAAGATAAATGTCTGTTACCGTGATGTCATTTAACTTCCGTTAGTCAACGTAGAAGCATGACGAAACATCTTTTTTCTTAACAAATATAACAGGCAAAACTCAAGTTCTTACATAATCTTCGATTTTTCCATTATCCATCATCGTTTTAACTAGTCGATAAGTTTCCTTTTCCTTTGCAAAAAGTAAACGTATAGAATGGTCTTGATTGGCGGATAATTACCTGTATTAATTATTTGTTAAGATATAACACATCGATCAATAACTCCCGAGTCTAACATTGAAAACAACATTTTTTTTGCAAATTTTTTTTTTATTCATCAACATAACACCTTTTGTTAATCACCTTTTAGGGTGATACAATCGTTCCAACGCTTTTCCAAATCTTTTTTTTTTATTATTTTTTTCCAATTTTTTTTTTTTTTTTTATTTTTTTATTTTTTTCTCGCAAGAAATCTTTTTTTTGCGAGTAAATAGCGATAAACAGCTTTCTGAATCATCGACTCGTTGCTGTTTTTGTTCTATCGAAAGCAATCGCGGCACCCACTTGGAAAAAACCTTTTTCACTTCACTTCAAAAACCCTTTTTCATTAAATACACTTCCATATGATATCTGTGTCATCTCAGCAATCTCACGGAGCTTCACTTTACGATCTTTCATTATAATTTTTGTCACTTCACTCACATTTTCCGGTGTAACGGCTTCCACAGGTCTACCCGAGCGTTCCGCGTCATTTGTGTCGGTACGACCACGTTTAAACTCGGCAAACCACCGACAAATCGTTGATTTTGATGGACAAGAGTCCAAGCAACATTTTTCAATCCATTGTTTTGCTTGCACGGTGTTTTTACCCATTAAAAAACAATGTTTTATCCGAACACGAAACTCGGTTTTTTCCATTTTTTAAACAAACTACAAAACGACTTTACTCCAACCTCGATAACTCAGCTGTTTCTGGTCCGATCGACTTAAAATTTTGACACGTTTCAAGCAAAGGTTAGTACTCTAGAAAGACCTGGTTACTTGTTTACTACGAGTGCCATCTCTGGGTTAGTCTCGGGAGTTATTGATTGATGTGTTATTGCAATGGCTGAGATCAGCGTCAAAAGTTGGGGGAAAGTCCAGGAAATACTTTCGATAATAGTTGTTCCGTTATCCGCTGCTCTTCATTAAGTCTTTTAAGGATTTCCTTGATTGATTGAAAATTTCATAAGTCTAAAAGTCCATGTGGTGGAGCTGTAATATTCTCTGCAGGCTTACATTTCGCAGTAACAATTTCTTTTTCCACAGTCCTGAATTTATTGTTCAAATTCAGAACTTTAACAAGAATAGTGACCCTTTTCAAATCAATGAATGTAGCCATTACTAGGACTATTTTTTAGAGAACTTGGTCTATTACTGCATATTTGAATTGTGTAGAAACTTTGGAACTCATTGTATAAGACGTTCTGAATTTAGAGGTATTTAAGTCAATTTCTTCATCAATACAGATCATAACTTAGAACACTGTACTCTGTTCAAAAACAAAGGGATTTCCTCTCCCCCTGTACTTATCTCATTTTTCAAAGTTTTACAGGGAAATTAAATTTTTGAAGAAATTCCTGGCCCAGAATATATGAATCGAAGGTGACAACAATTACATATACTCTATGTTGAAAATTTTTGGAGCCACATACTCTAAATGCATCCAATTTACCAGGCACCTGGGCCTATTTAGCGGTTGCCATTTTGAGAGAAATTTTAGGAGCCACATAAAAAAACTTAAAAGTTGCATATTAGCAAATGTGTCCACCGACATGAAACATCCCAAACAGATTATTCCAATTAGAGTTAATTTTTGTCTGTGTCAAATGTGAAGACTTTTAGTCATTATTCATGGGTTTTATTCAGAAAAGGAAGTCTTTCCCCACAAGGCAGCCTTTAAGTTATAGTTTCCTTTCAAAGATGTAATCAATTGGTATTCTCCCTGTACGTGTTCTAGTTTATTACACTTCCCACCGTTCAAGTTCGGATGTCACCGAAACAGCATTTCTCTTCTTCATTCCACGATTATTTCATAATTTTTTCCAATTTGTGGAAATTATATTCAAATGTATCGTCCTATTCTTTACTGGTATATTCTCCTATTTCTGTTGTTCTTACGTATCGGGACATCTTTTAGCATTGGAAAGACGGCTGCTGTCATTTTGTCGGTTACGTAACTTTTAATATGATACGCTTTTAATTTTGATAACAGGTTTCTCTAATTTCATGACTTTTATTAATTTTACGTGAAATATACACACACATGTACAGACATTTATTTTTCGGTAAAGAGGGGAAGAAACTTTGTCGTATAACAAAAAAGACGGAAAGTCTGTTGAGATCTATAATTTAAATCACAAATCCATATTAAAAACGAACTATGTAATAAACATAATAAATTAATTAATCAATAAAAATAAATTGTTATCTGAACTGAAAGGAGAACCTTTATCTCTTATTCTCTCCTCTATACCTTTTCTCAATCCTTTCCCAAACGACAGATATTTACATAGGAAATGTTAAGAAGTTAATTTCAAGTGAAACTCTTGTTTATTCAGCCACATGGATAGTACTCTAAAGAAAGGTAATAAAGAACAAATTATATTATTTGAGTAACATTCGACATTCAGTGGATCACAGGGCTTATATTAAAAGTCTTGGTAATTGTTCAAGTTTTGCATGAATTACATAAACATGAATCAGAAGAAGAAGAAATACTTCAGTAGGATGATAATTTTTCATCACAGAAAATTGATTCTGATTCTGATTCTGAATTTGATGACGAAGTATAAAAACAGGTTTCAGTAACTGAAATTAAATCTACAAATATACCTCTAAAAATAAACGAAAAAGAAAGAAGACTAAAAACAATGCTACATTACAAAAAGCTTCTGATGTGGAACCTACATAAAGTAATGAACGGCACACTATGAACATGAATGCTTAACTAAAATAAACCTAGTTGCTGGGGCTTTTCAGCTATTAGTAGGTAACTAAATGAGGAAAATATTTTGGGGGTATTCTGACAAAGAAGCTCGAAGACAACTGCAAAATGAAAACTGGTCGATGACATTGGAAGAGTTAGGTGCCTTTCTAGCTCTTGTGTACGGCTGAGGTACATATTGCACCAAAGAAATATCTGTCAGTAATTTATAGAATAAGACGTGGGGCCTACTTTTCTTCTTGATACCTTACCACGAGATAGATTCAAGGAAATAATGAAGCATATGAAATTTCAAGAAAATCTATAATATCTCAAAGATTACAAAACAATAAATTTGCTCTACTTCCCATTGTTTGGGATCGATATTCGTATAAAATCGGATGTCTTACTACCAATTTTTAAAAAAAATATATAACAATTGATGAGCAATTATTTCCGTCTATAACAAGATACCTATTCTTATTATAAATACCAAGTAATCTTGATAAATTTGATATTAAATTTTGAAATGCAGCAGATGTGGAGTCAAAATACAAGCGAAACATAATTCTATATGTAGGAAAAGATAATACTAGATCGGACAACTTATCACTTTCTGAATATGTCGTTTTACGTCCAATGAAACCATTCTTGAGCAAAAGCAGGAACGTCACTACGGATAACATTCTTACTGTTCTTACTTTTACTGAAAAATTGACGACAAAAAATACTATCATTGTCGGCAGAATGAAGCAATCAAGGTGGGGAATTTCAGACACTGCAAAATATTCAAAGTATCCACTTTAATCTACATCGTGTGAGAAAACCAGTGATTCCTCATCAATTATGTATTAACTAGGAGATAATTCAATAATTTAGTTCTAAACACTCCACAACACACTATTAGGAAAATAGATACGGAAAAAAAGTGCCCGAAACTGTGACATTTTATAATTCTAGAAAGAATGGTGTAGACAATTTTGACCAAATTACACGTACTTATTTTATAAAATAACAACATTGAAGATGACAAATGTACGTTTTCTACAATATTATGGATTCAGCTACAATAATAGCATAGATTGCGTACAAAAAGGTACTGGAAATACTATATCTAGAAAAAAAATTTTGCTTTAATCTTCTGCAGAACTACGAAAAAAATCATGAAAAAATCAAAGCCGCCAAACGCAGTGTTTCTCAAATTTCTAGTCAGATATCGAATTCAAAAATTTATACATTATACCAAATTAGGATGTGTATTAAAAAGTGAACAGCATATAAATGTTGCAAAATTAATCGATGTGTGTGTGTTAAATGTAGTGCATCTGTAAAAAGTATTTGTATTGAAAGTAAAATGTAATTAGGATATCTCACTTATATATCATTTACTAGATGTAAGAAAAACAGTCATTGTATCCTTTATATCAATAATTCAACTATACCAAATATAATTTTCCACATTTCAATTTGATTTTTTTTATTTACTGCCATGCTTGATTTTTGAAAAAACTCAATTTAGTAAGATTTTGTTTCATATGCAAATAATTTGTTCTTTAAAATATTTTATTATTGACTTCAGCGTGTATAAATACTCAAAAATAAATTCATAAAATTATAAAAATACCATTTCTTGTTTTAAAATATTTATATTTTTGATAACTTTTAACAAAAATTGCTTTCATATATTTTACTTTTGATTTTATTTCTTCTTGCCCTTTAATTGGTCATCCGCCTTTTTAGTAAAAGAAAAATTCCCGTGTTCCCAGTGTTAAATAGTTTTGGCAGCTTAATACTTCAGGCAATATGCCAGAGCTGATTTCATATCCTTCGCGTGCATCGTAACCATTGAATGCTGCGTATCCTCGTTTATAATAGTATTGTTGAAGTACTGCACTTTTTTGTGAACATTCCGGGTACACTCGGTGTAAGCAAAGCTCATAAGTCACTCGACGTCGGCGGCTAATACCTAATAACTTTCTTTAGGATTTTGATGTCTCGTTTTCAGTTCAGGTCTGTAAAATTGGGTTCAGATTACTGTCACCAAATGGAGATTCTGAAGTCTTTTCAATAATTATTAGGTCTATCAACTTATCACCTGGTATTGCTGTAGGATCTCCACCACTGATCCTTGGCGATAGTCTACAAGTTGGCAGCCCTACACAAAATCCATCTCTCTTAGTAAACCTCACAACGTTAAACTGTGTTTTGTAAACTTCCCATGATGTTTGACCTTCGTATGTCAAAAGTTAGACACTTGGCCATTAAGATATAAGTTTTGAGCTTGCCAGAAGATTGATTCGTTTGATCTCAAGATCACTTAGCCATTTCTCGATATCATATATATTCTTTTTGACTCCGTCTTTTACTCTCTCTCTGAATCTGTCTTTAAACTTTCTCCTCTACTCTCTCGAACGTCTTCCGAACTTTCTGTATCTTTCCTTCATTGTCTTCCACTTTTGTTTCCAGAATATAACATTTTTCTCCTTTTATTTTTCTTGTCCAGTTTTGATTTCCTCTGATTCGGATTTCATTTCTGCCATCATAGTAATCAGTTTCTCAAATTTATCTTCCATTGCTCGTGTCACATTCATTCATTCCAGAATGCCACTTCTGACACCAATGTTACAAAACGTCTGGTGTATAACAAGCGAAAATCGAAACCAATTTGGTTGATAACGATAAATGACGTTTTATTTACAAATATTCCGGATGACACTCTGGTAACAGAGCTTGGACAATAACATCATGCTCAAAAAACGCTGAGCTTGTACAGATTTAGTGATAAAGATATAGGAAAAAATAAAGCACTTGAGCAGATGAGCAACATAAACATATAAAAAACAGCGTCTCTAATAACGTTCAGCTCATCAGCTTAATAGTTGTCCCTACGCATAAATCTCCACAGTATTATTTAGCACTCGAACGACAGACTACTCTGTCTGAGGGTCTCTGCGAATTTATACCTCTTCCTACCAGGTCTGACGTCACATAGGACAAATCAAGAAAACTCTAACTTTCTTTCCAGTCGATATTCGAAGCCACCAAGTGCCTCGCCAAGCCACCAAAATGATCTCCGATTCCGTCGCTAAAGTTAAAGGGTCATTGCATTAAAACCCTTTGGCTGACTGAAAGCATCTCAAGAAAATTATCTTTTTCTTTATAAGAGAACCATTGCAGGAAAGCGTCATCTCACGTGAATTACAATAAATATTGGTCCACAGATGAGCTATTTAAACATTAAAAGTTAAGAATAACAAAACGTAATAGCGAGAGATTAATTAAAATATAAAAAATAACTGATTTCCTAAACGAGTCTAGGAAAAATAAATTGTTTAGTATTTATTTAGAGAGTCAAGATCCCCTTATCATATATTTCCATTGAAAATATATATATACGTAAGTTTTTGTTTTAAACTGACGAGAACATTGAGAGAAATTTGCGATCGTTATAAAATTCTTTAGAAAATTAAATTTGTTATTATGGAAAAGAGACGTTTTCTTTGATGCAACCACTTATTTTGTAACTCACCTGTTGAATCACTGTGGCAAGATTTCAATACATTATGCAATCTTCAGAAAATATTATATTACCTTATTTTCTCTTATAATTTAAAGCAAGGGGAATGTGAGGTTGTAGAATATCTAGCGTGATATACATGTCATAATATAGACTTATTTATAGCATTCAATACAATTACTTTCACTTCCTCCTTGAAAAATATCATTTGTATCATTGAAAAATGTCATCTTGTTTAGGAATATATATTAAAGACTTTGTATCATGATAAATAATATTATATTTATTTGATAAAATAAATACTTGCAAAATCGAAATAAATTAGTGAATGTCTCCAAAAACATTCAAAATGATGCTCTGAATCAAACATTGTGTTTCTAAAATTTGTAGCCTTATTTTAATGATATGAATCTTGCAAATATTTAATTATTTTATATTTTTTAACAGGTTGCTAAGCAGTAGACATGTAAAGGTACTTGAAATTTAGTGATTATTTATGTTTTTATATCATACAATTTTGTGTGTGCATTATCTCAAGAAATAATTTATTTCGCAGTAATGAAATAAACGTTTATTTATTCCTTATATTAAGAGACAGTTGAAATTGATAAAATTAAATTCATTTTGCTATAATATACATCAGATACAACATAATTAAATATAATGTTCCCAAATTTTAAAATAAATCAAAAAGAACGTGCTCGTAGAAAATTAATTTAAAGGGGATCGTAGATTTCATCATTCAATAATACAATCACAGTCTCAACAAACATCCCGGCAAATGTAAAGAAGCCAAACGCTATTTGATCCTTTAAATACTGCAGAATGTCATTTGTAAAAAATAAAATTTTTGTTAAAAATTTATTGATGCTATATTTTTAATGTAATTTGTCTGGAAATTGCTGTTTGCTAGAAGTGCATTAATATATTTTAATTATAATGTAATTTAATCTCACAATTTTCTCTACACCTAAAGCATTTGTTAGTATTTGAATTTGTTTGATGAAATAAAATTTAATCGATATTTTAACTATCATTAATAATTATACTAAAATAATTTACAGCGCCAAAAATTCAGTTCTTATAAACTGTTATTAAATGTAATTTCTTGACAACAAAATAACTTTAGAGTTAAGGGTATTCGTATTTTATGCATTAACAATTATACTAACTAGACTTCTTTGATAGTAGTAAACATTTTCCGGTAAATGTTATTATTATTCATTATTTATTACGTGAACTAAAATAATAAAAATATCAATGCTATCAACAACTGATTATTGTTAATAACATTGTTAATTAATAACATAAATCATTTTTTAACTTTAACTGCAACATTTGCTAATAAGGCCTAATTTTATATTCTAACGTTAGAATTTATGGTACATAAATCTGTTCATTATTTTTTTTAATTCATGTTTTATTTTACTTTCTTAATTCTAATTGGGCAAAACTTGTTAATTTTAATAATCTTAAAATCTTTAAGATTTATAAGATTAAAGATAATCAAGATTAAACTATCTTTGAAGAAATCTAATTTAGATATAATTGTCGAAGAACAATATTTAGGCCAGGAACAAGACTTATTTAATTAAAATAAGTGTTCTAAAGAATTTTTAAATTCAGTTCATATATTCTTTTTCGGTAGCAGAACCACTTTATTCTTGAAACATTTCAGTCAAAGAAAAGCGAGAAAGCTATTTTTTTTTTATTAAATGGAAATACAAATATTTCAGAAGATTTGAAGCACGCAAGAAGTCAATTTGTTCTTTTTCGTGCTTTTCTTATTCTATACAAAAACATAATTAAAAGAAACAAAGTATTACTTTTTGTTTTTTTCATAATATTATGTTTTTAAAAAATACTATTATCATCATTATGTTTTTCTTAATGGTGGAAAATAAAAGGTTACAAAATATCATCAGTGAGTTAATTAATTATAAAACGTTGATAATGTTCAAATCCAGATATGATAATGGCATTCAAATGAAATTAAATTTTGCAGCCCAAGCAATTCCAAGTAAATTTAACATTTAAGCACTTCATTGTATTACTCTTATGTATCCGATTTTAAGATTATTTGCAAAGTGTATATAATGATTGTTTCAATGGCTATTAATGACGGATCTCATAATTTTCAAACTCAGTTAAATGACTAGGTTGACACCTGAAATAAAACCTAATACTTAAAATATAAATGGCTATAATTTTTATTTTTAATAAATTCGAAAAGGAGTTATGACAAAGTCTATGTGTTTTTTTGTTTTTTTTTAAAAAAAAGAAAACAGAAACAAAACCTTTTAATTTTTAACAAAACTTGCATTAGTACATTTTTCACTTATTTAATCTTCAATAATTTCACACTTAGACGCAACTTGGAGGATACAGGCTTAATAAAAAGTTTGATCCCGAATCAAGTGATGAGGACGACACCTGAAACTGAAAATTCACCCCTCCAAATTTCCATACCACGCCATGAGATGACTTGCAGTATCTGTAGATTTATCTTGCTGCAGTTCGGCTACATGGTCTGTTTTATTAGCATCAAGACCTTTATTAAAGATTCGACTGAGAAACGCGTTCATGATCACTAGAATATCACTGTCAAATAAGAGACGTTTTTCAGATATTCATAAATATATTGATGGTAAGTGTTTTCCTACATTGTAAATTCAATTTATTTCTAAAACTCCATTTCCATGTTCCCATTTTGCTCATCTCAACCTTTAAAAGTCACATAGTTTTCAATAAAATTATATTACAAATTCGAACATCTTATGCCCACTTTCATTGATCAGATGATGAGATCGGACACTCTTTCAAAGTTCACTGATAAATATAATCCAAACAAACTGCATTTTCCACTGAATAAGTTCACTCGTCCGTAAGATGATCTCCATTTGTTGGGCAACAATTTTATCATAGGGATTGAACTACGGATATGATTCTAAACATTTTCTCATATTCAATAAATAAACGATCTGTTTCGTTAAATTGCATTGTTACATACAATTCCTAAATGACCTATTCAAACTTTCCTTCTATTTAATTATTTGACACTAAATGCTTCTCA